>JALPQD010000329.1:1353329-1523791 GCA_023101885.1 Typhlomys cinereus | reverse complement strand
TGGGAGAGATTCTTCACATCCAGCCCAAAGATAAGAAAACCTCCTTTTTTCCATCTTACTGTTCCTTTCCATACAGCCACCCAAAAACACATACAACTCCAGGGATTACACCACTCACCCTCACATATCACCAAGATACTAAATCGTAAAAGTGAACTAGCATACTAATATTCACCCCCTGTCTATTAACCTGACTTAACTGATGTACTAACAACCTAATAACCTCATCTAGGAAATAACAATAACAAAAGACAAACGTAACCAACTCCAAGGCAAGCACTAGTAATAACTTCCCAAGGGAAGTAATACCAACTAAATCAGTTCAGTCAAAAACACACAGAAACTGAAAGGTCCTAAAAGATAAAACAACAATGCCCAAGTCAAAGTGCAGATCCATGAGAAACGAAACCCAAGAAGAACAAACTCCCACGAAAAAATTAACCCCATAATGATGGATTCTAACCAGAACAAATTTACAGAAAATAGCCAAGAAAGCCAGACTCAAGATAACGACTTTAAAAGCATGATCATTACCAAGATTAATACTATGAAAGAGGAAATACAAGAGGAGTTAAACAACCACATCAACCACTTTGAACAGGAACACAACAGGCACTTGGAGGAATTGAGAAAAACAGTTCAAGAAACAAAAATAGGTATATAGCAGTTAAAACAGTCTCAGACAGAGTTTGGAATTGAACTAAAAGACAAGCTTAGAACAAAAAAAGCATATCCAGGAGGACAGAAGTGAAGTATAATACCACCGAAACATAAATGTCAAACAATATGCTTACAAAATCCACTAAACATAAAAAATGTCCAGAACTAAAAATAATTTCTCCATTGTAACATTAAATGTCAATGGAATTAACTCACCAATCAAGAGACACAGATTACAAACTTGGATTAAAAACCACAAACCATCAATCCTCTGCTCTCAGGAAACTCATCTCACCACAAAAGATAGGCACATCCTAAAAATGAAAGGCTGGTCCAAAATTCTGCAAGCTAATGGAACCAGGAAACAGGCAGGGGTACCCAGTATGCTGCTGGACAAAGTGGACTTCTAACCAAAAACAATCATAAGAGACACAGATGGATACTACCTTTTCATCACAGGTACAATTAACCAGGAAGACTTCACAATACTCAACATATATGCACCTAATACAGGCCCCTTCACATTCATCAAGAAAACCATGTAGTGTCTAAAGTGAGAAATCAACCCCCAACGATAATTCTCGGGGATTTCCACAACGCCCTCACAACATGGGATAGATCAACAGGTCAAAAGCTTAACAGAGACACTTTGGAATTTAATCAAACCTTTAAAGAAATGGACCTTACAGATCTCTATCGAACTTTTCACCCACGCACCAAAGAATACACATTTTTCTCAGCAGCACAGGAAACTTCCTCCAAAATAGATCACATATTGGGCCACAAAATGAACCTCCACATATACAGGAATGTTGAAATTCTAGCCTGTGCCCTCTCAGACCACCACGGCCTAAAGCTGGACATCCACAACACAACAAACAAGAGAAAATACACTAACTCCTGGAAACTTAACACTATGATGCTGAATGAGAATTGAATTCAGGAAGGAATTAAAAAGGAAATTCAAGATTTCCTGAAAGCAAACGATAATGAAAATACAACTTGCCAAAATCTCTGGGACAAAATGAAAGCTGTCCTAAGAGGAAAGTTCACAGCTCTTACTGCCCATATCAAAAAAATGGAAGCATCAGAAATAAATAACTTAACAATGCAGCTTAAAGCTTTAGAGATATTAAAGCAATCTGATCCAAAAGCAGTAGAAGAGAGGGGATTAGCAAAATAAGGGGAGAAATATCCAAAATTGAGATTAGGAAAACGATAGAGAAAATCAACCAGTCAAAAAGCTGGTTTTTTGAAAAAATTTAATAAGATTGATACATCCCTAGCTAAATTAATCAAAAGCAAGAATGAGAAAACCCAAATTAACAAAATCAGAAATGAAAATGGGGTTATTACTACTGATACCCAAGAAATCCAGAGAATTATAACATCATATTTCAAAAACTTATACTCTGTGACATTTGACAACACAAAAGAGATGGATGAATTCTTAAGTAACCACAACTTACCTAAATTGAATCAGGAAGTTGTGAATTATTTAAATCGTCCTATAACATATGAGGAAATCGAGGAAGTAATCTCAAATCTTCCCACCAAGGAATGTCCTGGACCAGATGGATTCAGCTCAGAGTTCTAACAGACATTTAAGGAGCTAATAACACCAATACTCCTTAAACTGTTCCATCAAATTGCAAAGAAAGGAACAGTACCAAATTCCTTCTATGAAACGAATATCGTCTTAATCCCAAAACCTAATAAAGATACACTTAAAAAAGAAAACTATAGGCCAATCTCTGATGAACACTGATGCAAAGATTCTCAACAAAGTCTTAGCAAGTTGGATAAAAAATATGTCAAAAAGATCATTCACAGGGATCAAGTAGGCTTTATCCCCGGCACACAAAGTTGTTCAACATGCGCAAATCAATAAATGTAATTCACTATATAAACCAGTACAAAGTCCAAGACCACATGATACTATCAATAGATTCAGAAAAAGCTTGTGACAAGATCCAACAGCCTTTTATGATCAAAACCCTAGAGAAAGTTGGAATGGAAGGAACCTTTATAATTATAATAAAGCTATATACAACAAGCCCAAAGCAAGGATTATACTCAATGGGGAAAAACTTGAAGCATTCCCGCTTTGATCAGAAACTAGACAAGGCTGTCCACTCTCACAACTTCTATTCAATATTGTACTTGAAGTCTTAGCTGAAGACATAAAAGGGTTTCAAATTGGCAAGGAAGAAGTCAAGCTTTCCCTATTTGCAGATGACATGATCTTATACCTGAGTGATCCCAAAAACTCCACCAGGAAGCTCCTGGAATTAATACAGACATTCAGCAGGGTGGCAAGATACAAAATAAATGTACAAACATCAGTGGCCTTCCTATATGCCCAGAATGAAAGAATTGAAAAAGCCCCAAGAGAAACTATCCCATTTACTACAGCCCCTAAAAAATTGGGCTAGGCCAACAATTCCTAAACAGACACCAATAGCACAGTCACTACAACCTACTCTCAACAGATGAGATCTTGTGAAATTAAAGAGCTTCTGTTCAGATACAGATTGTAACCCGAGCACAAAGGCAACCCACAGAATGGGAGAAAATCTTCACCAACCACATGTCTGATAGATCTCTATTAGCCAGTGTGCACAAAGAACTTAGAAATCTAAACACCAAGGAAACAAATGGCCCAATTAAAAAATGGGCCCTGGAACTCAAAAGAAAGTTTACCAGGAATGAAATTAAAATGTCTAACAAATATCTTAAAAAATGCTCCACTTTCTTAGCCATCAGAGAAAGGCAAATCAAAACTTCCCTGAGATATCATCTCACCCCGGTCAGGATGGCAAAAATCCACAATACAAACAACAGCAAATGCTGAAGAGGATGTTGAGAGAGGCGAATCTTCCTACATTGTTGGTGGGAATGCAGGCTCATACAACCATTCTGGTTAGCTATCTGGCGATTCTTAAAGAAATTAAAGATTGAAATGCCATATGACTCTGCTATTCCACTTTTGGGAACAACCCCTCATACAGCAAAAATTCACTTCGATAGCACAAGCACGACCATGTTCAGATCAGCTCTGTTTATAATAGCAACGTCATGGAATCAACCCAAATGTCCAAGAGTTGATGAGTGGATAAGCAAAATGTTGTATATCTATACAATGGAGTACTATTCAGCCATCAAAAATGATGAATTAATGGAATGTGCTGAGAAATGGATGGAATTAGAAACAATTATATTGAGTAAAGTACCCAGACACAGAAAATTAAGTGTCATATGTACTCTCTAGTAGGTGGATCCTAGTACAAAAATCACTTAGAGACACTCAAGGATAAATCTCTGTAATACCTACGGTAATTGCAAGGATTGTGAACAGGAGGGATGGGGTAGGAGGGCCACACTAGAAACAAGGAGAGAGGGGACCATGTGACAGCAGAGAAAATAGGCCTCCATTAAGGACTGCAAGTAAGTAATGAGACATCTGGTTAAATTCACAGACTTTCCTTCCTGATCATTTGCAACTGATGGGGTATGATCTTACCAGAAGGGGAGGGCACATAGTCTGGCAGATAGAAAATAACCATTTAGCAAATGCGTGATTGACCCCCTCCCTCACCGCGGTTTCCTACTTTTATTACATCTACCTTTGAATATACTCTTACAACAAGACTCTAGTTTAAGAGGTTTTTAATCTCTGGCCAAGGGGTGACATCAATACTCATCAGGATGGAGTGAAGGGCATTGCAGGTGCAGCAAAACTGAAAAAAAAAAAATAAACCATAATCCAGAACATCAGAGACTCTATGTCAACCACCTGAAACTAGGCCAGCCTAATCTCTCCCATCTTGAAGCTCAGGGAAATTTGCAGAAGAGGGGGCCTTAAGATTGTAAGAGCACAAGGATGGGAGGAGTAATGATATGCAAGATATTCCACACAAGTTAGGGCCGAAGCAATCATAATAGGACTTAGCATGCTCTGCCCAGTGTCCAACACATTATTGACCCCACAAAGTCTAGCGTGAGCTAAAGGCATTAGGAACCTTGGAGGCAAGGTTTTGACGGCCACAGTAGTGTTCCTATGCTTAAGGGGAACACTGGAAAAGTTTCTGGGAAATGCCCCTGGTTCCTTGTACCTCATTGGAGAAGAGGGCCCAGAGGAGAGTTTGGCATGCATATTAAAGGATGCTCCAGGGATGGGAGGAGTAGGCACTGGGGAATGGGGAGGGATGGGGTAGGGGAGGGGATCACAAGGGGTTGGGGGAAGTGGAGGGAGGGAGGAGACTGGTTTACCTGTTAAGTTTCTATGAGTGGAAATAAAAAAATGTTTTATGAATGCAAATAATAACAATAAAAAATGTAAAAGAAAAAAAAGAGGAAAAATCCCCAAAAGCTCTACACGTCTCTGAAAGACTGATGAGAACTAATGCTGATAGGGAAGAAAAGGAAGATGCTTTCCTAACAGATATACTCACTGATACGTAGGCATGCAGGGGCAAAAGTGAAAGTGTTGTATAGGGAAAATGAGGCAGATGGGAATGGGGTTTAAAGGGTGAAGATATCATGAATCCACAATATTCATGTATGCCACACTAAAATAAATAAGAATGTTAACTATTTTTAGATGCAAATGGCAAAAAAAGTTAAAGATTGAATTGCCGTAGGACCCTGCTATTCCACTTCTGGAAATAATCTCCCATAAAGCAAAAATTCACCTCAATAATACAAGCACAGCCCTGTTCATAGCAGCACTATTTTCAATAGCAAAGTCATGGAATCAACCCAAATGCACAAGAGTTGGTAAGTAGATAAGAAAAATTTAGTACATTTATTCAATGGAATACTACTCAGCCATCAAAAAAGATGAATTAATGAAATTTTCTGGGAAATGGATGGAATTAGAAAAAATTACACTGAGTGAAGTATCCCAGACACAGAAAATTAAGCACCATATGTATTCCCTAGTAGGTGGATCCTAGGACCAAACCCACTTAGTGACATATTCAAACATAAATCTCTGGAATACCTACAGTAATCACAAAGATTATAAACAGAAGGGAAAGGGAAAGTGTGCCCCCCCAGAAGTAAGGAGAGAGGTGTCATGCTTAAGTAGAGAAAATAGGTTACCTGGTGAAGTGCACTATCACTTTCCTTCATGGTCACTTGCAACTGAGGGGATTTGATCTCACCAATAGGGAAGGTATAGTGACTGGCAGATAGATGGTAACCATCCTGCAAAGGGGAGACTGACCTCCCCCTCCCCCCTCACTGTGGTCTACTACTCCTATTCCATGTATCTTTGAATCTCCTCTTAGAGTAAGATTTCATTTAAATAGCCTTTTACCTTTGGTTAGGAGGTGACCTCCAATACCAATCAGAATGGAGCCAAGGGTGGTGCAGGAACAGCAAAACTGAAAACAACAATAAACCATAATCCAGAACACTAAAGACCCTACATTAATCACCTGAAACCAGACCAGACAAATCTCTCCCCATTCTAAAGCTCAGGGAAATTTGCAGAAGAGGGGTTGGGAAGACTGTAAGAGTCTGAAGATGGGGAGGACCAACGGTATGCAATATACGCCACAAGTTTGGGCAGCAGTAGCCATAGTTGGACTTTGCTTGACCTGCGAAATGACTGACATGTCAACTAACCCCCAGAGTCTAGCATGGATCATAGGTACTAGGATCCTTAAAGGCAAAGGATTAACAGTCGTAAGAGTGTTCCCATACCAAAGGGGAACCCAAGAAAGGGCTCTGGGTAATTCCAATAGTCCTTACACCTCACTAGAATGGAGGACTCAGAGGGATGTTTGGCATTCACACAAAAGGATGCTCCAGGGAATGGGAGGGTGGGAAGGGGAGTCACTGGAAAAAGAGAATGGTGGGTGGTAAAAAGAAGGGAAAGGGGGGGTGCAAGAGGGACTGGGGAGGGGTGGAGGGAGGGAGGGGACTGAGGTACCTAATGAGCTTGTATGATTGGGGAAATATAAATTTAAAAAAATTAAAGTTCAAGACAGAGAGATGGCTTGAGGTTAAGACTGTTTTGCTAGCAGAAGGACCTGAATTTGGATCCAGAAATCCAAGTAAAAACATCTGGAGGCAACGGTGGGGGTCTGCACTTCAAGCTCTGGAATGAAGAACCTGGGAAATCCCCAGAGTAAAACAAAGACGAGGTAGAAGCAATCCAGGGTGGTTCCCAAAGTCATACTTGGTTCTCTACAGGGATACACAGTTCTCTCTCTCTCTTTCTCTCTCTCAATCATAATAATAACAGCAGAGTAATAATATCAATAATAAATTAAACTTCATGGCTGAGTTTAAAATACATCAAATATATATAATTTATTTTGTCTTTTTTTGGAATAGTTAGGGAAAAGAGGGACGAAAGTTTAAGGGTCTTGATTAGTAATATATTAGTGATTGTATATCCCAGCTTCCAGCTTTCCATCTCAAAGCCTAAATTATTCTCTAGCACTTGGTTCTCTCATTCAATTTATTTTGTCTATGAAGTGATGAGTTGTATAAAATATGAAACCATTATCATGACATTGCAATCTATCATGTGGAATAATCTAAATCTAGTCAACTCACAAATAAAATGGCTGGGAAAGAAAAAAAAACATGACTGTTTTCAAGAACACTGAACTTTATATGGGGATGAATACATCAGCATATTTCTTGGTAGATTTGTTACATATATACATATATATATATATCCATTCTTATATACATACATATGTCACTGATATGGAAGTACATAGTATAAAGACAAAAAATAGTGGGGTTCATCATCCATCTAATATCTATTCTATTCTCTGTGCCAAATATATCTGATAACATAATGTAACGCCCCACCATTTTGCCAGGTTAGCCTTATTAATCAAATTTCCAATACCATAATTTGTATAGCTACCTCAATGGGCTCAGCAAATGATATGTTGCCAATTAATTGAATGATTGCATGTAAGCTCACGAAGCTAATTTGGAGGATGTCATAGTTAGATTTTAAATGGATGAATAAATAAAATGCTAGAAAATTTGCAACTTCAAGTAAGAAATTTTTCTTTTTGTTTTTCTTTGTGGTGAGTGTGAGGACACTTGTGCCCCTTTGAGGCTGAAAAATGATTTTGGGAATCATATAGGATTGCTCTACTTCCTTACTGCTTGTCTGGGGTCTCCCAGTCTTGGCCTTCCAGGACCAGAATTGAAGATCACTACCATTTATGTCTGGCATTTTTACATGGGATATGGGGATCCAAACTCAGGACCTTTTACTTGTAAGATAAAGGTTTTAATACCTAAGCCATCTCCTCAACTCCAGAAATTTTATTTTGAAAATATATTTAGGTACACCTGTAAACTCTTGAAAATATAAAGGAACCATTAAGTGGAGTTTGGAGCAGTTGAGAAAGATCCTAAAAGATTCTTACAGAGTAAGAGGAGGAAAAAAGACCAATATGGAAAGAGTTTAATGGAAAAGATATAGTTTATAAATGCTTCTGTGGTGAAATTAAATACATTGAAATGATTTGACATTTAGCTATTGTTATCAAGACATTAGATGTCATATAACTTTCAAAATTAGAATCAAAACAGGATACTTAAATCTATCCACATGTACAGAGGTATAAATCTTGGCTCACTTTAACATTAGGCACAATGATCCTAAATGAGATATTTGTTTACATTTTGAAGTACATAAAAAAACCCAAACCAATTTCCTTTGCTTAATTGCACTTAAATGACATATAATCCACTAGGATGATTACCCATCAATTTTTCTTTTTTGTTTGCTTGTTTTTTTGTTTTTATTTATAAAGTATTTTTCCACTTATACAAACTTGATAGGTATCCCATTCCCTTCCCTCCCTTTACCCTTCCCTGGATCCCCTTGCTCCCTCTCCCCTGTTCCCCTTCCTTTCCCCCCTCCGTCCCTTTCTCCCAGTCATGGACTAGGGATTCCTATTTTAATTCCCATATGATGGTATCATCTAAAATGTGTTGGGCAATAGTCATAGCTATCCAACATGTATGATAGGTCACTTGCCTAAAAGGAAAATAAAAATTCCAAACTAACTCAATGAAATATTATACCATTAATGGATTATCTGTGTTCATTGGTTGCTTTCTAATAGAAAATGCAGCTAAATATCTTTGAATGCTTCAGAAAATATCCATGATGGATAACACAAAAGAAGACTATTAACAACGGGAACATATTCCTTTAAAATCTACTCTGCATCTACTCTTTAAAATCAGCATCTACTCTGTTACTAGGATAGGGCCACTTCTTTTTTTAGCTAGACAAGCATACATGTACATAAGGTTGAATGAAGATACAAATTGGTTGCAGACATTTTCTATTTGCTTTCATATTCTTAAGGGTTTTATGAATTCAAGCAATCCTGTGAACTTATGTGAGGCATAAAATATGAAGAATATGAAGTTGAAAATGACAAACATTCATTATCTACATGTATAAATATGTAAAAGTATATAAACTAAAGGTAAATTTATTTTAACAACATGAAGAATGAATGGAGAGAGTAAGAGAAACCAAAGGATCATCTATGAAATCTAAGAAAACTATTTTGGGGAAAACTTACATGTTTGTGAAAGAGTTACAAATCCTTTTAGTACTTTTGACCTTGAATGTAAAATAATGCAGGGAAAGCTGTGAATCATTCTTTGAAAAATTACCTAACTAATTTTTCACAGTTAAGGACAGAGTTCATGCTGAGCAGAAATCAAGATTTTGTGGGCAAATCTCAAAAGAATACATAAAACAAAGTTACAAAGCAGTAAATTATAACAAATATGATGTCAAAAGCATATCTAATTTTAAGTTCTCTAATAAACATGTTAATTTATTACTGTTTATCTATTTATTTGACAATTTCACTCTGTACCCCCAAGCTGTGATAGAACTCACTACCTAACCATTTCAGTCCTTGAACTCAATATCCTCCTGAGTCAGACTCCCCAATATTTGGTTTTGTAAACATTCACCACATGCTCAGCTTCAGGAGGCACATTTTTTAATCTTATTTATTTATTATTTATTTATTTATTTATTTATTTATTTATTTATTTATTTCTGCTCATACAAACTTAATAGGTACCCCATTCCCCTCCCTCCTTCCACCTCTCCCTGTACCCCCTTGCTCCCTTCCCCCTTTTCCCCTTCCTTTACATCCCTCCCTCCCTGTCTCTCAGTGCCTCCTCCCCCATCCCTGGAGCACCCTTTAATGTGTATGTCAAACTTTCCTCTGGATCCTCCTCTCTGCTGAAGTGTAAGGACTCAGTGGCATTTCCTAGAACTCTTTCTTGTTTTCCCCTTAAGTATAGGAACATTACTGTGGCTGCTTCTAAGGATCCTAGATGTTCAATAACGTGTTGGTTATTGCGCAGGTCATGCAAAGTCCTATTATGTTTGCTGCATCCCAGCTTGTGTGGAGTATCTTGCATATCGTTGCTCCTCCCCATCTTTAGGCTCCTACAATTTTACCACCCCCTCTTTGGCAAATTTCCCTGAGCTTCAGCATGGGGAGAGATTAGTCTGGCCTAGTTCCAGGTGGTTGATAGTCTCTGATGTTCTAAATTATGGTTTGTTGATTTTTTTTGTTTTGCTGCTCCTGCAATGCCCTTGGCTCCATCCTGATGGGTATTGGATGTCACCCCTTCAGGAGGCACATTTTAAGTAGCAGGAAAAAAGTGAAATTAGTGTTATTAATAAGTAAATATTTTTATACTTCACACATTGAAAATATTTTAGATAGAACCAGGATTGAATCCAGCTTCACATACATGGTAAGCATGCATTTTACACCTCAATGTACAATCTAAACATATTATTACTTGTATATCTCCAATATAATATTTTAATCACTGGGTGACACACTCAAAAGTTAGGAAAGAAGGAGGAATAGTGACTGAGAAGTTCATTTCCAGTGAAAAAAGGAAAGGAGATCAGATAAGGTAATGTAATTAAAAATAGCATAAATTGTATTTATGTATGAAACTCTTAAAAATGAAGAATAAATTAAAACTGAATTTTTACAGATATTTTATCTTATTATTTTTGGGTTAGCTTTTGAGAAGACAAATGCTGAAATTACTATATTTTTAATCATTCTGAATGGATCACTACACATTGTACAGTTGTATTAAAATATCCTCTGTTACATAAACAATACGTGCAGGTATTATGTATGAATCAGAAAAAAATAAAACTTTACAAGTCAAAACTCACTGTGTAGTTCAAGCTTAACCGATCATTTCAATTCAGATACTAAATTTTATCATAATTTTTCTACATTCATATTACCCACATGTATTGTTTGGATATACTCATCCAATTGTTTCAAACACACATAGAACATTTTATATAAGTGAACCAAATTCATCAGGTTTGAAAGATTAAGATTCATTTCAAAAGTTAAAGTTAGCCTATGTCCCTAGAAACAGCTATGCCTGTTCTGTAGTCATACTAAGCACATGTCAAGTATTTGGAAGCAGCAAGTATGTATTATTTGAAATCAGGGGCATGGGATATGAAATTTCTTTAGCAGGAAGGAGGTCACTGAGAATGAAAATAGCATCAATTCATTGGAAATCTAAGTGAAAAATAACTAACAATGTAAGGGAATGTGGCTGAAATTGTGGAGACGTAAGAATGGATAATGAGGGAAGTGATATATTTTGTAGATGGATATGTCACTTATAATTACACTGGTAAGAGCATAATCACAAAAGTCTTGTCCATGGTTGAATGGAAGAAAAGTTCATTACAATTAAAGTTGGTAAGCAAATGAGGGCATGGGGTTTGTTTATAGTGACCAGGTAGAAACTTAAGGAAATTAAAGCTGACAGGAATATGGGATAAATAAGTTGATATAAACCAAGATCCCAAATAAAGGTAAAAATAATTTAGCCCAATATTGGTGAAGATTTTCAGAGAAAGGGAGCTGGGCATTTTTTAATAAGGAGTGGATTAAATGGATTCTGACAATGTCAGAAGATGAACTGTTTCTTGTATCTGCGGGAGACCAAATAAGAAAGGAAAGAAAAAAATAAAGAATGGCATTAGAAAAGACAAGTGTCAACAGAAGGCTTTTGTCACAATTCAGTGCAGACTGCCAAGCCAATATGACCTTGGCCAGCATCCCCTGGGGCCTTGAGAAAACACATGGTAGAAGAGACAAAGCATTAGGTAAAATAGATTTCTAATGTTCTAGGGATGAATAATGATTTTGAATCCTGGAAATAAAAGCCATAAAAGATTTTAACACAGCTTTTATTAAGATATTAAATATTTTTCAGTAGTAACAGAATGACCAATAATAATGAGTGATCATTTCTTGTTGAATATAAGTTGCAGTGCTGCGGATGGGCAGGAAAGAGATCAGCTTACAGACGGAATGAATAACTATCTATGACTCTCACAGAGTAAATCTTCCTGCACAGTGCTTATACCTGATGACAGAAACACACAGCTACATACACAATTAGAAAACATGGGTACATTTTTAATAGGGTTATTTTTTTCTTTTTCTAATTGTAAAGTAAAGTAGCTGTGTGAAGATGTTTCCTTGGACAAACATAATGTCACAGACTCCAGACGTTAGATACATCCAAAAGTAGAAATGAATGTAGCAATACTCTGCATCCAAACTAATAGACTCTTCTTCTAGACTTCCATGTTTACAACTTGTTCACCAGATACTAGGTTCAGTTAGGGATGAGCAGGAGCAATTAAATTGCTGTTAAAGAGAATGGAGAGTGAAGAAAGCAAGCTTGAGAGCTGCCATGCTATTAATGTCTTCCTCTTCTTAAATGTACTTCATATATCCATGTATGAATATTTAGGATGCCATCTGTTGGTTGTGCTCATCAGAGACATCAGCAGATGTCTCTCTGGGTTTTTCTCTAGGAAGGGTTCTTTTTTTCTGATTTTTTTTTAATTTATCTTTTCCACTCACACAAACGTCATAAGTATCCCATTCCCTGTTGCCAAATCCCACGCCCGGCCATCCAGGGGAAGAGGGGAAACGGCAGGGGCCTCGTGGGCTGGAGGCAAATGGGTGAACAAAGCAACAGGGTCAGCACCCAGATCCTGGGAGTTAAGCAAGAAGCAGCAGGGCAAACGAGGAGTTGGCTTACAGGTTCAGCTTTAATCAGGAAGTGTTTGGGCTTATATAGGGTCAGGGTCCAATCAGGGGTGGCCACCCCTCTGCTTGGGGGAGGGGGGAGCAGCCACCAATCATTTAGGTGTTTACTAGGTGTCCAGATTAGATGGCTGCTTCCCATTGGTTGTTCATCACTCCTTCCCATTGGTTGTTCATCCTCTGCCCATTGGTTGTCCATCCCTCTGCCTTTATGGTTCCTTATTTCAGGCTTGTATGTAACCAGATCTCCTGGATTCAGGAGCCCCGACTAGGGCCTCCCTGAATCAGTAGTGCCACAATTCCCTCCCTCCTTCCACCCCTCCTCCCTCTTCTCCTTCCTTTCCCCCCTTCCCTTTCTCCCATTCCCCCCCATTCTTGGAGCATCCTTTAGTGTGCATGTCAAACTTAGGAAGGGTTCTTAAAGGATGGATTTCCCAGTATAAACATATAGCCTAAATCTAGCACCCCAAGCACATGAGACTCCCCATTTCTTCACACTTTAAGTAGTTCAGAGCCTCACTGGGTACTTCTTTGTTTTTAAGAACAAACCAGTGGGCACGGAGAGCAGTCCTCCAAAGCAGGGAGACAGTTCTTCCCTAAATACACATGAATTGGAAACTGCAGGTCACCAGGAAAAAAGAAATTAAGTGACTTGTTCAGGCCACAGAAAAGATGAGGAGCAGATTTAACAACAGACAGTATGGTCCCAGATTATTACTCTCCTGACAGGAATACCAATGAGAAAATTCTTTCAAAATGAGCATGGATTCAATACCACAGTGAACACTAAGGAAAGAAAGTGGGAGGATATGTGGCTTGGACAACAGAGAAATGAGTAAAACTCATGAACCACTAAAAAGTAAAAGGTTATAGAACCCATGGAGTTGGAGACTGTCAATCCAGAACAATTCTTTCAACATCACATACCATCTTCTGTCACAATGGTTCATGAAGTAAATGATCTTTAAAAATAAAGAGCAGAGAAGATTTCATTATGAAATCAAGAGTCATCTTCTAAATTTTGATTCACTGTTAGCTGAATTTTCCTTTATTTCCAAGTACTGAGAAACTCTGAAAAATTGAATGAAGCAGAGATTGGACAGGGCATTGAAATCTGATGCTTAACCAGTCCTCATGGTATGGTAGTTATTCCTACTTATAGGGGCCATTAAAGAAAGAACTGCTTTATCAGGTGTGAATCACTACTATTTGATGCACTTATGCACCACATACAATCTGTTCATGGGGAATAAAAGGAAAAAAATCATATTCTTCATTAAACAGATTACTATTATGTAGGCACCTAGAAATTGAAGTTTACTCTTTAACCAAAAGTATTTTCCCCAAAAGATACTAACTTAAAGATAAAGCAAGTTGTTCCGGGGCACATGCCTGACATTCCTACATTCTGGAGGAAAAACTTAATATCGCTCTTGCCAACTGAACAATGGGGATCTTGCACAAGCAGGTTAGATGAAATCTCAATTAAGGACCTCAGACTGAAGTTAGCATCACTAGGCAGTGGAGTGAGAAGTAATGACAGAGACTAGCAGACATAGCTATAGCCTGCCCCAAACATGCCCATGAAGATAAGTTTAATTGCGAAGTAAGAACTGAAAGAAAAAAAGAAGATGCAAAGGTCTAGGCATGTCAGATAGAAGAACTGAAGTTCTCACTCAGTATATCAAACTTATTATGGTAGAAAAGTTAGCTGGTAGGGAACATAAACAAAAAGACAGTGACCTATAGCCAGGACTTATTGTAATGCCTTTCAGTTCATTTCCTTCTCACATGGAGTTCACCTGGACGTTAAGCCCTTAATTTCTGCACTATATTCACATTCTCCTTCAATGATTTTGAAGAAGACTCTGATTATAGATCCATGAATCTCTGGTAGACTCACAGTAAGACAAAGTAACATATGTGACTTAAAAGAAGAAATTGCAGGAAGGCAGCAAAGCAGACCCTTTACACGTTCTGGATACAGTAGCCAGAAACAAAGAGATGAATAAATAGAAGTTGTGAGTTCTCTAGTGAGCAGGGAAGAAAATCCATGGAAAAAGGCCAAATTCAATGAGTATTCAGCAAAATAATCTTTACCTTACCCCTTACTGTTAGAACCTTTAAGTTAGGTCCACTTGAAGGCCAAACATATTTTCGAGCTCCTAGAAAGTGACCGGAAAACAGAAATGTTAGTCATATAGACATAGCATGAAATTAGAGTCTATTGTTGATGTCAAATGACTCAGAAAAATCCATTGTCTTAATCATTGTGTACCTCTTGAGGACAGTATTCTGCATCTGGCCTCAGGGGGCAAGTAAATGCACTCTTTAAACATTAATGCAATTCTGTTAGTGTAAACAATATCATATGGGAGAATTATCTTCAAATGACAATGATGGGAGACAAAATAAGTGCACACGGCCCACAAGGAGAAAAAAGTAAAACTCTTGTATATCAGAAAAAGGGATAATAATAGCAGAAAAAATAATATGAATGATTACTAAAAGTAGCTATAGCTTCTGAGTCTATATCAACCACCTAGAACTAGGCCAGACAAATTTCTCCCCATCCTGAAGCTCAGGGACATTTGCGGAAGAGGGGGCGGTAAGAGTGTAAGAGCAAAAGGATGGGAGGAGCAATGATTTGCAAGATACTCCACACAAGTTAGGGCCGAAGCAATCATAATTGGACATTGCATGCCCGGTGCAACGTCCAACACACTATTGACCTCACAAAGTCTAGCATCTGCTAAAGGCACCAAGATCCTTGGAGGCAAGGGATTGACAGCCACAGTAGTGTTCCTATGCCTAAAGGGAACACAGGAAAGGGTTCAGGGAAATGCCACTGGGTCCTTGTACGTCATCGGAGAGGAGGGCCCAGAGGAGAGTCAGGCATGCACAAGAAAGGACTCTGGGAATTGGGGCAGGAGGCACGGGGGGATGGGGAGGGAAGGGTGAGGGGAGGGGGAGCAGGGGATTCGGGGGGAGGAGGAGGGAGGGAGGGGACTGGTGTACCTATTAAGTTTGTATGAGCTGAAATAATAATAAAAATATATTAAAAATAAATAAAAGTAGCTATAGCTTCTGAGTCTTCCTTTTTGTGCTCATCTCTATATTAAGGAATGAATGTGCCATGTTAAGGTGTCTCTGCTCCCCAATTCTGAATTCATGCTCCAAGGATTGTGCTCAGCCCTTGTCAGCTGTGCAATCTGGGAAAAAATTCACCTAATTTCTCTAAGCCTTAATTCCTGCATCACTATCGGTAACAATTTCATTTCTCTGAGCTATTGTAAGATACAAGGAGAAAGATGTTCATAAGGAAAGTACCAGAATGACTGAGGTAAAGCACTGGCATTGCCACCATACCACAGTCAGTGACATCTGATCTGGAGAGCTCTAAAATTTCACTTTAAGCCTCATCTAATAGAAATCCGAAGGTAGGTTCCTATTCTCTCTCACTACAAGAGTGGCCATGAAAATTCTGCAAACAGAATGACCATTTTGTCCTCTGAGACATTTCAGTTGATGGAGCGGGCCTTTGGCAATGCACAAGCTTCTTCTTCTCTCTTTAAACAACCACAGCCCTGTGTTCGTCCACATTAGTCTATCCCTAGAATTTCTACTATACTGCCTCCACCTCTGTGCCTACATGCCAGAGAGGAATCACCCTTCTCCACTAAAGGGACTTCTGAATATTTATGAAGAGTGAAAGCACTAGTGGTGGACTATCAGATTTTAGTGTTTGCAATTTAAGAGCTGTGTGATGTTAGGAATACATTTTTCTCTCCTAATTTTATTATAATGATAATTTTTATTTGTTACAACAGAGATATTAAGCAAATTAAATTATAAGTAGACAAGTTAAAAGGGGAGAAATATAATAGAGACCCCCAAAGTGAGTACTAAAAGCTCAGCAACAATCAACTGTTGTTGTTTTATTATTATTATTGATATGTGAGGCCCTAGAAATCTGGATTTTTAAAGTAAGAACTACAACTTTGCTTTTTTATTTGTGCCAATTCTCTCATTTAAAAAATGCTAAAAGAAGGGCAGGCACAGACAGGGGTTCTGCTAGCTAGAACTGCCAGGAAAACCATATCCAAAGATAGGATCTTTGAGAAGAGCATGGAAGAATGTGGAAGGGCAGCCAAGCAGAGATCTGAGGACAGCATACTCGTCCAAAAGAACTCCACGAAAACAATCTTGGAAGTGCTTGGTATGTTCAGGTCAATATGACTGAAGGCAGTGTCCAAAAATAGAATGGAAGGACACAAGTCAGAGATGACTTCCCAATGATAGGCACAAGGTTTGGTTGTAGTTTAAGAGTGAAAGGAACACCACTCTCTTTTAATCTTTTGTCATAGTTAAATGCAGGTGATAGTTGAAGGTTTGAGCTCTGAGCACATTTGTAGACAATTAATAGTTGAGTTAAGCCCAGAACAAATCTGCAGGAGGTTATATAGTGGATGGGAAAGGCCCAGGCCAGGGTGGGTGGACTAGGCACTGGACAGGGGAATAAAATTCAGATAGCTGGTTGGGGAAGTTGGCATCCTTCTATATACTTGGCCAGATATCATGGTCTGACAAGTAAGGATCATCTCTTTCTTAGCTGTTAATGTGAATTGGCATGGCCAGTTACCTTCATGCTGGTGTTGGTTTGAGACTCTCCTGCCATGCTGGATAAGGCACTGTAACTAGAAATCATAACAGAGAATAAACCCCTTGTTCCCATAAACTGGTGGTGAATTTATCAGCAACAACGCAGGTTAACTGTAACAATGATTTACTCAACTCCCATGCTAGACCAGTACTGCTGTAGACCTAGGGTTATTGCAGAAAGAGGAGCTTAAACTATTGGGCTTTAAAGCTCGTATGGAAGCAACTAAAGATAAAAATGAAGAAAACATCCATTGGAAGTCCACGCGTCTTCTGAAAACAAGGAAGTCAGAGCAATAAGATCAGAGATGAATGCATTTTCACTATGGGGTAACCAAGGAGTTTCAAGGAAGATGTGACAAAGGAACAAATCTGAGAGGAAGTAAAGAACTAAGCTGGGTGGACAAGGATTGGAAAAATAATATAAATCTTAATGGCAGTGGGCATTAGTATTGCACCTTTCAGAGAGGAACTCCACCCCATTGTGCAAAAATATACTACCCTATTACTCTGTATAAGTATTACAAATTAGAATAAATTCATAATTCAAATATAAATAAGTTTCTATTATAGTGAAATCTATTAACTGCTTGCTAGTGACCTTTTTTTTTTTATTCAGATTGCCCTGAGGTCATTTTTGCCATGACAGATGACCATTTCCCAAAACACTGCTCTAACTCACATCAGTTTGGGCAGCCAGATATCCCTCCTGCATTCTTCACCTGGGTGGAGAGGAGGTCAGGCAAGTGTGAGGGCTAGATTTTCTTCTCTATGCTGAGCCCTAACTCAAATAAAGTATTTGCCAGGGAAATCAGGATTTCCTTTGTGGGATCTTAGTCTTGTGAAGGAAAAAAGTTCAAAATTGGACTTAAAGGGAAATTTGAGGAACATTTCATTAGCTTTTCAAAGAAAGACAATGGGGCAGATAGACTGCAAATCTCAGCAATTTCTAGGTTGAGCAAGATGAAAAGGAAAGGCAAACCCATGCCTTTTGAGTCATAAACCAAGAAAGCCAAGTTAGCAAGCAGCTGTAGAAACTGGTAGGCTTTGGATGTACAGTAAGAAGTTGTGGAATGCCATGGAAACATGCTGAGACAAAGAAAGAATGCATAGTATTAGGGGGGAAATGACAGGAATAAAAGAAAAAGATCCACATTTTGAATTTAGAAGTAAAAAGCATTGACAGACTTCCCAGCACTACATTGAGAAGTTTTGTAAGCATTTGTGTTGAGAGAGGGTCTTCTAGCAAGGGAAGTATGTGATTTCATCAAAGGATTAAATTCTCCTCCAATTTCTGTAGTATGTATTCAGTTGAATCAGTTGGGGATAATGACAGAGTAGGGGAGGTGACTTGGACTGCAAGCTAGGTGACTGACAGGCACAGATGGATTAACTCAAGAAGTAGACAAGAGTATGGGAATGTTCTAAGGCTTATAGCAAATTAGAATGTCGTATCTGTACCTTAAGCCATTGATAGTCAATTCTTTTAGCCAGGAGTTGATATTTTCCATTATAATCCTTCCAGGCAAATGGGAGGTCAGGTCTAAAGCTGAGTATAATGGAGAAGCCCACCCCAATGGCCATCAGGCTGCTAAAAATGCCCTAATAAGGTTCCCTCCTCAAGAGCTGAGACCGGAATATCATTTACATGGTGTGCTGAAGTGCATTTCTACCAAGAAAATCTGAAGATTCATTTCCAAAGTTATTCCAAAGAGAGATGCTATTATGAGTATTGGAGTCTAGTCACACCCTGGTACATAGCTTACAGGCAAGAGTTCTCAATTTAGAAGAAATTACAAGAAACCAAAGGAGCCTTCCAGCATTCCTCACCTCAAGCCAGGACAGAACCAAGGACATTCCTGGCTTCTGGTCAGAAACAAGAATGGAATTGATACTTTTTGAAGTCTTTGTCCTAAACTATCTAAAGGAGTTTTAACTTCTCATCATAGTGACAAAGGGCTTTGGACCATTTATGCCATGTGATTATCTTATTTTGCACACTCCCTCATTTGTCAAAGGTAGTAAATGCCATTTTATATCATGCTAGGAAGTAGGATCCAGTTCTGTGACTCAGATCCTGCTTTTATTACTTCTTTTTTAAACATTTATTATTATTATTATTTCCGTTCATATAAACTTAATAGGTACACGGGTCCCCTCCCTCCCTCCACCTCCCCTTGACCCTCTTGCCTCCCCCTCCATTCTCCCCTCCCTCCCCCTCGCCCAGTGCCTCCCCCCCAATCCCCGGAGCATCCTTTAATGTGCATGACAAACTCTCCTCTGGGTCCTCCTCTCCGATGAGGCGCAAGGACCCAGGAGAATTTTCCAGAACCCTTTACTGTGTTCCCATTAAGCTTAAGAACACTACTGTGACTGTCGGTCCCTAGCCTCCAAGGATCCTAGTGCCTTTAGTCCATGCTAGACTTTGTGGGGTCAATAATATGTTGGACATATTCTACTACTTCTTAATATCACATCCATTTCCAGGATCACATAGGACAAGTCTCTGAACAGATAGATGACCAGTGTTCTGAATCACAGACCCTAAGAAATTTCTCATGCTTAATTCTTAGCTAAGCCTCACCCCTTCCTGGTTGCATTGTCCTGAGTGATTTAATGAGGGTCATTGGGCAAACCACAGACATAGACTGAACACCATATTCCAGTAAAACATCACAAGACACACTAAAGGACCTGACAAGTCGTACTGAATACACAAGGGCTACCACTACTAACACTGTTATTTACTCATATCACCCTTATCTGCATCATTATCACAGGGCTCACATAAAGGAAGGTTCAGGGGAAACGAACTGGTAATAGATTAAACAATGTGCAAATTTATCAATGGTTATTAGAAAGAATAATGGAATGAATGAGGTTCAGATAAACATCCCTTTCCTCAGAGAAGAGGAGATGGAAAATAAGAAATCTGTGGAGGAGGTGGTTTCTAGTCGAATTAATTGTGCTGGATAAAGAAATCAGCTTGCATCACAACTCTCTTTAGAATTGAATGAGTGACCTTGATACAAAGTTAGGTTCTAAGGCCTCCAGTATGTCAAATGATCAGTCTTGAAGATACTATTGTCCGATGTTCAACCGAGCTTTGTGAGAATAATTCAGAAGTTTCTCTTCTCAGTGACAAAGGCCTGATTTGTCATAGAAAAAATGTTTCTGCTACCCGAGTCAACAAGCCGTCTCATAGTAATGATCACAAATTTTACAGAAAAGCATACTTTTCTGGTACTTGGTAATGATTATAAAAAATAGAACAAGGAAGGTGTTCATAAGATGTAACTCTTGATATCTTAAAGGTGACATGATTAAATACTTGGGGGCAAAAGGACTACCTTCTCTGAGATCTAGCTTGAAGGTAGCTTTGAAGTGATTTTATTTGTAACTGGTTATATGTTGCTTTTCAACCTGAATTATCAGGATCAAGGAATGTACCTCCCCTTTTGATTCCCTTTTGCCTTCCATAGTTGAAACAAACAAGTGAAGATATTTAAGTATGATATGGCCTGGTCTAATATCCAGGAGCTCCATATTGTCTGTGAGGTAGTAAGTGATCCTGGAAAAGTGTAAGTATTAGTTCCACTGAGATCCAAGGAAATGGCCTTAAGAAAATGTCAGGATGATTTCCAAATTCTACCAAGATTGCTCATCTAGTAAAGATATCTGCAATGCAGCAGAATGGTTAACAATGAGAATATTAAAAACAAATTGACTAGCTTCAAATTATAGATAAGCCTATAAGGACTCAACTTCTATGTACCTTTATTCATCTGTTAATTAGGCATAATGGCAAAATACAATTCTAAATGCTGTCATTGTTATGAAGTATTATACCATAGTCCAAATATCAAATATCAGCTTCTACTTTCCAAAACAGAAGCTCTGTTATCGGCTTAGTCTAAGTAGGGTAAAAATTTTTGGAAGCGAGGTGGACTTTCTCTTCTATAAACAAATAAAAATAAGATGTTCCTGACTTTTGATTCTAGCCAAATGCTTAGAAGTATGGTATTTTTTTTCAAACACAAAAGAAACAAATTTTAGACGTTCTTTCCTTCATTTAAGAAAAAAAAAAAAAGGTTTGAGGATCTAACAGCACGTGTTGAAATCAGATGCCCAAAAGCTGGAGTCAGTCAGTCTTAAGATTTAACTCCCACCAGAGACTGCAAGTTCCTGGTGTTTTACCTTGAAAGCACCTTTAAATCACTTTTATCATCAACACCCTAGTTCTCGAATCCGCTCAGAACAAAGCAAGCAAGGTCACCGATTTACTGCCATATCATGCAAATGAGAAGTATGTAAAAGGATGGAGCAACATAGTCACTGATTGTAATGATCAGTTACACACTCATCCCCTATCCACTGTTTTAAGATTGAAAAAATTAGCTGCTAGGACAGCACTGGGACTTCTTTTATGAATTTAGCACTTTCTCATTCTGGTGCTTCTTTCTGACTATCCTGAGATTGTCTCAATAACATTTTAAGAATATCTAAGGAAAAAATGATGTACCGAGTGACACTTTCAATAAAGTGGGTGTCTTAAGCAGACTGTCAGCCTGATTAGAGAGGAGCCAGCTGATGCTGATTCATAAGACAGAAGTTTGGGGCATCTTGATCTCATTGATAAGGAGTAATTATCATTTGCCTATCCTTAACATGACAATATCTCTCTATATGGAGTTAATAATATCTCAAGATTATTATAAAATACTTATAAGTAATTCAATTTATTACTAATGGTTATAAACTTATTGTAAAGTTGTGGAAAGATAATTCTGAGTAAACATGTTTGTTATATATGAAAAAGTTTTCATTGAAGTTAGAGTTGGGTGCTCCAGCCTAGAAACTTGACTACTATGACAATCTGACTTCATGATTTTGAGAACACTGAAAAGAATGGTGAAGTCAAAATTTAGAAAGAGTAGTCAGAATGGCAGTGATCGTGTTCTCACTCATCACTTATTTGTTGACTTGGACAATATTTAGTCAAGGATCTCTCCATCCAACTCCCTAAATATCAGCTTACTCTGAGCTTGAGTGCGTATTATAGGCATCTCATTCATGTATATCCATAAAGGGAAACATTTTTTGTTAAACTGTCTCAAATCACCTCATCTATCCTTCTCCCCCTTCTCCTTTCTTTACCTTTCTCTATTAAATAAAAGATAAAACCTTTGTTGCTTATTACAGATCATGTAGCAAGAGTAATTTTCCTATTTTTACAGACTTTTCTGATAGTCCCTACTTATCTAAGCCTAGAATTGTTTATTGGATAATTTTTGAGTGCTGTGTTTTGCTTCAAGATTCACTGTATTTATGGACACATAACATTTATGTCATTTTACACTTCTGAAGCAAGCCTAAGAAGGTTTGGCCTACAAGGCAGCCTGATATAGTTTATCAAGTATCTCCCCTTGTGGCCATAGTCATGTGTTACATAAAATGAGTTTTATCTTCCCATCTAACATTTTACTACTGTTATAGTCTATTCATATACTTGGGGATGTGGGGGCATTACTACATAACTCAGGCTAGCCTCAAACTCACATTTGATCAATTGCCTCAACCTTGCGAGTATTAATTTCCTGAACACTTTATGAAATGCCTGTAGCTTAGGTAAACGAAGTAAATTTTGTCTTCAGCAAAACTTAGACAATCACTCTGATTGTACAGATTTCTTCATTTTTGTTGTTTCATGTGTTTTCATTTTTGTATAATCATTTGTGTGTTTCTAGTTATTATATTTGTTTATCATGATCTGAAGGAAAATTTTAATAGTTTGTGATTTAGGAATAAGGAGTTGTTGGCCATTTTGTGATGAGTACCCATCTATGCGAATAGAGGGAAATATGCAAATTTGTTATGTTTCAGGCTTAAAATTACCTCAGAAAGCAGAATCTAATGAAAGAATGTTAACTCTTCCACTGCACTACAAATTGGGTCTAAAAATGTTCCTGATCTGGTCTAGGTGCCACACAGGACACAAAAATCCCAAATGCCTTTTCCATTCATTTTCAGTTCTTAGTTTATGCCTCTTACAACATTGTATGGTTGTGAGAATTACACATTTTTCCCTTGAATATGGAAAACAATATTTACCTTCTGTATTGTTCTTCTAGTTCTTTCAGTAGAGAATTCTTCCCCCACTACAGAGCAAAAATAGTTCTGATTTTAATATGACTTTCCTGCTTGTTCTTAATTCTTTTTTTTAATTTCATCTATTCATTTTTTAATATAATATTTTTATTATTATTTCCGCTCATACAAACTTAGTAGGTACATCGGTTCCCTTCCTCCTTCCTCCTCCCCCCGAACCCCCTGCTCCCCCTCCCCTTACCCCTTCTTCCCCATCCTCCAGTGCTTTCCCCCCAATCCCAAGAAAATCCTTAAATGTGCATGCCAGACTCTCATCTGGGCCCTCCTCTTGGATGATGTACAAGGACCCAGTGGCATTTCCCTGAACCCTTTCCTGTGTTCCCCTTAAGCATAGGAACACTACTGTGGCTGTCAATCCCATGTCTGCAAGGATCTTGGTGACTTTAGCAGATGTTAGACTTTGTGAAGTCAATAGTGTGTTGGACATTGCGCAGGGCATGCAATGTCCAATTATGATTGCTTCGGCCCCAACTTGTGTGGAGTATCTTGCAAATCATTGCTCCTCCCATCATTGTGCTCTTACAATCTTACTGCCACCTCTTCTGCAAATTTCCATGAGCTTCAGGATGGGGAGAGATGAGGCTGTCCTAGTTCTAGGTGGTTGATATAGAGTCTCTGAAGTTCTGGATTATGGTTTGTTGATTTTCTTTTGCAGTTTTGCTGCTCCTGAAATGCCCTTCACTCCATCCTGATGGGCATTGTATGTCACCCCCTGGCCAGAGACAAAAAGCTGTTAAACTAGAGTCTTGTTATAAAAGCACATTCAAAGGGAGATGGAATAAAAGTAGGAAAACACAGTGGGGGGTCAATCACCCATTTGCAAAATGGTTACTTTTTATCTGCCAGACTATATGCCCTTCCCTTCTGGTGAGATCATACCCCCTCAGTAGTAAATGATAAGGAACAAAAGTCTGTGAACTTAACCAGGTATCTCATTACTTACTAGCAGTCCTTGATGGAGGCCTATTTTCTCTGCTGTACCATAGTCTCCTCTCTCCTTGTTTCTGGTGTGGCCCTACAACCCCATCCCTCCTGTTCATGATCCTTGCAACTACTGAAGGTATTACATAGATTTATCTTTGAGTGTCTCTAGGTGGGATGGGTGGGTTTGGTACTAGGAGCCACCTATTAGGGAGTACATATGGCGCTTAATTTTCTGGGTCTGGGATACTTCACTCAATATAATTGTTTCTAATGACATCCAATTCTTGGCAAATTTCATTAATTCATCATTTTTGATGGCTGGTAGTACTCCATTGTATAGATGTAGCACTGTTTCCTTATCCACTCATCAACTGTTGGACATTTGGGCTGATTCCATGACTTTGGTATTGTAAACAGTGCTGCTATGAACATGGTCGTGCTTGTGCTATCAAGGTGAATTTTTGCTGGATGGGGTGTTATTTCCAGAAGTGGTATAGCAGGGTCGTATGACATTTCAATCTTTAAATTCTTTAAGAATCTCCAGACGGCTCACCAGAGTGGTTTATGAGCCTGCATTCACACCAGCAATATAGAAGAGTTCCCCCCTCTCCACATCCTTTCCAATATTTGTTGTTGTTTGTATTGTGGATTTTTGCCATCCTGACCGGGGTGAGATGATATCTCAGGGAAATTTTGATTTGCATTTCCCTGATGGCTGAAGAAGTGGAGCATTTTTGAAGATATTTGTTAGACATTTTAATTTCATCCCTGGTAATGTTTCTTTTAAGTTCCAGGGCCCATTTTTTAATTGGGCCATTAGTTTCCTTAGTGTTTATTTTTCTAAGTTCTTTGTGCACTCTGGATAGTAGAGCTCTATCAGATATGTGGTTAGTGAAGATTTTCTCACATTCCATGGGTGGCCTTTGAGCTCATGTTACAATCTATTGTCTGAACAGAAGCTCTTTAATTTCACCAGACACCAACTGTTGAGAGTTGGTAGCAGTGACTGTGCCATTGGATATCTGCTTAGGAACTGTTGGCCTAGCCCAATCAGCTGAAGGGAGTTCCCTATCCTTTCAACTATGGTTTTTATAGCCTCTGGCCTGATATCAAGGTCCTTGATCCATTTGCAATTAATTCTTGTACATGGTGACAAGTATGGGTCCAGTTTTAATCTTCTGCATGCGGAGATTCAGTTTTGCCAGCACCATTTGTTGAGGATACTGTTCTTTTTCCATTGAATTTTTTGAGCCCCTTTGTCAAAGACCAAATGGCTGTATTTTTGTGGGCTTATATCTGGGTCTTCAATCCTTATCCATTAATCTCTGTGTCTATTTTGGAGCCGGTACCAGGCGGTTTTTATAACTATGGATTTTTAATATAGACAAAGGTTTGGTATGGTGATACCTCCAGCAGTGTTTTTGTTATTCAGGATTGTCTTTGCTATCCTGGGTATTTTGTGCCTCCACATGAATTTTGAGATTGTTTGGTCAACTTCTGTAAAGAATTGCTTTGGGACTTAATTGGTATAGCATTGAATCGGTATATTGCCTTTGGTAAGATGGTCATTTTTACGATGTTGATTCTGCCAATCCAGGAACATGGGAGTTCTTTCCAACTTCTGGTGTCTTCTGCAATTTCTTTCTTTTGGTTTTTAAAGTTTTCATTGTAAAGGTCTTTTACCTCCTTGGTTAGGTTTATACCAAGGTATTTCATTTTTTTAGGGGCTATAGTAAATGCGATTGTTTCTCTCAGGGCTTTTTCACTTCTTTCATTCTGGGCATATAGGAAGGCCACTGATTTTTGTACATTTATTTTTTAACCTGCCACCCTGCTGAACTTTTCAATTAGTTCCAGGAGCTTCCTGGTGGAATTTTTGGGATCACTCAGGTATAAGATCATGTCATCTGCAAATAGGGATAGCTTGACTTCTTCCTTGCCGATTTGAATGCCTTTTATGTCCCTCTCTTTTCCTCCAGCTTCAGCTAAGACTTCAAGTACAATATTGAATAGAAGTGGTGAGAGTGGACAGCCTTATCTAATTCCTGATCGAAGCAGGAATGCTTTAAGTTTTTCCACATTGAGCAAAATCCTTGCTGGTGGCTTGTCGTATACAGCTTTTATTATATTGGTAAAGGTTCCTTCCATTCCTACTGTCCCTAGTGTTTTGATCATAAAAGGCTGTTGGATCTTGTCAAAAGCTTTTTCTGCATCTATTCAGAGTGTCATGTGGTCTTGGAATTTGGACTGATTTATGTGATGAATTACATTTATTGATTTGCGTATGCTGAACCAACCTTGTGTGCTGGGGATGAAGCCTACTTGGTCCCTGTGAATGATCTTTTTGATGTGTTTTTGAATCTGATTTGCCAAGACTTCTGTGTTCATCATAGAGATTGGCCTATAGTTTTCTTTTCTAAGTGAATCTTTATTAGATTTGGGATTAAAACGGTATTGGCTTCATAGAAGGAATTTGGTAGTGTTCCTTCCTTTGCTATTTGATGGAACAGTTTAAGGAGTATTGGTGTTATTAACTCCTTATATGTCTGGTAGAACTCTGTGCTGAATCCATCTGGTCCAGGACATTTTTTGGTGGAAAGATTAGAGATTACTTCTTCAATTTCCTCATATGTTATAGGACTATTTAAATAATTCACAACATCCTGATTCAACTTAGGTAAGTTGTGTTTACTTAGAAATTCATCCATCTCTTTTGTGTTGTCAAACTTCACAGAGTATAAGTTTTTGAAATATGATGATATAATTCTCTGGATTTCTTGGGTATCAGTAGTGATAACTGCATTTTCATTTCTAATTTGGTTAATATGTGTTTTCTCTGTCTTGCTTTTGGTTAATTTAGCTAGGGGTGGATCAATCTTATTGATTTTTTCTAAGAACCAGCTTTTTGACTGGTTGATTTTCTCTCTAATCTCAATTTCAGATATTTCTCCCCTTATTTTGCTAATCTCCTCTCTTCTACTACTTTTGGAATCAGATTGCTGTATTTTCTCTAAAGCTTTAAGCTGCATTGTTATTCATTTCTCATGTCTCCATTTTTTTGATGTAGGCATTAAGTGCTATGATCTTACCTCTTAGGACAGCTTTTATTGTGTCCCAGATATTTTGGTAAGTTGTATTTTCATTATCATTCGCTTTCAGGAAATCTTGAATTTCCTGTTTAATTTCTTCCTGAATCCAGTTCTTATTCAGCATCATATTGTTAAGTTTCCAGGAGTTAGTTTATTTTCTGTTGTTTGTTGTGTTGTGGATGTCCAGCTTTAGGCCGTGGTGGTCTGACAGGATACAGGCTAGAATTTCAATTTTTCTGTATATGTGTAGATTCATTTTGTGTCCCAATATGTGATCTATTTTTGAGAACGTTCCATATGCTGCTGAGAAAAATGTGTACTCTTTGTTGCATGGATGAAAAGTTCGATAGAGATCTGTAAGGTCCATTACTTTAAGGGTTTGATTAAGTTCCAAAGTGTCTCTGTTAAGTTTTTGACCTGTTGATCTGTCCCATGTTGAGAGGGCGTTGTTGAAGTCCCCAAGTGTTATCATTTGGGGGTTGATTTCTTGCCTTAGATGCTGTAGGGTTTTCTTAATGAATGTGGAGGTGTTCGTGTTGGGTTCGTATATATTCAGTATTGTGAAGTCTTCCTGGTGAATTGTACCTGTGACTAAAATGTAGTATCCATCTGTGTCTCTTATGATTTTCTTTGGTTTGAAGTCCACTTTGTCCAAAAGCATAATTGCTACCACTGCCTTTTTCCTGGTTCCATTAACTTGCAAGATTTGGACCAGCCTTTCATTTTTAGGATGCACCTATCGTCTGTGGTGAGATGAGTTTCCTGAAGGCAGCAGATTGTTGGATTATTGTTTTTAATCCAAGTTTGTAATCTGTGATTCTTAATCAGTGAGTTAATACCATTGACATTTAATGTTTTAAAGAGATATTATTTTTAATTCTGGACATTTTTTATGTTTAGTGGATTTTGTAAGTGTATTGTTTGATATTTATGTTTTGGTGGTATTATACTTTCCTTCTTTCCTCCTGGATACGCTTGTTCTTTTCTTCAAACTTGAGTATCATTTCTAGCGTTTTTTGGAGGCCTGGTTTGTTAGACATGTATCCCTTCAAGTTGTCTTTGTGCTGGAAAACTTTTCTTTCTCCCTCAATTATGACAGATAGTTTCACTGGGTATATCAGTCTGGGTTGGAATTTTTGCTCATTTAATACTTGAAGTACATCTCTCCAAGCTCTTCTTCCTTTTACTGTTTCTTGTGAGCAGTCATTTGTTATTCTAATAGGTTTACCTTTAAAAGTGACTTGCTTTTTTTCTCTTGAAGTTCTCAGCACCTTTTCTTTGTCTTGAATGTGGAGTGTTTTGACTATTATTTGCCGTGGCGATTTTCTATTTTGGTCATATCTGTTTGGAGTGTGAAATGCCTCTTGTATTTGGATGGGCCTCTCATTCTTCAGTTGAGGGAAGTTTTCATTTATGATGATTTGAAATATTTCTTCAGGTGTGGTATTTTGGGATTCTTGTTCTGTTATTCCATAAAAGCGCATGTTAGGCTTCTTCAGGGTGTCCCATATCTCTTGAATGTTCCTCTCAAGTATCTTTTTGGCTTTAACAATCTCTTCCATTGAGCTGGTTAATTTTCCCACTTTGTCTTCAAGATCTGAAATTCTATTTTTTGCTTCATTTGTTCTGCTGATAAGACTCTCTGTTGAGAGTGCACAAAGAACTTAGAAAACTAAACACCAAGGAAACCAATGGCCCAATTAAAAAATGGGCCCTGGAACTTAAAAGAAACTTTACCAGGGATGAAATTAAAATGTCTAACAAATATCTGAAAAAATGCTCCACTTCTTTAGCCATCAGGGAAATGCAAATCAAAACTTCCCTGAGATATCATCTCACCCCGGTCAGGATGGCAAAAATCCACAATACTAACAACGACAAATGCTGGAGAGGATGTGGAGAGAGGGGAACTCTCCTACATTGCTGGTGGGAATGCAGGCTCATACAGCCACTCTGGCGAGCCGTCTGGAGATTCTTAAAGAAATTAAAGATTGAAATGCCATATGACCCTGCTATTCCACTTTTGGGAATAACCCCCCATACAGCAGAGGTTCGCCTGGATAGCACAAGCACGACCATGTTCATAGCAGCACTGTTTACAATAGCAAAGTCATGGAATCAGCCCAAATGTCCAACAGTTGACGAGTGGATAAGGAAAAGTGGTACATCTATACAATGGAGTACTACTCAGCCATCAAAAATGATGAATTACTGGAATTTGCCGGGAAATGGATGTCATTAGAAACAATTGTATTAAGTGAAGTATCCCAGACCCAGAAAATTAAGCGCCGTATGTACTCCCTAATAGGTGGCTCCTAGTACCAAACCCACCCAGCCCACCTAGAGACAGGAATTCCAAGGATTATGAACAGGAGGGATGGGGTAGGAGGGCCACACCAGAAAGAAGGAGAGAAGGGACCATGTTACAGCAGGGAAAATAGGCCTCCACCAAGGACCCAAATAAGTAATGAGACATCTGATTAAGTTCACAGACTCTTGTTCCTGATCATTTACTACTGAGGGGGAGTGATCTCACCAGAAGAGGAGGGCATATAGTCTGGCAGATAAGAAGTAACAATTTTGCAAATGGGTGATAGACCCCTCCCTCACTGTGGTTTCCCACTTTTATTACATCTACCTTGAATGTGCTTTATCACAAGACTCTAACAGCTTTTTGTCTCTGGCCAGGGGGTAACATACAATGCCCACCAGGATGGAGTGAAGGGCATTGCAGGAGCAGCAAAACTGCAAAAGAAAATCAACAAACCACAATCCAGAACTTCAGAGACTCTATATCAACCACCTAGAACTAGGCCAGCTTAGTCTCTCCCCATCTTGAAGCTCATGGAAATTTGCGGAAGAGGGGGCGGTAAGAGTGTAAGAGCAAAAGGATGGGAGGAGCAATGATATGTAAGATACTCTATACTAGTTAGGGCTGAAGCAATCATAATTGGACTTTGCATGCCCTGCGCATTGTCCAACACACTGTTGACCTCACAAAGTCTAGCACCTGCTAAAGGCACCAAGATCCTTGGAGGCAAAGAATTGGCAGCCACAGCAGTGTTCCTATACCTAAGGGGAACACGGGAAAGGGTTCGGCAAAGGCCACTGGGTCCTTGTACGTCATCGGAGAGGAGGGCCCAGAGGAAAATCAGTCATGCACAAGAAAGGACTCTCTGGGAATTGGGGTGGGAGGCACTGGGGGATGGGAAGGGAGAGGGGTGGGGAGGGGGAGCAGGGGGTACGGGGGGAGGAGGAGGGAGGGAGGGAACTGGTGTACCTAATAAGTTTGTATGAGCTGAAATAAAAAAAAATTCACATATATCAATAAAACGAAAACATCTACAAAAGAACTGACAGGGTATGAACAGATAAATCATAAAGAAAGATGTAAGTGGCTAATAAATACAGTTAAGAAGATTCAGGCTTGTCAGTTATGTTTAAAAATACAACTAAGTGGGAATTTTTACTTTCAAAATATTTTATTTATTTGGCAGAATGAAAGAGAGTGAGAGAAAGGAGGACTGAGTGGAAGAGGAAGGAAGAAAGGAAGAAAGGGAGAGAGGGAGGGAGAAAGAGAGACCAGGCATGTACATGCTGCAATGCATGTATGGAGGTCAGAGAACAACTTTCAGAAGTTGGGAGAATATTTATTTCTGATCCATTAAATCTGTAAAACATTTAATGCAGGAATGCCCAGATGCATTTATCATTTTTGCTAAAAAAAATCCTTAGCAAAATTATCAAAAGTCTTAAAAATGAATAAATACTCTGACCCAGGACTTACATCTCTTGTTCAATTTATTCTAGGGAAATACAGCTCATAAAAACTTGTACAGATGGATGATCTATAATGTTATTTATCCTAATAAATAAAACTCAGAAATATTTTAATCATCCCAAAACAGGATGATGGAATAAAGATTTCATCCATGTTTGGCTAATATAAAATCTTGTTTTTGAAGGCAAATTAAAATGAAACGTGAGAAAATGAAGTCATAACAATTTATTTTTAGAAGGTACAAAATATCTTTCTATACTTCTGTATTTCCTGAATCATCTATGGTAAATACTAAACATATTGTTTCATAATCTAAAATAAAGTGTTTCAGAAAGGAAAAAAAAAAAAGACTCTCTGTTGAGTTTTGGGTTGAAAATAAGTTGTCTTTTAGTTCAATTTTAAACTCTGCCTGGGGCTGTTTTAACTGCTCTATGCCTATTTTTGTTTCTTGAACTGTTTTTCTCAACTCCTCCAACTGCCTATTGTGCTCTTGTTCAAAGTGGTTGATTTAGTTGTTTATCTCGTCTCGGATTTCCTCTTTCATAGTATTAATCATGGTAATGATCATACTCTGAAAGTCATTCTGTTGGGTCTGTCTTTCTTGGCTATTTTCTGTGAGTTTGTTCTGGTCAGAATCCATCATTATGGGGTTAATTCTTTCAGTGGGAGATTGGTGTTCTTGGGTTTTGTTTCTCATGGATCTGCACTTTGACTTGGGCATTGTTGTTTTGTTTCTTAGGACCTTTCGGTTTCTGTGTGTTTTTCACTGAACTGATTTAGGTGGTATTATTACCCTTGCCAGTTATTACTAGTGCTTGCCTTGGATTGGGTATGTTTTTCTATTGTTATTGTAATTTCCTAGATGAGACTATTATGCTGTTAGTACATCAGTTAAATCAGGTAAGTAGACATGGGGTAAATATTAATATGTTAGTGCACTTTTGTGATTTAGTATCCTGGTGATATGTGAGGGTGAGTGGCGAACTCCTTGGAGTTGTATATGTTTTTGGGATGGCTGTTCGGAGAAGTTGATCTACAGCAATTGATACTAGAAAGGATCAGTAAGGTAAAAAAAAGGTTTACCTTTGGGCTGCATGTGAAGAATCTCTCCCCCGTGATAGGATGATTATAGAGGACTCCAGATGTATGGCCTTTGATGTTGATGGCAAAATTCTTCACCTGGGACCTGGGACTTGGCTTAGGGCCCACCCAAGCTCCAGGGATGGAGGAATGTGAGCAAACCCTGACTAGTGGAGGCACGGGCCCTAGGGAGAAAGGGGCTTGGGTCCGGGGCGGGGCCCAGGCAAAGCCAGAGGCTGCCTGGGTGCTGCTGGGAGACGGGGGCACCAGTTGGGGGGCTGGGCGGACTCACCTCGGACCTGGGACCTGGTGGGCGGGGTCGGCGGTGCACGGGTGGGGTTCTTAGTTCTTTGAGGATTGTAGGAGATAATATCTTTGGCCCCTCATCCTGGGAAATATACAAGGAAATAACAAAGCAGATATTGCTCCTGATTTTTTGATGAGCTTTTTTCTTTGATATAATTAGTTAATCTCACAGATTATTGTTACTCTGTGTGGTCTTCCTTCTCTTCTTCTTTATATCATTAGTTTGGTTCAATATATAAACAATAGGAAAAACATCATAGACAATGCATATCTTCCACAATCACAGGTGCAAAGGTGAATCTCTTTCTATTCACTAATTATAGATGCGTCCCTTCATGCCTTGTTTATGGCCCTCATCAGTTTTTGCATCTTTCAAATTCCCTTCTCTTTTTTTTGATTCATTCACCTTCCCCTCTTTTATATCCATAGCTCTTCCATCCTTCTGTTAACTTGCATAAAGCCTTTCCTGTTTTAATACAGTTCCTTAACTGCCTGAAATCACCATAGCTTTCAAAACCCTTCTCCTTATTAGAGACTTTTTCAGGACTTAGGTGCCCCAAGAAGATTCAGCTTCAGGTTGAAAATATAAACTTGAAATAGGCTGGACATTTTACTTAAAGCACTTGTAGATGCCCACAAGTCATTTAACATACTATTGAAAGTCCTTCATCCAAAATTCAGTCCAAGTACTTTATTGGACTATATATCATAACGAAGAAAATCTTAACCATCTCCTCCAATAGTATGTTGGTAAAGATTCTTCAACTATTATGACTGAATCCATCCAACAGAAATGCAGTGTCTTCATTAACAAAACAAATATGATAGTGAAGGAAAACCAATAGCTAACATTCTTGTATATATGTGGGAAGTATCAGGAATCACAGATATATATGCCCTTTATTATTAGGCTTCCATTGTTTAGCTGAAGATGTTCTTAAAATAGTACCAACAATTTTATACAGATAAAATTGGCCAAACTAAATGCTATATGGAAAAATATTCTTTGATTTTTGCTTAACAACACAAGTGTATTTCAAAATATGTGATATATTATGTGATGTACAATGAAATAATGATAGACTATCAGGAAAATGAAGATTAATCAGAAGTGAGGAATTCTATCACCATAGAAATTACTATAGGACTTCTTAATAAGTAGAGTTTTAGACAGGTTTAAAGCATGTCTAAAAATCTGTAGACAAATCTCTGGCAGAAGAACCAGCCATGGCAAAGACTCCAAGTTGAAATCAAACCTGAACTTTTTTTTTTGAAAGATCAGGAAGGATGAAAGTAGTAGAAACAGGGAGGACCAATACCACTGCAGTCCAGAAACACTAAATTAAGACAGTTAGGTTAATCCCATCATACATTCCACAGATACAAACCTAAGCTCATTAGATCACAGTACAATAGTTACTGAACTTTGAAGGCAAAAATTCCAGCGCTGGGAGTTCCAGTGGATGATCATTAGCCACCTGTCCCACTAAAGACATAAGCATTGGTAAAGAGCAGAGAATATTTAATAAGTGTAGCAGACAGTGGCAGAGAAGAGATAAAGAAGTTACATGTTGCATGTCTATCTTTGAGACACTTATGTGAACTTTGGTTTTAAATGGGGGAAGGATTGGGACAGAGCAAGACAACGGTTCTATACATGTGTGGCTCATTGTATTATTCCAACTTGGTTTCACAAGACATCTCTAAGAAATACTTACTTTTTGAGCATATTGATCTGTTTTCTTTAAGATAATCATTCTTGCTCCAGGAATCTTGACTCACCATTACACATAATTTCCCTTATTGGGGGAGGAGGGTACTGATATAAATATATTTATTATTCAATCTTGTCCCTGGTACCAATGGTGAGTGGAGGTTTGGAACTCTTTAAGGGGTTTGGGAAATGATATTGTAAAAACTGATAGTAAAATATTCTTAAAATAAAAAAATAAAATAAAGGATGATATGTCAGGCTTTCTCCTACCTTCAGTTTCCTCAGAGGCACAAATAAGGAGTCAATGTTTATAGCTCATGATACCTTTCATGGTGCAAATATTAATAATATTTCACATTTAAGTTGCTGAGCACTATTACTGTTGATTTTCTTTTAAATGAAAGCATTTGAAGCCATATTTCCACATAGTATCCATATAGATGATGATTCCCCAGTTACCATTTTTGCCATACTAATCTACACAGCAAGTATATATGATACTTCATTTTTCACACATCATTTTTTGCACTAAAAGATCACATACTCTGAACAGATATATTCTTTACCCCAACTGTTTGAGATTTAAGTAATTCTACCCACTTGCTAGGTAAATCTATAGCTTCTTTTGAAACATGCTTGTGTTGATAGGCAAAACAGAATGTTTCCATATAGCATTTAGTTTGGCCAATTTTAAGTCTGTATAACATTGTTGGTACTATTTTAAGAACACATTCAGTTAAAAACCGTATCTTAAACATCAGTATAAATTAAGCTATTGAATTTTAATATTTGTGAAAAATGACTTTCTGTGCATATTTAAGTTATAAAAGAATAAAAACTGAAGTACGCAAGAAGGAAAATAATCTGTCATAAAAGTATGTAAAAGTTAAGTGTTCACTTAATCACCAAATGGTGAAAATTAGAATTTCATTCAAGTTGCAATTGTGTGAATGAGTACTTTCAAGTACCTGCAAATCATGTACAGGGATAAATATAAACAATGATAAAAATAGAAGGAATTTTGAATTCATACATTATATTTTTCTAGAATTTAAATTTCTTAAAGTGATTCTTGACCATAAAAAGATGACACTGAGGACTTCTGCTTTAAGTTCTGATATGTGAAGAGGTTGAGAGCTCTAATTTCATCCTTAAGACTCACAGTGTTGAGGAGGTTCCATAGGGGGTGACATCCAATACCCATCAGGATGGAGTGAAGGGCATTGCAGGAGCAGCAAAACTGAAAAAAAATCAACAAACTATCATCCAGAACTTCAGAGACTCTATATCAAGCACCTGGAACTAGGCCAACCAGTGGGGGGAGGCAGTGGGGGGCGGTAAGATTGTAAGAGCACAATGATGGGAGGAGCAATGATATGCAAGATACTCCACACAAGTTAGGGCTGAAACAATCATAATTGGATTTTGCAGGCCCTGCTCAATGTCCAACACACTATTGACCTCACTAGGATCCTTGGAGGCAAGGGATTGACAGCCACAGTAGTATTCCTATCCTTAAGGGGAACACAGGAAAGAGTTCTGGGAAATGCCCCTGGGTCCTTGCACCTCATCAGAGAGGAGGACCCAGAGGAGAGTTTGGCATCCACATTAAAGGATGCTCCAGGGATGGGAGGGGGAGACACTGCGGGATGGGGAAGGAAGGGAGAGGGGAGGAGAGGGAAGCACAGTGCGGTGGGAGGTTAGAGGGAGGGAGGGGACTGGTGTACCTGTTAAGTTTGTATGAGTGGAAATAAAAAATAAATAAATAAATAAATTTTAAAAAAGATACTACCTCTGAGGATACCACCACATTCTCACAGCACAGAGTCAAGAAAAATCCCTTATGTCAACAATAAGAAAAAAATCGATCCATCTTCAAGTAGTCCATAGTATTTTTGCATTGTTTAATTTTTTTGTTGCTAGGTTTAATATACAGAAAGAGATGATGTTTCATTTCTAGGCCAGAGGAAAGACAAGACAACCAGATTAGAGATAGCCAATCAAGAGTACTCCTGTATTCATCACCTTTATCTTCCTTAGGCATGGCATTTTGGGATTCTTGTTCTAGTATTCCATGAACATGCATGTTAGGCTTCTTCAAGGTGTCCCATAACTCTTGACTATTCCTCTCAACTATCTTTTTGGCTGTAACAACCTCTTATATTGAAATGGTTAGTTCTTCCATTTCATCTTCAATATCTGATACTCTATTTTCTACTTCATTAATTCTGCTGATAAGACTCTGTTGAGTTCTTGGTTGAAGATAACTTGTCTTTTAGTTCAAGTTTAAACTCTGCTTGAGATTATTTTAATTGCTCTATGCCTATTTTTTTTGTTGTTTCTTCAACTGCTTTTCTCATCTCCTCCGAGTGCCTGTTGTGCTCCTGTTCACAGTGGTTAATGTGGTTATTTAATTCCTCCCAGATTTCCTCTTTCATTGTTTTGCTCATAGTAAAGATCAGGCTTTGAACATCATTATCTTTGGTATGGCTTTCTTGGCTGTATTCTGTGAGGTTCTCTGAAATCATCCCATAACATGGGAGAGAATCTTCACATCCAGCTCTAAGTAAACCCTTTTACCATCTTGTTCCTCTCAATTATTAGTCACTGTAATCTGACATTTCCACATAGCCACTCATCATTATAGGGTTGATTCTTTTTGTAGGAGATTTGTTGTCTTGGTTTTTGCTTCTCATGGATTTGCGCTGTGACCCAGCATTTTTGTTCTATCTCTTATGACCTTTTTGTTTCTGTGCGTTTTTGACTGAATTGAATTAGACAGTATTACTATACTTGAGCAGTTATTGCTAATTGGGTATGCTTATCAGTTGTTAGTGTTATTTCCTAGATGATACTATAGGACTATTAGTACATCAATTAAGTCAGGTTTAGCAGACAGGGAATGAAGATTAGTATGATACTGTACTTTTTAGGTTTTCTTCCTTGGTGATATGTGAGGGTGAATGGTATAGTCCCTGAAGTTGTATGGGTTTTTGAGTGGCTATGTGGAAATGTCAAATTACAGTGACTAATAATTGAGAGGAACAAGATGGTAAAAGGGTTTACTTAGAGCTGGATGTGAAGATTCTCTCCCTTGTTATGGGAAATCATCCCATAACATTCAGAGGACCTCACATGAATGGTGTTTGTCACCTTGAGCTTTGCTTGGCTTTTCTCTGGACTCTGTTTAAATCTGAAGAGCAGGGAGTCCTCCCCGGTCTGGGTCTGAGGAGTAAGAAGTCTGCCTGGGTCAGGGTCAGGGGCAGAAAGCTCATCATCTTTATCTTCTATCGGTCTTCAGCTCATTGTATAAGAGCCAATTATATGTGGAAGAACAATTTTCTTTCCCGATGCAAATATTACATGTAACTCTCACAGCTACATGTGGAATAATAGTTGACTATCTTGGCAGTCGATGCCCAGATAGAGGACACAGAAAATTAACCATCACTGATCTCTATACTGATATCTACTCTAAAAGAAAGGAATTTTATGATGCTCTTATGAGACCTAGGTAAGGAGTAATTTTTCAACCCCACCCCCTCTATGGTTCCAATATTACAGGAGAGGAAAAGAAAGCAAAGAAATGTTTCTGAAGATCACATCATTGAGACACATTAAAAGACTTTTTTCACACATGCATATAGTATATTTTAATTATATTTATCACTGTTAACTTCTTCTGTTCCCTCTCTCTTTTCTACTGAACCCTTCACTCTTTGGAAACACTGCCACCTCTACTTTGCTCCTTATATCAACTGTAGCAAATTTAGTTAAGTTTTTCTCTTTACCATAGACTTCTGAACTTTGGGTAGACCCTAGGATTCAAGGAGAATTTTTATGCATAACAGGTCTCCTATAATGATCCCTCTGGAAAAATTATTATCTACAGGGCAAGAAATTTCTCAGTTCAGTTGGCAATTACAGTTCATAAACACAAATATTATATAAATGATATGATCATGACAATGATTTATCTTTCATCTACATAACAAGCTTTTATTACTCATATTATTCCTGTCAAAATAAAAATAGCAAGAGTGCTCTTAAGAAACAAGAAAACTGTTTATTCTGAGCTGAATATGGTCCAAGAATAGGAATTCAAACTATTTTCTCCCTAACTCTGTATCTTCCCTATATCTACTCTGTACCGCAAAGAGCCACTAGTACAGTGTGTTTTAAGAGAATAATAATCTCATGCTAAAAAGACAGCAAAATGGAAATAAATTGAAGAATTAAAACCAAATACAAAAAAGAGGGGAAGGGGAGCAAAGAGACAAAGAACAAGTATACCAACAAAAGTGGGAATTAGCTTTCTATAATAATAACTGCTTAACTGTGAATTATCTAAATAGACTATACAACAGATACCATCATAAAAAGTCAGAAAGCCTAAAAATCCATAAAAGATAAAGAAAATTATATCATAATAGATAAGGAAAAACTAAAACAATTTCAGGAAAAATGTATCAATCATTATAGGGCAAATACATTTAAAATAATATTCAATTATTTAAACAAAAGAAGAGGAAAACATGATAGTTTGTGGAAAATGAAAGCTTTGGAGAATGTAATTATTATATTTTACTTCATTCACAGATAAACCCAACATAGAAGAATTTTCATTATTTATTCATAATAAACTTTCTAATAATAAAAGCTCCCACATCTACATTATCAGCTGTACAATAGCCACAGGAAGTACAGTTGAAAGATAAGAAAAATCATTATGCTAAGTTAGGAAAGGAATTAATACATTAAGATAGAAAGGGTTAGAATACAGGTAAGAAGTCATTAAAATAATATTCAAGATCTTACATCCTGGTCATTTTCCTATTACGAATTTCAGCACATTTTTAAAATGAAAATAAACAGAATGTAGGAATGTAAGAGCTCTCCTTGTTAATCTTTCAAGACTTACTATCTTGAGTGATTGATACTTCTCATTTTACACAACTAGGTTTGTTTCTAAATGATTTTCAGTCCCATATTTATTAATAAACATGTTTCTAAAGTGGACACTGGGATTTTTATTTAGCTGAAAAATTCAATTGTTTTTAAAGTCAAATTAATAAATTAATTCATAAAAATCTTTTGAATACCTGCTTTTTACTAGGTTTACACATGAGCACTTGAAATGCATCAGTGAACACATTATCATGAAACTATATTATAGAATGTTAGTTCTTAAATGTTATAATAATGCTTTTAATTAAACCCATTGATAAATATATTTTGTATTTTTAAAGACAATTTTACCCAGTATTTTTAAAGTATTTGCATACAGGAAACTAAGTCGTATGTCAAATTACTTTAGAATGTCATATAGCTGATAAAAATCTGGGCCAACTCCATAACCCAATTTTGCCTTTGACTTTCAGAAGAACTTCAGGAAATGGTATTGTTCTTGTTACAGGAATGATGATGCTATATTTGAGTGAGAAATATTACTAAAAGCAAATTGGAAAATGAACAAGCATAACTATTGAGCCCCATCATATCTATTTAATCATTGAGGAATTAATGGACATTCATTGATTTCTGTGCTTCACTTTATTCCATCAGACAGATGCAGAGTTTAGCATGGTAATTAGAATAGCTAAAAGATATGGACCCAATATTTTAGAAGTGGTGATTCTAACATAAATAGGTGAATTTTTACTGTGGATCTTGAATCATAAGGGCAAAGTTCTTAAGGTCAAAATATTTGACAATGAAATAAAGCAATCATATTCTTGGCATGATGGTATAGTACCATGAATAACAATTTTTTTGAATAACTCATCCTTTTGTAACAATATAGAAAGCATTTAAAAATAATGATATCAGGTCTAGGGAAATGGCTCAGTAGCTAAACTTACTGATAACCTGAGTTTGGATCCCCAGAATCCAAGCAAAAAAAGCCAAGCAGAGTTGCACAAGTGACTACAATAACCCAGGTAACTATATGAAATCAGAAGTGAAGAGTAGAATCCAGCCTAGCTTAAACAGTCATAAAGAGATCCTATATATATATATATGATGGAAAGGTGAAGAACACCTCCCAGGATGATGTTGCAGTTTGCCTGCATTGTTACTGATAAAATTATGACAAACTGCTTAAGGGAAAAGGGAATTTATTCTCTTTTGATAGTCTGGTTACAGTTTTTAGTCCAGCTTTACAAGAGAACTTGCTACAACACCACGATCCAAGAGAAATGGCCACACCATCTCTACGTAATGGCTGAGAGAGGGACAATTCTTCCTTGCCAGACTAGCATATCTGGCCAAGTCTACACAAGGATGCCAACTTCCTCAACCAGCTCTTTGTTATTATTTATTTATTTATTTATTTAGGGCCTAGTTCTACCCACTATGTGCTGAGCCTTTCCCATCAACTAGACAATCTCCTGCAAGTTTTCTCTAGGCTTTAACTATTCATTATCTACAAATGTGCCCAGAGTTCAAACCCTCTTCTTTCACATGTATATGATGCCATATTTCTGTACTCATTCATACACATGCATGCAAAAAATAAAAATAAGGATATATTTTGTCATTATAGAACAATACATATATTTCTAAAGTTTTTACTTTGGGGAAGAATGAGACAATAACATATTGTTAATATATGACATAAAACTGTACTATAGGCTTTATTTTCTCAATCATGTTTATTCTGTCTTTCTCTCATATTTGTTTTATATCTATTCCCTTCAGTAACATCTTTCATCCATATGGATTTAGCTAGTCATAAAAGTTTCTTATGACATTCAGTTGCTAACTGAACATCTTTATCTGCATGACCAAGAGGCATCAAAATTGTGATGTGTCAATAGAAATATTTTCTTCTATGCACTTCCCCAATTTATATTAATCTAAATGTGATGGTTAGTATTAATTACTAACCCAATACCTAGGGGTGGACCTCTGGGCACACCTGAGGGGGACTCTGAGCATGGGTGTGAGGGACTGTCTTAACTGTGTTAATTGATGTGGGGAAATCCAGCCACAAGTAGATGGCAGTGTTCTTGGACTCTGGGCTCTGGACTGAATAAAGAGCATTAACTGAATACATTCATTCCATTTCTCCACTTTTTTATCACATTTTATCACAAATAATAGATGTCTAATAGGTTATGAGGTTTGTGTTTTATTATAACTCCTGAGTAATCTTTATGGGCTTTATTTGGAGTGCTGTCATGGCAAAAATTGCATATTAGAAATGTCACTATAGTTGCATTGCCTGTAAAAAAACTGAAAAGAGTATTCCTCATTCATTTTTCCTGTTTTGTGTTTCTGGAATACTTAACAACATAATTACCCACTTTTCACAGTAAATTTGTACATTTAATTCCTGGCTGCAATTTGCCTTCAGATAATTTAAAACATTTTTAATATTCTATCAGTTTCATTGTAAGCCCTTTCGCTTCCTTTCTAAATGAGATGAATATGACCAGAGGAAAAAATATAATCTGACTTTCATTTTATAAGGATCTCACTACAAAGGTGGTAATAGAATGTAAGAAAGTAAAGAGACTAGCTAGAAGATTCAGGCAACAATATATGCGGTATAAAATATTGGCATGATCTGGAGAGATAACAACTAAGAAAATGAAATTATGTGGGTTTAAAGAAAAATGTGATACCTGCTCTTGAATGAAATATTGAATATCCAGTGTCAAGGAGAAGTCAAAAGTTATAAACTTAAAATTAGCACAGGGTGAACTTTTCTTACTAACAGAGGTGAAATTAATTGAGGAAGAGTTTGGGCAAGGAGTATCAACTGCTGAGTTTTTGTATATGTCAAATTAGAGTTATTTGTTATTTATTTTTAATCGTATTACTAATTTGAAACTCAAGGGAGATGACTAAAGAGGAGAAAAACTGGATAGTCATCAAGATATAGATGAAACTTAAAGTCTGCTCCTAGAAGAGTTCACCTAAGTAGTGAGTATTTAGAAAAATGAGAATAGTGTCAAATACTATTCTTTTCAGGCAGTAATGTTAAGAGGCCTGTGAGAGGTGAGGGAAATAGCAAAGGAAAACCAGAAAGAAAAAGTAGAGATAGTGAAAGTTAATCATCAATATACATTTGTCCAAAAACCAAGGAAAACAAATGTCTGAAAGAGAGAGGGAACAATCATCAAATGCTAAAGATAAGCCAAATATTGAATGTAAACAACTAGCAATTATATTTGGTGACTGTGATAAAAGTAGTACTCTCATTTTCCATTCTTGCATAAAAAATAGCTCCAAAAATAACTTGAAACAACAGTCATTTATCATCTCTCATATTTCACATATTACTGGATGCTGTTAGACAGGTCTCACGGGGTTGCTCATACAGTTATGCTCAGATGGTGATGAGGCAGATATTCCCTCATAGTCTTCTGTCTCCATGCCTTAGGATGGATGTTGGTTACATATAGGTTTGTCAAGTGAATCCTTACAGGATTGGTTACCATTATGTCCAGGACTTCTTTGCTAAATAAAGACTAATTTCCTTGAATTGACATTGAAAGCAGGAAAACAAGGTGGAAGAAGTATCATTTCTTATAAGCAGAACTAGAAGCCATAGATAGTTATCTTGGTATTTTTCTTATTAGCAAGAGTCAAAACAATCATATCTATTTAGTGGGACAAATTGAACTCTGATTCTCTATGGGAGAAATGTCAATTTAGTAGAAGATCTGAAAGTCAGGGTTAACAAGATGGCACAAAGGGTGAAGGTACTTCTTGCATGTAAACCTGGCAACCGATTTTTCAATCCTCAGTGAAACACACAGGGTAGGAGGAGATTTCTGGCTTCTGAAAGTTGTCATCTGACATTTTGCACACATTATGATGGCACATATGTGTCTGTTTTCTCTACCTGTCCCCAACTCTACCTCTCAGAAATATTTTTTTTACAAAAGAATATTTTAAGATAGCACAAACTGTTTCAGTGTGGAAAAGCAAATGAGTTTGGTGTTGAAAAATAAAAATCAGCAACTAAATTTCAGAAACCAACATAAACAACTGTTCTGAGTATTTTTACATCTTAAATGAAGGTTGAAAATTGGAGAAACAGAAAGGTAGAGAATTCAAGAGACATAATCTGTTTTTGAGAGAAAGGGCAGCATGTTTATATATTTATAACAATGGACATTAACCTTATCTAAGAGTGCTAACAATTCAGAATAAGGAGATAAAGGAATTTATATGCAAAAGTACAGTTAAATAAAGATTTTATCCTTTTATTGCTTCTTTATAATGTGTGAATTAGGAAGAAAGGTCACCCAATAAAATGGTGATGGTAAAAGAGGTGTTGGATTTTGGAAGATAAAGGAGTAGCTATTTTGTCATCTGGAAAGAGGCAAACAAATAAGTAAATTATAATAGTTGTTCATGTCCATCTAAATTATTTATGTTGAATATTATATGAAACCGGTGTATATGGATATGGATTTGTTTTCTCTAGTTACAGTGAGATTCTTGAAAGCAAAAATTGAATAGGCAAAGAGAAATTGAACTAGAAATACGTTTGTGATTTAGTCAAATTAATACAGCTGTGTAGTTATAAGAGTTAAGGAGAGTTGTAACAAGAAATCCCACCATTCTGATAACTATCACATGTAATCCAGCTAAGAAGATATCTGAGTGTATGAGAGGAATGACAGAGTCAGAAACAAGTTATCTCAATACACTGGAGGATGCTCTTCAGAGGATACTTTATCACAAGGGCAGCATGCACTACATTGCAAAATAAGTCTGTAGAGACAATAGGAAAAGTAATATTGATGGGGTAATGGGAATAACCCAGAAATGTGGCCTTGAGGCTAGACTTGGATGACTTTAAGTTGATTACTGCAGAAAATAGCGTAGATATAAGCAAAGGTGAGGAAAGAGAGACATTAGATAAAATCATACATGTAGTCATTTTTCCCAAATTACAGGTGGTTTGTGTATATGTACAGAAAAGTAAACTGGTATTCCTATAAAGAAATACTATAAGAAGAACTTAAAGATAGCTTAGAAGTGTCTACACTGTTATAAATTCTAAATACCTAATAGAAGCTTTTGAAAATGGAAATCACAGACACAAGGCATAATATATCCTTTTAAGAGAAACCTAAGCCACTTGGTCTTATTGATCTTATTTTTATTAGTCAAAGTAGATGCATAGTTTTAATTTAAAATGTCTTTTATTGTTTATTTTTGAGCCTTAGGTATCCTTGATTCTCCTTGGATTGAGATAACTTGTTTATGTCTCTGTCATTCCACTCATACACTCAGATATCTTCTTAGCTGGATTACATGTGATAGTTATCAGAAAGGGGCAATAATACCTTAGCATATTTAGAAATATAGTAGAGCTTTGGGAGGTAATAATTTCATCTCTCAAGTATAAAAATATGTAACTTGTCTTTGAAATAAGAAACATTTCAGGAGCTTGTGCAAGATGGCCTAAACATGCCTGCAGAGCAGGAAGAACAGTCCTGTTCTATACTATACTTGGGCATAAGCCCTCTCCCTCCACATCATTTATGGAGCTGCTTTAGATAATTGATTTCCTGCAAAGTGGGAATGAAAGTGTTCTTGCTTCCTTTGAAATGACAGCACATCCAGGGAGTCTTTCACTCTTATTGATTTTAAATCACATTCAGTGGCTGACTTAGAATTATCAAGTGGGTTTCCCTGAAGTTAAAGCACCAGAAAGATTTAATTAGAGTATTACAGACTTGATACAAGATAGCAACTATATCAAATATAAAATCTGAATGAAATTTCTCTTTTGATGTTGATTGGTAGGAAAAAATTTTGTGGCTTAGCTCTTTCTAAATGCTCACTAAGGATGTGTGGATTTCTTGAGGCAAGGTACTCTGACTTATATCATCTTTATATCTGTAAAGCTTACCAAGAGGACCTGACTCTGAGCAAAGATTCTTGGGAAATTTTCAGCTTTTGTTTAAATATTCTGCTAACTTTCAAGAGGATTTAAAATGGAAATCTACTCTAAATTAAATAATCCATAGTCCAAAATGATTTACAAAAGGTCTAGTTCCAAGCACTCACAAATATCTCACTTTAAGGCTTACCAAGCATCATGAGTGTCTTGTGGTGTTAAGCACTTGAAATGTAAAACTAGATAGAGATTTCCAGTATCACACAGAAATGATTTCTGGCATAAACCTCAGCAATATTTATAGTTTTTGCCATATGTTTATATCTTACATTCATCATGTGGGCCTTATGTAAAAATTATGGACCTGTGTTAGAAATTCCTTGAGAGAAATTCCCACAATCGAAATTATTGGAATTTTTTGACATGCACATAATTTTAATTAGCATCAAATTATTTTCCACAATAGCTGCATGTACATATAATTTACATTCCTGTCAATAGCCTAATGTCCTATCATCTTTGTCTATATTTGATAGACTTGAATTTCTAATTTTTTCACTATTTCATAATAGGATCACTTTGATCAAGTTCTCACATTGTTATTGATATATTTGAGGTACCCTATGCTGAGGTACAGAAAGATGATTCTACTTACCTAAAGTTGTACAGCTAAATATGCGTCAAGATAATAGAATCATTTATTCATTGAATTTAGAAGTTGGTAACCTACTGAAACAAGTTCTTTCTTTGGGGAATTACACTCTATTCTCTTTTACAATAACTACCCAACAACTGTTGATTTTTTTGAATAGTGAGATGACATAAAGCTAGAATTTTATTTTTTAATCATTAGCCAGTTATCAGAGTTTGATTGGTCATGACAGTATATTCAGCAATGGTTTTATCTCATTCTAATAGCACATAAATATAAAAAATACTTTAGTATTAAAGCTACACACCTAATTATTAATAAATTAACGTGTTCTCTTAACATATTGACACGAAATTATGAGTTTGGCTCACGATAACAATGCCTGCTATCACTTACATAAGAATATACTGTCCTAAATTCACTCAACTGACAAGTAATTTGCATGTATATTTCTACTGTGACTGTCTAGCTTTTTTTCAAATTTATTCCATTCTAATTAGGAAATGTGTGTTTTCAACTAGTCTTCTTTCTCTCTACTCTTCTACTTTCCTTTTTTTGTATCTCTAATTATGTCTCCCACACAACACTGATTTTCAATAAACACCATGCCAAAATCTACTTTCTCAAAGTGACTGCCTTCTAACACTTAATTATTTTTTTCTGGAATAGCAGTGGCAAAATCATAGTTCTAAAACAACTAAAAAGATTATTTCATTTAGTGTGGAAAGGACAAGTTAGAATCAAGCATTCACAAACATATTGCATGCATGATTGGTTTTAGAATAATAATAAAAAATGTTAAAAAATGATTGGTTTTAGGAAAAAATACAACTAGTGATCACCTCAACTGGTCTTTCCACAAGTTGAGGATAATTAAATACAAATTTCTCTGCCTTGGGGAATGAGGACAAGATGAATAAATCAGTGTTGTGCAATGCACATCTGCTCCTATTACAAACAATGTATAAGCACTATCTGTCCTGTTTACTAAATGATAGCATGTATACAAATAAATTTATTCTCTTAAAGTTATGAATGATCTTCATAATATGTCTTAAACAAAAAACTGTAGCTTATTAATTACATATTTATGGAATAATGAACCATAAATTAAAATAATTCATTTGACTCACTAGTTATGCTTTTCAGAGAGAACTTTGGTTTTAAAAAAAAACTTTGTAGACTTCTTAAAATACAACATATATTTTCTATGATAAAATCTTCACTACATTCACACAAATTTTTACATAAATATTTTTAAGATTATAATATTTCATAGCACAAATGGCCTTGATTGGAGGGTGGAAAACACTAATACTTGCTCCCTAAGGAAAAAAAAAAGTCCTAATTAGTTCTCTTTTCTTATTTCGGTGTAATAAGACTATGCTTAAATTGGACAGAACATTCATCTATATTGTACAGTATATGCTATATATATTCATCTATATTTGTATAGTATATGCTATAGTCCTTTAAGTCTACATGTAGACTTAAAGGACTATAGCATACAACTAGATATATCATAATTTTTAAGATTTAACACTATTAAAAATAACTTCTAAACAAGAATAGTCTTTGATAGACCAAAATGGTAATGGTGTGAAAATAAGATGACTTCTATATGGCAGTGTAAGCTTTTATATAAATAGTAAGATCATATTTTCTTTAAGGCTATTATTCTAAATGGTGTTAAGAAAGATGCAAATTCAAGATAAAAATTTAAAATACATGGAAACAAATTACAAATACCATAGTTACATATCATAGATACAGATGTCAACTTAATGCTTGAGGATTCTGTTTCTGGGCATATTTATAAAGAATTAGTTAAGCCCAGAGTGAACCTACAAGAGACTGTGTAGTTGATAGGGAAGGTCCAGTCCATGGTGGGCTGAAGTGTTTCTGAGGCAGGTGAATAAAATGGAGGAAACAAGTTGAGAAAGTCAGCATCCTTCTATGTTCTTTGCCAGACATGCTGGTCTGGCAAGTAAGAATTGTCCCTCTTTCAACCACTGTGTGGATAGGATGTGACCAGTTCCCTCCACTCCTGGGATTGGTCTGGACTTTCCTACCAAGCTGGAGAAAGTATTGTAAAAGGATTATTGTATGAAAGAATAAAATCCCTTGTTCCCTCAAGCTGCTTTGTCATGATTTTATCAGGACCAATACAGACAAAGTGCAACATTACACAATGGCAAAAAAAAATCACAGGCAAATAAACATATACTTATCTAAATAGAACACATTTATATTAATTTTGGTCACATGCAAAATCAGAAGAAAATTAAAAACATTGGTTACTTTAATATCTGTGGCTCAGAATTTCTATTTTAAAACATTTAGAAATTTTCAAATTATACTTACAATTTAAATTCAAATTTAAAAATAAAATTTTAGATTCATCATTCATTCTTTAATTTTATAAGGGAGTTCTAAATTTAAAACAAGAGGAGATTCAAACTATGTAATGAGTTGCTGAAATAACATGTAGCTTTTTATCTACTGGATGTCAAAGGTCCACTATTTCAATTTTGTGGCTTTTAGAATTTATCTCATTACTCATTTGTGACATCCACCATTATTCAACACGAGTTATCCTTAAAGTATGATTACAAAATTTACCTCTAAAAGGGAATGTCCACTTTATGTCCTGCTAAAATAGCAAATCAAATTAATGATATTCAATCAGCTAATAGTCACTTTGAGGTTTCGAAGTGCACAAATTGCCTATCAAACAAAGTATGTACTAAATGTTAAAGACAACATAATTTCAACTCTCCCAAATATGATACAAATGACAAAAATTATTAAAGAATTATTGAACAGTTATTATAAATGTATTCCATATATGCAAATAGGCCAAAACATTAATTGGGCATAGTAAATGTATGTTAAAGCTATCACACATAAAACACTCAACATAAAACACTGACATTAGAAATGTATTAGGTATCATTAGCAGCTGATAATACATTACAAATAAAATTAATGAACCTATAAACAAAGAAAAAGAAATATTTAGAGTGAAATAGAGAAAAACATGGAAAAATGCAGCACACCATTAAGAAAATTCTATTAATGACATGCAAAGGAACATCAAGAAAAAAGTGCACTAAAGTCCAACATATGTACTCAGAACCAGAACAACAGAAAAATCATAAAAAAATCAGCAATGTAAAGTTATATTATGAACAACAGAATAGTAAATAAAGACATTAGCACACATAAAACAGTCATGCTATGATCCTGGAAAGGTGATGAATGCCTATAATCCTAGCACTTGGGATGCTGAGGCAGAAATATTGCCTGAGCTGCATAGTGACTATCAGGGCTGGCCATGTCTACCTAGCAAGACTCTGTATTAACAAAACAAGAAGGAAAAAGAAGTTGTTCTCCATACAATGGCATAGAAAGTATGAATATCAGTAGGTATTTAATCACAAATATTGTAAGCAAGAAAAGAATGCAAAGCCATCTATAAACATCAAAACAGCAGGACATGCAACCAACAGTGATATAACATCGTGATTTTGGCCTACATTTCCCTAATTACTAATGATGTGTTTTCATGTACCTAGAGGCTATTTTAAGTCTTCTGAAGAAATGTCTATATTAAGCCTTCTATCTACTTTTTATTGAAGTCGTGGTTTATTTTTATTTTGCTTTATGATTGTATGGTAAACTTTGCATATCATAGTCTTATATGTATATATGTATATGTATATATGTATATATGACATGAAAGTAAAAGAACAGAAGGGAGAGTGTATTAGTTATTTTTCTCATTTTTCTCATTTTAACTAATGAAGGCAAACTAATTGAAGTAAAGGTTTGTTAGGAGCACGTGAATAATACACATCACATTCTATGTGCCAGGAAACAATGAATATAAGTTGAAACCAGAGGAGGGTAGAGCCTTCAAAGACCTATCTGTAGTAAGCTATTTTTCAGCCAATTATTTCATAGTTGTTTAAAGTAGATCAAAAAGCTGAGGATGAGTCTATGGGATATATTTTAGATAAAAATCTTGTAAAGAAATATTAGGTTTTAGGAGAAAGACTAATTGCAGGGAGAGGGGGAACAAGGAAGATAATGAAGAATAAATATAAGCAAAACATTATATGAGTGTATATAGTTTCTTTTTCTGTTGCTGTGATAAAGTATCCTGTATAAAACATTGAGACAGTAATAGTAAAACCCAACATGGTGGGTAAATCAAGTGGTTGGAGCTCCAAACAAGTCATCATATTGCATCCACAATCAGAAAGGAGATAGAAAGAAATACTAGCACTCAGCTAGATTATCTTTTTTAAGCAATTCAGGCATTCTTTAAAAAGGTCTTGAAATGATGTATCCTGTTTTTAGGAAGCTATTTCCCACTTCAATACACCTAATAAAAATAATCCTTCAGAGGCATGGCCAAAGGCTTAACATTACATCACAGTTGTTCCTCAAGATGATTCCAGATGCTGTCTAGCTGACAATGTTATCACTATATATGTGTAATATTATAGTGTAACTCATTTTGTATATTCAATTAAAAAGTACTGGATTCAGTAAACCACATAAACTTTTGGAAACAGCCCAATAAAGATTTCATTGAGGAATAGGTTTTATCTGGTTTCATTCTTGCATTAATACTATCTGTAGACAATGTTTATTTGCATCACTTACATTAGCTTTGGGCCATTCTCATAGCTTCAGCTTTGGGGAGACTTGCAGCATGCTCCAAATTTCATAGGATTTTTGACCAACTTTAGCTAACATGAAGGTAAATTCTCTGGCTCATTTAAACAAATGCTATAGTCACAGTCCAGGTATCAAATACCGTCATCTTCAATGTATCTCTAGATATCCCAGCCAAATATATGCAGTTGTATAACTTTCTTTTCTTTCTGGGCCTCTGATTTTACACACACATGCGCGCGCGCGCGCGCGCGCACACACACACACACACACACACACATACACACACAAACGCACACACTGCCATCCAAGTAAATGTATCTTTGTTCTTTTCTCCAAAGTCTGTGTAGTGATCTGCAGCCCCTTAATGAACAGGACCTGACCTTCTTCCCCTTTAGTGACCTAACTTTTCCATTCTTTGTTTCTTCTCCAACACAGAATTCAGAGACATACACGTTGCATTATATAATTTGATTTTAATTTCATTACTATAATAGATATGTTCTGCTTCTATAAGATTCACATATGGTTGGCCTTTTTAAGATCAGGTCCCTGGAGATACTACCCTTTCTCTCAAAGTCTTTGGTTTTTCCTTGTAGTAATAAGTGATAGTTATTGATTTCTTTTTGAAGTGTTGAACTCTCCAGGGTTTTTTTTGTTCTGAGGATAGCTAACCATAGATCTTCATTTTATTTTGCTTCTTACATTGACACCTTCGCTTCTGTTGATTCTTTTTCTTGAATTGGCACCGTCTCTTATTTCTTCTCCTTTCCCTTCTTTGTTTCCATTTCCTACTCAACAGATGGCAACAGACATATATTGTTGGTCTTCTTGATTTTGTAGGCTTTCTTACATGAGCACTGCAAGTGTGAGACTTTTTTCTTGCACACTTTGGAAGGGATTGTTTTGCCTTAATTCTTGTCTTTGGTACCTGGAAGGACAAGAGAGAGAATCCAGAAATGTCTTGGTTTACAGAAAGAAGATGAGAAACAGAGGAGAATGGGGACTTCATGGCAAGATGTACAGAAGAAAGAACTTTTGTGTCAGACAAAAGTGAGTACTTGGGGGAGGATAAAGTCAATGGACAAGCTTAGTTGCAGCAATCAGCTTACCTTAAACCTTTCTAGGCACTTCAGTGGAATAAACAACTTCCTCTTCTTCCTCCATGAGGTATTTGGAGTCAGTTTTACCACACTCTCTGTCTTCTTCAATAATTTTCTGATCACCTTAGTCATGACGAAACCACGAACTGGTCTGTCCCATGCTCCTGACCCACCTATATAGTCCACCAGGAGGAATGAAACAAAATGTACTCTTCAAATTTATTGGTTAACAAGTTGTGCCCTCTAGCCAATAATGGCTCAGGGAATCACAGATGTCACAAACAACAATTCTTACATCTATAGGGAGTAGAGTCTCCTGGGAGGGACATAATAAGGCGTGACATCACAATGTATGATTCTTACTACCTCCTTGTGGATTCTGGATAGGAAAAGATGCCATTAGTGGAAATTGCAGGATATTCTTTAGTATATTTTACAGATTTTTCCCTATCAGAACTGACAGTTTTCATCATCTGTACTATACTGGTTAAATTTTGGATGTTTACCCAGAAGATAGAAGCCCTTTATCCCAAGGCATTTCACAAGGTCATAAAATGATTCATTCTGTTCTCTTAGCCCTCTACCATTGCTTGTTATTTTCAATGCCATACTTTAAATCCATGTAAGCTAAAACAAGTGAATTTAAATCTAGAGGGAGCAGTGAATATTTTCAACTATGGAAATTAATGAATTTTTAAATATCAAATATTTGAAGAAACCTGAATTATATAAACAGGTAAAATACATAAATTTTAAAATTGGCTGGTCATTTTATTATAAAAAGTTAAGCACCATCCAATTTATCCAGCCAATAGACTTTTACATGTTTAGGTGTAACGAAAAATAGTACACTAAAACTTACATCAGGGTAATCAGATAATTTTCAGGTATAAAATTCAATTACTAGAGATAAGACAATCAAATGTGCAACAATTTGCATTTGAGTGAACAGGTTGTTATATACAATAAAATACAATATGAGAACACAAATGATGAACCCAGATGTGCCATATGGGTTATTTTAAAAGTCAACTTAAACAAAATTGGAGCATCTCATTCTCTATAATCAAAAGTAATTTCCCCTAATAAATTCCCTCCCAAGCTCCCACCCGGCTGACCAGGACAGGACTCACTCGCAGTCCTCCATCCCAGGTGAGTTCCACCAGCCCCTAGGTCACCCCTTGTCCCAGCCCCTCCCACCAGCCAGCCTGAACAACACCCAGGCTGCCTTGGGTTTGCCTAGGCCATGCCTCAGTTCCAGCCCCCTTGTTCCTCCAGCTTACCTGCCTGCCCAAACTGGACAGGACTTGCTCTCGGTCCTCCATCCCTGGAACTTGGATGGGACACTAAGCCAAGTCCCAGGTCCCAGGTGAAGAGTTCTGCCATCTCCATCAGCCCCTCTGCCCCTCCAGCACACCGGGGACCCTTGATTGTGGTCCATGGAGGACACACTGCTACTCAGAATTCAACAGAGTCCAAAGGAAACTCAAGCAAAGTTCTAAGGGACGAAGGCCATACATCTGAAGTCCTCTAAAATCATCCTATCACATGGGAGAGATTCTTCACTTCCAGCCCAAAAATAAGCAACCCCCCCTTTTTTTTACTATCCTGCTCCTTTCAACTATTAATCACTGTTGATTAGCTTTTCCATATAGCCACCCCTAAAACATATACAACTTCAGGGAATATACCAAACATCCTCACATATCACCAAGGTACTAAATAGTAAAAGTGCACTACCATACTAATATTCACATCTGTCCACTAAACCTGACTTAACTGATATACTAATAGCCTCATCTAGGAAAAAACAATAACAATAGACAAATGTACCCAACCCCAAGGTAAACACTAGTTATAACTGCCCGAGAGTAGCAATACCAACTAAATCAGTTCGGTCAAAAACACTTAGAAACTTAAAGGTCTGAGGAAACAAAACAACAATGCCCAAGTCAAAGTGAAGATACATGAGAAACAAAACACAAGAAGACAAAACTCTCACCAAAAGAATTAACGCCATAATGATGGATTCCAACCAGAACAAATTCACAGAAATTTCCAAGAAAGCCAGACCCAAGATAACGACTTTCAAAGTATGATCATTACCATCATCAATACAATGAAATAGGAAATCCAGGAGGAGTTAAACAACTGAATCAACCACTTTGAACAGGAAAATAACAGACACTTGGAGGAGTTGAGAAAAGCAGTTCAAGAAACAAAAATAGACTTAGAGCAGTTAAAACCGTCTCAGACAGAGTTTAAAACTGAACTAAAAGACAACTTATCTCCAACCCAGAACTCAACAGACAGTCTTATCAGCAGAACTAACAAAGCAGAAAATAGAATTTCAGATTTTGAAGACAAAGTGGGAGAATTAACCAGCTCAATAGAAGAGGTTGTTAAAGCCAAAGAGATATTTGAGAGGAATATTCAAGAGATATGGGACACCCTGAAGAAACCTAACATGTGCATTCATGAAATACCAGAGAAAGAATCCCAAAATACCACATCTGAGGAAATTTTTCCAATGATCATTAATGAAAACTTTCCTCATCTAAAGAATGAGAGACCCATCCAAATACAAGAGGCATTCCACCCCTCAAACAGATATGACCAAAATAGAAACTCAGCACAGCAAATAATAGTCAAAACACTCCACATTCAAGACAAGCAAAGGGGGCTGAGAGCTTCAAGGGAAAAAAACACAAGTCACTTTTAAAGGTAAACATATTAAAATAATAAATGACTTCTCAAGGGAAAAAGTAAAAGCAAGAAGAGCTTGGAGAGACATACTTCAAGTATTAAATGAGCAAAAATGTCAAACCAGGCTGGTATACGTGGCAAAGCTATCCATCATGAACGAGGGAAAAAGAAAAGTTTTCCGGCACAAAGAAAACTTGAAGGCTTACATATCTACCAAACCAGGCCTTCAAAAATGTTAGAAATGATACTCAAGGTTGAAGAAAAAAAGAGGACAGGAGGGAAGTATAGTACCACCAAAACCTAAATGTCAAACAATACACTTACAAAAGCCATTAACCATAAAAAAGTCCAGAATTAAAAATAATTTCTCCATTATAATACTAAATGTCAATGGTATCAACTCACTGATCAAGAGACACAGATTACAAACTTGGACGAAAAACCACAACCCATTAATCCGCTGCCTTCAGTAAACTCATCTCACCACAAAAGATAGGCACATCTTAAAAAAAAAAAAAAAAAGGCTGGTCAAAAACTCTGCAAGCTAATAGAAAGCAGGCAGGGGTGGCCATTATGGTGATGGGCAAAGTGGACTTCAAACCAAAGAAAATCATAAGAGACACAGATGGATACTACATTTTAGTCACAGGTACAATTCACCAGGAAGACTTAACAATACTGAACATTTTTGCACCTAATACGGGCCCCTCCACATTCATTAAGAAAACCATACAGCATCTAAAGCAAGAAATCAACCCCCAAATGATAATTCTTGGGGATTTCAACATGGATCTCTACACATGGGATAGATCAACAGGTCAAAAGCTTAACAGAGACACTTTGGAACTTTATCAAACCCTTAAAGAAATGGACCTTAAGATCTCTATCGAACTTTTCATCCATGCACCAAAGAATACACATTTTTCTCAGCAGCACATGGAACTTTTTCCAAAATAGATCACATATTGGGCCACAAAACAAATCTCCACATATACAAGAAAGTTGAAATTCTAGCCTGTATCCTGTCACACCACCATGGTCTAAAGCTTGACATCCACAACACAATATACAGCAAATACACTAACTCCTGGAAACTTAACACTATGTTACTGAACGAGAATTGGATTCAGGAAGAAATTTAAAAGGAAATTCAAGATTTCATGAAAGTGAACAATAATGAAAATACAACTTACCAAAATCTCTGGGACACAATGAAAGCTGTCCTAAGAGGTAAGTTCATAGCTCTTAATGCTTACATCAAAAAAAAAATGGAAACATCACAAATAAATAACTTAACAATGCAACTTAATGCTTTAGAGACACTAAAGCAATCTGATTCCAAAAGCAGCAGAAGAGAGGAGATTAGCAAAATAAGGGGAGAAATATCCAAAATTGAGATTAGGAAAATGATACAGAGAATCAACCTGTCAAAAAGCTGGTTCTTTGAAAAAAATCATCAAGATTGATACATCCCTAGCTAAATTAACCAAAAGCAAGAGAGAAAAAACAAAAATTAACAAAATTAGAAATGAAAATGGAGTTATCACTATGGATACCCAAGAAATTCAGAGTATTACAATGTCGTATTTCAAAATCTTATACTCTGTGAAATTTGACAACAAAAGAAATGGATGAATTCCTACGTACGCACAACTTACCAAAATTGAATAAGGAAGTTGTGACTTACTTATATAGTCCTAAAACATCTGAGGAAATTGATGATGTAATGTCAAATTTTACCACCAAAAAATGTCCTGGACCAGATGGATTCAGGACAGAGTTCTACCAGACAGTTAAGGAGCTAATAATAACAATACTCCTTAAACGGTTCCATCAAATAGCAAAGGAAGGAACACTACCAGATTCTGTTATGAAACTAATCCCAAAACCTAATAAAGATACACTTAAAAAAGAAAACTATAGGCCATTCTATCTGAGGGACACAGATGCAAAGATTCTCAACAAAGTCTTAGCAAATCAAATTCAAAAACACATCAAAAAGATCACTTTATCCCAGGCACACAAGGTTGGTTCAACTTACGAAAAATTAATAAACATAATTCACCATATAAACCAGTCCAAAATCCAAGACCACATGATAGTCTCGATATATGCAGTAAAAGCTTTATTTATTTATTTATTTATTTATTTATTTTTAATTAAACATGTAATTATACATTTTAAAATTTTTTACCGGTTCCCTCCCTCCCCCCTCCTCCCCCCGAACCCCCTCCTGTCCCTCCTCTCCCTTCCCATCCCCCAGTGCCTCCCCCCCAATTCCCAGAGAATCCTTTATTGTGTACGCCTGACTCTCCACTGGGTCCTCCTCTCCGATGACATATAAGGACCCAGTGGCATTTCCCTTTCTCTTGTTCCCCTTAAGCAAAAGAGCACTACTATGGCTGTCAATCCCTTGCCTCCAGGGATCTCCGTGCCCTTAACAGATGCTAGACTTTATGCGGGCAACAGTGCCCTGGACATTGCGCAGGGCATGCAAAGTCCCATTATGATTACTTTGGCCCCAACTATTGTTGAGAATCTTGCAAATTGTTGTTCCTCCCATCCTTTTGCTCTTACACTCTTACCGCCCCCTCTTCCGCAAATGTCCCTGAGCTCCAGGATGGGGAGAGATTAGGCTGCCCTAGTTCTATGTGATTGACATAGAGTCTCTGAAGTTCTGGATTGTGGTTTGTTGATTTTCTTTTGCAGTTTTGCTGCTCCTGCAATGCCCTTCACTCCATCTTGCTGGGCACTGTATGACACCCCCTGGCCAGAGACAAAAAGCTGTTAAACTGGAGTCTTGTTACAATAGCACATTCAAGGGTAGATGTAATAAGAGTAGGAAACCTCAGTGAGGGAGGGGTCCATCACCCATTTGCAAAATGATTACTTTTTATCTGCTAGATTGTATGACCCCCCTTCTGGTGAGATCAGGAAAGAACATCTGTGAACTTAACGAGGTTTCTCATTACTTACTTGCAGACCTTAATGGAGGCCTATTTTCTCTGCTGTAACATGGTCCCCTCTCTCCTTGTTTCTGGTGTGGCCCTCCTACCCCATCTCTCTTGTTCATAATCCTTGCAATTACTGTGTTACATAGGTTTACTTTTGAGTGTCTCAATGTGGGCTGGGTGAGTTTGGTACTAAGAGCCACCTATTAGGGAGTACATACGGCGCTTAATTTTCTCGGTTTGGGATACTTCACTTGATATAATTGTTTCTAATGACATCCATTTCCCAGCAAATTCCAGTAATTCATCATTTTTGATGGCTGAGTAGTACTCCATTGTATAGATGTACCACAGTTTCCTTATCCACTCGTCAACTGTTGGACATTTAGGTTGATTCCATGACTTTGCTATTGTAAACAGTGCTGCTATGAACATGGTTGTGCTTGTGCTATCGAGGTGAACCTCTGCTGCATGGGGGGTTATTCCCAAAAGTGGGATAGCAGGGTCATATGGCATTTCGATCTTTAATTTCTTTAAGAATCTCCAGATGGCTCGCCAGAGTGGTTGTATGAGCCTGCATTCCCACCAGCAATGTAGGAGAGTTCCCCTCTCTCCACATCCTCTCCAGCATTTGTTTTTTTTTTTTTTTTTTTTTTTTTTGTATTGTGATTTTTTGCCATCCTGACTGGGGAGATATGATATCTCAGGGAAGTTTTGATTTGCATTTCCCTGATGGCTAAGGAAGTGGAGCATTTTTTAAGATATTTGTTAGACATTTTAATTTCATCCCTGTAAAGTTTCTTTTAAGATCCAGGGCCCATTTTTTAATTGGGGCATTGTTTTCCTTGGAGTTTAGTTTTCTAAGTTCTTTGTGCACTCTGGATAGTAGAGCTCTGTCAGATATGTGGTTAGTGAAGATTTTCTCCCATTCTGTGGGTTGCCTTTGAGCTCGTGTGACAATCTCTTTATCTGAACAGAAGCTCTTTAATTTCACAAGATCCCAACTGTTGAGAGTTGGTAGCTGTGACTGTGCCATTGGATGTCTCTTTAGGAAATGTTGGCCTAGCCCAATCAGCTCGAGGGAGTTCCCTATCCTTTCAACTATGGTTTTTATAGTCTCTGGCCTTAAATCAAGGTCCTTGATCCATTTGTAATTAAGTCTTGTATATGGTGACAAGTATGGGTCCAGCTTTAATCTTCTGCATGTGGAGATCCAGATTTGCCAGCATCATTTGTTGAGGATACTGTTCTTTTTCCATTGAATTTTTTGAGCCCCTTTGTCAAAGACCAAATGGCTGTAATTTTGTGGGCTTATATCTGGGTCTTCAACCCTTATCCATTGATCTGTGTGTCTATTTTGGAGCCAGTACCAGGCTGTCTTTATAACTATGGATTTGTAGTATAGACTAAGGTTTGGTATGGTAATACCTCCAGCTGTGTTTTTGTTACTCAGGATTGTCTTTGCTACCCTGTGTCTTTTGTGCCGCCATATGAATTTTGACATCATTTGGTCAACTTCTTTAAAGAATTGCTTTGGGATTTTAATTGGTATAGCATTGAATTTGTATATTGCCTTTGGTAGGATGGTCATTTTTATGATGCTGATTCATGGGAGGTCTTTCCACCTTCTGGTGTCTTCTGCAATTTCTTTCTTTACGGTTTTAACGTTTTCATTGTAAATGTCACTTACTTCCTTGTTTAGGTTTGTACCAAGGTATTTCATTTTTTTAGGGGCTATAGTAAATGGAATTGTTTCTCTCAAGGCTTTTTCACTTCTTTCATTCTGGGCATATAGGAAGGCCTCTGATTTTTGCACATTTGTTTTGTGTCCTGCCACCCTGCTGAACTTCTGTATTAATTCCAGGAGCTTCCTGGTGGAGTTTTTGGGATCTCTCAGGTATAGGATCATGTCATCTGCAAAAAGGGATAGCTTGACTTCTTCCTAACGTATTTGAATCCCTTTTATGTCCCTTTCTTCATTTATGGCTTCAGCTAAGACGTCGAGTACAATATTGAACAGAAGTGTTAAGAGTGGACATTCTTGTCTAGTTCCTGATCGAAGTGGGAATGCTTCCAGTTGTTCCCCATTGAGTATAATCCTTGCTGGTGGCTTGTTGTATACAGCTTTCATTATATTGAAAAAGGTTCCTTCCATTCCAACGGACTCTAGCGTTTTGATCATAAAAGGCTGTTGGATCTTGTCAAAAGCTTTTTCTGCACCTATGGAGAGTATCTTGTGGTCTTGAACTTTGGGCTGGTTTATGTGTTGAATTACATTTATTGATTTCCATATGTTGAACCAACCTTGTGTTCCTGGGATAAAGCCTACTTTATCTTTTTGATATGCTTTTGAATCCGATTTGTGAAGACTTTGTTGAGAATCTTTGCGTCTGTGTTCATCAGAGAGATTGGCCTATAGTTTTCTTTTTTAAGTGTATCTTTAGTATGTTTTGGGATTAAGACAATATTAGCTTCATAGAACAAATTTGGTAGTGTTCCTTCCTTTGCTATTTGATGGAACACTTGAAGGAGTATTGGTGTTATTAGCTCCTTAAATGTCTGTTAGAACTCTGAGCTGAATCCATCTGGTCCAGGACATTTTTTGGTGGGAAGATTCGAGATGACTTCCTCAATTGACTTATATGTTATAGGATTATTTAAATAATTCACGACTTCTTGATTCAATTTAGGTAAGTTGTGTTCACTTGGGAATTCATCCATCTCTTTTGTGTTGTCAAACTTCACAGAGTATAAATTTTTGAAATATGATGTTATAATTCTCTGGATTTCTTGGGTATCAGTAGTGAAAACTCCATTTTCATTTCTAATTTGGTTAATTTGGGCTTTCCTCTCTTGCTTTTGGCTAATTTAGTTAGGGGTGTATAAATCTTATTGATTTTTTCAAAAAACCAGCTTTTTTTTGGTTGATTTTCTGTATCGTTTTTCCTAACCTCGATTTCAGATATTTCTCCCCTTATTTTGCTATTCTCCTCTCTTCTACTAATTTTGGGATCATATTGCTCTAGTTTCTCTAAAGCTTTAAGCTGCATTGTTAAGTTATTTATTTCTTATGTTTCCATTTTTTTTAATGTAGGCATTAAGAGCTATATGAACTTACCTCTTAGAATAGCTTTCATTGTGTCCCAGAGATTTTGGTAAGTTGTATTTCATTATTGTTTGCTTTCAGGAAATCTTGAATTTCCTTTTTAATTTCTTCCTGAATCCAGTTCTCATTCAGCATCATATTCTTAAGTTTCCAGGAGTTAGTGTATTTTCTCTTGTTTGATGTGTTGTGGATGTCCATCTTTAGGCCGTGGTGGTCTGATAGGGAACAGGGTATAATTTCAACTTTGTTGTATATGTGGAGATTCGTTTTGTGGCCCAATATGTGATGTATTTTGGAGAAAGTTCTGTGTGCTGCTGAGAAAAATGTGTATTCTTTGGTGAATGAATGAAAATTTCGATAGAGATCTGTAAGGTCCATTTCTTTAAGGGTTTGTTATTGTTATTTCCTATAGGAGGCTATTAGGCTGTTAGTACATCAGTTAAGTCGGGTTAATAGACAGGGTGAATATTAGTATGCTAGTTCACTTTTACAATTTAGTATCTTGCTGACATGTGAGGGTGAATGACATACTCCCTGGAGTTGTATATGTTTTGGGGGTGACTGTATGGGAAAGTTAATCTACTGTGATTAATACTAGAAAGTATCAGTAAGGTAAAAAAAAAATGAGGTTTACTTATCATTGGACTGGATGTGAAGAATCTCTCCCATGTGATAGGATGATTGTAGAGGTCTTCAGATGTATGGCCTTTGACCCTTAGATCTTTGCTTGGTTTTCTTTGGACTCTATTGAATTCTGAGTAGCAGTGTATCTTCTGTGAACCACGTGCGTGGGTCCCCGGCGGGCAGGAGAGGCAGAGAGGATGATGTTGATGGAAGAATTCTTCACCTGGGACTTGGGACTTGGTTTAGTGGCCCACCCAATCTCCAGGGATGGAGGAATGTGAGCAAGTCCTGTCCGGTTGGGGGACAGGTGAGGGAGAGGAAGAAAGGGGCTGGGGCCTTGGGCGTGGCCCAGGTAAAACTGGAGGCAGCCTGGGTGTCACTGGGCACAGGGCCATTTGGGGGGCTGGGCAAACTCACCTGGGATGGAGGACTGGGAGCACGGGTGGGTAGACAGGCAGGCGGGAAGAAGAAAGTGCAGTAAAAGCTTTTGACAAGATCCAACAGCCTTTTATGATCAAAAATCTAGGGACAGTTGGAATGGAAGGAACCTTTGCCAATATAATAAAGCTGTATACAAGCCCATAGCAAGGATTATACTCAATGGGGAAAAACTTAAAACATTCTCAGTTACATCAGGAACTAGATAAGGCTGACCACTCTCACCACTTCTATTCAATATTGTACTTGAAGTCTTAGCTGAAGTCTTAAGACAAGAAAGGGAGATTAAAGGGATTCAAATCAACAAGGAGGAAGTCACGTTATCTCTATTTGCTGCTTACATGGTCTTATACATGAATGATCCCAAAATCTCCACCAGGAAGTTCCTGGAACTAATACAGAAGTTCAGCAGGGTGGCAGGATACAAAATAAATGTACAAAAATCAGGGGCTGGAGAGGTGGCTCAGGGGTTAAGCCTTTGCCTTGCAAGCGGAGGGTCCTGAGTTTGAATCCTAGACCCCATGTATAGACGCCAGGCAGAAGTAGGGCCGCCTGGGTTTCTGGTCCAGGTAGGGCGGAGCCTGTGAATCCCAGGGCAGAGTAAATAAGGAGGAGGTGGAGGCATCCATGGTGGTTCCCGAATTCACCCATGGTTCTACACACACAAACACATACACACACATGCACACACGTACAATTGAATAAAAAAATAAAAATAAAAAATAAATAAATAAATGTACAAAAATTAGTGGCCTTCCTATATGCCCAGAATGAAACAAGTGAAAAAGCCCTGAGAGAAACAATCCCATTTACTATAGCCCCTAAAAAAATGAAATAACTTGGTATAAACCTAAACAAGGAAGTAAGTGACATTTACAATGAAAACTTTAAAAACCTAAAAAAAGAAATTGCAGAAGAAGCTAGAAGGTGGAAAGACCTGCATGTTCCTGGATTGACAGAATCAACATCGTAAAAATGACCATCCTACCAAAAGCAATACACAGATTCATTGCTATACCATTCAAAAATCCATTAGTAGTTCTTTAAAGAAGTTGACCAAACAATCTCTACATTCATATGGAGGCACAAAGGACCCAGGATAGCAAAAACGTTCCTGAGTAACAAAAACATGGCTGGAGGTATCACCATACCAAACGTTAGTCTATACTAAAAATCCATAGTTATAAAATCTGCCTGGTACTGGCTCCAAAATAGACATACAGATCAATGGATAAGGGTTGAAGACCCAGATATAAGCCCACACAACTACAGCTATTTGATCTTTGGCAAAGGGACCCAAAAAATCCAATGGAAATAGAACACATCTTCAACAATGGTGCTGATGAAACTGAATCGCCACATGCGGAAGATTAAAACTGGACCCGCACTTGTCACCATGTACAAGACTTAATTCCAAATGGATCAAGGACCTCAATATAAGGCCAGAGACTATAAAAACCTTAGTTGAAAGTATAGGGAACTCTCTCGAGCTGATTGGACTAGGCCAGCAGTTCCTAATTGGAAATCCAATAGTTCAGTCAATACAACCAACACTCAACTGATTGGATCTTATGAAATTAAGAGCTTCTGTACAGATAAAGAGATTGTAATTCAACCACAAAGGCAACCCACACAATGGGAGAAAATCTTCACTAACCACATATATGATAGAGCTCTATAATCCAGTGTGCACAAAGAATTTAGAAAAATAAACACCAAAGAAACAAATGGGCTAATTAGAAAACGGCCCTTGGAACTTAAAAGAAACTTCACCAGGGATGAAACTAAAATGTCTAACAAATATCTTAAAAAATGCTCCACTTCCTTAGCCATCAGGGCAATGCATATCAAAACTTCCCTGAGATATCATCTCACCCTGGTCAGAATGGCAAAAATCCACAATACAAACAACAAAAATGCTGGAGAGGATGTGGAGAGAGGGGAACTCTCCTACATTGCTGGTGGGAATGCAGGCTCATACAGCCACTCTGGCGAGCTGTCTGGCTATTCTTAAAGAAGTTGAAAATTGAAATGTCATATGACCCTGGTATAACACTGTTGGGAATAACCCCCCATACAGTAAAAATTCACCTCGATAGCACAAGCACAACCATGTTCAGAGCAGCACTATTTACAATAGCAAAGTCATGGAATCCACCCAAATGTCCAACAGTTGACGAGTGGATAAGGGAAATGTGGTATGTGGTACATTTATGCAATGGAATATTACTCAACCATCAAAAATGATGAATTAATGAAATTCACAGGAAATGGATGGAATTAGAAAAAATCGTATTGAGTGAAGTATCCCAGACACAGAAAATTAAACACTGTATGTTCTCCCTAATTGGTAGATCCTGGTACCAAACCCACTTAGTGATACACCCAAAGGTAAATCTGTATAATCTCTACAGTAATTGCAAAGATTATAAACAGGAGGGAAGGGGAAGTAGGGCCCACACCAGAAAAAAGGACTGAGGGGATCATTCTACAGCAGAGATAATAGGTCACCATCAAGGACTGGAAGTAAGTAATGAGACATCTGGTTAAGTTCACAGACTTTCCTTCCTGGTCACTTGCAACTGATAGGGTATGATCTTACCAGAAAGGGAGGGCACACAGTCTGGCAGATAGAAGGTAACCATTTTGTAAATGGGAGACTGCACCCCTCTCTCACCACAGTTTTCTGCTCTTGTTCCATCTACCTTTGAATCTACTCTTGTAATAAAACTCTATTTCAACAGCTTTTTATCTCTGGCCAGGGGGTGACATCCAATACCCATCAGAATGGAGCCAAGGGCATTGCAGGAGCAGCAAATCTGAGAAAAAAATCAACAAACCATAATTCAGAACTTCAGAGACTTTATATCAACCACGTGGAATCAGCCCTGCCTAATCTCTCCCCATCCTGAAGCTCAGGGAAATTTGCGGAAGAGCGGGCGGTAAGATTGTAGGAACCCAAAGATGGGGAGGAGCTATGATATGCAAGATACTCCACACAAATTAGGGCCAAAGCAATCATAATAGGACTCTGCATAATCTGCCCAATGACCAACATATCATTGACCCCTCAAAGTCTAGCATGGACTAAAAGCTCTAGGATCCTTAGAAGCAAGGTATTAACAGCCACAATAGTGTTCCTATACTTAAAGGGAACACAAGAAAGAGTTCTAGGAAATGCCACTGAGCTCTTACACCTCATCAGAGAGGAGGACCCAGAGGAAAGTTTGACATACACATTAAAGGATGCTCCAGGAATGGGGGGAGGGGACACTGGGAGAAAAGGAGGGAGGGGGGAAAGGAAAGGGAAAAGAGGGGAGGGTGTAGGGAGGTCCAGGGAGGGTTGGAGGGAGGGAGGGGACCGATGTACCTAAAAAAATTCCCTCTCAAAAATACAGGGTGCATTTATGAGGAAGGGAAAATATGAATTATAGGTTTGGTGGGAAGATGGATTATGGAGGCAATTCTTCTAGTACACAGTCATATAGACATTATTGTTAAGAAAATTAACTAAGTACTTCACGCAAACTTCCTCCTTTAAAATTATATCTAAAATGTTCTGTCTCTTTTAAAGAGGTCCAATAAATGGTAATTTTAAAACAAAATGGAATATCAAAAACATTATGGTAACTGAAACAAGTCAGAGAAGAATAAAGTATTATTGCATTTGTAACAAACAGAAATGGGCATAAAGCAAACTATTAGCTTACCTGGTAATGTGGGAGGGTACAAAAAGGAGGGAGAGATTTACAAAGGGCAAGTTGAATACATGAAATTGATCATGTTGATTATAAATCAATGATGATGTTAAAATGATAGCAACAAAGAAACAAACAGTGACAGCCAAGCACTGGAATGGATAAAAGTGGTAAGAGTTTGATTGACTGTCACTTATTTTCATCTTCACATGTTGAGATTTACAGAGATGCTAAGTCCAAGGTTAGAGATCTGAATGAAACCACTGCCAATTGCCTAGATCACCCCTCATCTTATTAAAACAAAAGAAATAGTTGGTATTGTTTGAACTGTGAATTGTTTCCCACAGGCTCATTTAGTTGTTTGGGAAAGTCATGGCACCTTCAAGAGGTGGAGTCTTGCTGGAGGAAGTCAGTCATAGGGGATGAGCCTTGAGGTGGATTGGTCCCGCCTTACTTCTGGGGGAGATGAGCACTTGGCAGCTTTCAGTTTTGCAGCTCTCTGTCTCCTTGATACAAGTGACTTAGGCCACCTCCAGCTTCTGCCACCACCCATGCATTTCCTTCCATAATGGACTGAGTATGGAACAATAAGTTGAATAACTCTCCCCTTTCTCCCTTTAAGTTGAATGACTCTGAGTGGTGTCTTACAGTAAGAGAGAGGAGTAACTAGTACAGAAATTCTCCTGTGTTCTCTCTCCAATGGCCCTGTATTAGTTCTTGTATGAATGATAGTGTTGAGCAGTAAGTACTCTGACTAGCCATAGTCAACATACATATTAAAGGACTTCTGTTTGCATGTGCTGAATGTTTATACATTTAGAACAACAACATTATCCAAGGTAGAACAGCACTGGATCTATTTAGCAGAGAGGATACCTGAATCATTTTCTCTCAAATATAGTGGTTTCCATGGGAGCAATTTCCCTTATTGAAATGATATTAAATATAAGTGCATACTGAAAGGACTAGAAAAATAAGCTGTGAATTATTGTGTTCTTTGGTTTATTTTAGGCTTTTGAGGGACTGGTTATCAAAGGTCAATTCCACCAGGCAACTTTCAGTAATAATTGAATACTCTTTCAACTGAATAAACAGAGCTATAAACAATTCAATTATTTTAGGATACTCTTTAGGTACTTTACTTTCCCCCCAAAGGACAGTGATTTTAGGAATTAATTGTGACATTTTAGAAAGTTGTGAGGAAAAATTCTGCAGAGTTTTGAAGAATCAGATATGTTAAGAGCAAAAAAGAACATGAATACTTGATTGCTAGGAAGTATGTTATCTTCCTTTTTCTAATGATAAAAAAGAGGAAGACCACTAAGATATCATCTTAAGGCAAGAGATAACAAGGGAAGCTCATCTACCTTTACACTGTACTAGCTATTCCTTCTCACCTCTTTTATTCTAATACCATGAATTACTTCATTATACCAAAAGGATCCTTTAAATGCCATGAGTCATTCTGGAAGTCTTTCCTATTGTGGTCAGAGCAACATTATTGGTGATTTCTCTCTCCCTATCCCAAGGCTTTGGGGGCCTCACAGGGGAGGAGGTGGTAAAATTGTAAGACCCTAAAGGTTCACCATTGGACAGGGCATTTCATTCAAGGCAGGACTATTGTATCTGGGAGCTCATTGCAGTGGGACTTATCCTTCCCAGACCTGCATGATGACTGATATACCAACATGCCCCCACAGACTATGGAAGAACTCAAGAGAGATAAGAACATACAGTGGAAACCTTGGAGACTAAAGCTGGATGAATAAAGGGAAATGCTCCTATCATTGGGGTCTCCCCAAGAGAGGCAACTTGGTGTGCCACAAGAGGCCTAAACGCAGACAATAGTAGACAAGCCAGAGTGAACCCTGGGGTCCACAGAAGCATATGGGAGGGAAGATGGGAGTAGGAGGGATTGGTGAAGGGAAGGGAAGGAATGGGAGGTGGAGCAAGGGAAGCTGGGATGAATCCTCAATATGCTTACAAAACTAGAAAAAAAGAAAGTAAAATTGAACCGGTTAAAACAAACCAAAACTCTTAGGATAAAGTCTATGGACATGCCAACATGTGCATGCATGTAATGTGTATGTGTATATGTAGCTAACACATATATACTTGCATATATCAATATGTATAATTTATATGTGAAAAGTATTTAAACTCTTGGAAATAAAGAACATTCCAATAAACTGACATTACATGGGCAATTTAATTAATGTTTATCCTCATATCAATATTATATTATACAAAGGGTGTAACTCGGAAATAATCCTGTCTCTGTTCACAGTGAGTTCTCACTGTTTCCATAGATGCCATCAATGTTTTTGTTAGGAAAACATAATCTCTACACACACTGGACTTTTAAATATTACTCTCTGATAACAGGGACCCATTGGCTTCACTTGGAGAAATATATGTTTTGGTTCCACCGTGGCTTTTCAAAAATCAATAGTGTGCAAATTGATCCACAAGATCATAGGGAAATCCTGTTACTTTGAAATTTCGAAGTGTTTTCATCTATATTTGTGAAGGATCTTCAATTCTTAGAAGGCTTTTCAATAGCCCTCTGTTAGCCACATGTAGTAAAGGTCTTGTAAATAGCCATGAGGATGAGGATAACAGAGAATTTGAGGAGGTCTTTTATTGAGTCACTCTTTGAGGTTTGTTTACTCAGATTTTACCATGTCATTCTGGGCCCCTTAAAACTCCCCTAGCATTAGGTTGAAAGAGAATCAATGTTGGCTTACTAAATCTTCTAGAAATCATCAAGGAAACATTCAATGGACAAGGTTCTTCTGATTTATTCCTTGCCCTCTTCTACTATTCATTTTTCAGGTACCTGTCTAAAAACATTTTTTAAAACATATATCCTTTTGGTCAGAGCTGGAAAAAAAGATTTCTGACAGTGAGACCTGCTTCTTAGCAACAGATCACACACACACACACACACACACACACACACACACACACACACACACACAAAAACACACTGTGCTGTTCTTTCATATGATCAGTGTCAACTTTCTTAGTTTCCCCTCACCTGTCTTCTGGTTGGTAATTACTTAGAGACAGACTACTCTTTGTACAGCTCTGACTTACAGCTATTTGAATAGGAGGTAATTGTGTACAGCCTAATTGCCTTCAGTGCTGGAGCCCCATTACCCAGGCATTGCCATTCTTGAAGCAGCCTGTGATCTAGATCATTAAATTTTATCTTCAATAATAAAGGAAGCTACGACCTTTGTTGTTCCTGTCCCAATGTATTTATGTGGACATGCCACTTAAGATATCAAAACATAGTGTCATGTAAATGCAGTGGCAAGTTAACTTTCTTTTGGAGTGACCAAAAACTGACTTCCAAATGTAAGTGAGACAAAGTTTGTAGGCTGTACTTTAAGAGATTCCTGAGAGATCTGGATTAGGAAAAGCATTTTGCTGGGCTCCTCCCTGTCCAACATCACAGCCTGTTATTTCTGGATCACTGCCTTCTGTGCCCCAGGTATATGTATGTTCTCACTCTACAGCAGCCACAAAGGCAGATTTGGGTATAACGGTTGTCTTTTTTCTCAGTAAGTCATAAAAATCTGAGGGTTAAGACCGAAGCAGAACTAGACTGGATCTTAATCTTGAATTGAGCCTAAAACTGCCACATAATCATGAAGAAAATGCTTATCTAATCTGAGTTCAGACTAACCATCTTTAAACTATGAATGTTGGTTTGGGTGATAGCTAAGATCATTTCAAACTAAAGATTTTAAAAGAGCCCAGCAAATGTCACACTGTTTTAAAATACATCACTCATTTTCCCCTGTCTTTTAGGGGAAGAATCATAGTGGCTAACTATTCAGATGTGCATATAAGAAACATACACCAAGAATGTTTGGTTTAAAGGGTATCTTTGCATGTTGACAACTTCAAAATGTCTTAGAAATTTAGAAAATTGTGTTATTTTCAGATTCACATACCAATTTGATTAGGGTGTATATCCAGTTATTCAGCAAAATTCTTATCTAAATTTCTCTGAAAGGTATTTTGTGTCTGTGGTTAATTAGCACCTGCAACTAGTTAGTAAAAAGGTTAGCCTACATAATCTGAGTGTACTGTATACAATCAATGATAAGGTTTTAATAGCAAAACTGAGGTTTCCCTGAAGAACCAACTCTGTTTATAGCTAAAACTTTCAGGGCTTAGGTAAACTATCCTATATGTTTCTCATTTGCTTAGCCAAACCATACAACCATATGTTACATAATACAAAGTATACATATATATGTATTGCACAATGTCTACTAATGTGAGCATAACATTACTTAGAAATAGTTTTGTAGATATGATAAAGTTAAATTATATCATATTGGATTGGGTTTATATATAAATCTAATGACTGCTATCATTATGAGAAACATGGAGAATTGTACCAAGAAGAAAAATCAGAGATAAGTTTGACTACTGTGAGCCAAGATATATTAATGATTGCCAGTTACCTTGAGAAATTGTAAAAGTTAAGAAAATATCACTTTCCTAAAGCTTTATGAGTATGTATGCCCTTCCTGACAGACTTTATTTTTGGACTTCCCTCCAGAATGGGAAAGAATGAATTCTGCTCTATCATTCATCAGACCTATAGTAATTTGTCATAACAATATTAGAAAAATGAATATGGTTACTTATTCCACTCAGTCTCTTTCTTCAGAAGTACTCTAACATAATATCCTTCTGGAAGAAGTATGTTTTTGTAAATTACAAGTCTCTTTCCTCAATCTATGTCCATAATGACTATTCTATATATGGCAGTACTTATGAGCAATATTAGTAGGAAAGCAAGTATTGGGAAAATGCAACAGCTTCTTTACTACATTCTTCATAGAGCTGTTTATATAATGATATATATGCATCTCCAAAAGCAGTCCATAGATTGCAGTATTTTCCTAAATTATATGAGAATGAAAATTCTTTTCCTATGCATGTAATCATGTCTCACAAAAAAAAATTCGCTAGAAAATTACTTGGGACCTGCACAATAGTTGGCCTATCATCATCACCAGGATTGTGGGAAGATCTCAAGCAATACTATACCACCTTGAAATACTACTGAAGGATAATGCTAGACAGGAGGAGGGTAGTTTCTTTCCTCAACACTTCACACATTGATGGGTCATTCATGCTACAGTAAATTCTCAAGCTCCTGGAAGTACAGTGGGGTACATATGCATAAAGATTTTGTGAATGTAGGAGGGAGACATGCTGGAAGTGAGAAAAGTATGAAATGGTACAGAAAGGGGAATGTGATTGGGTAGTAATGAGTGAAAATGACTTAAATTTATTGCATTTATGAGGATTATGAACAAGAGAGATGGGTTAGGAGGGCCACACCAGAAACAAGGAGAGAGGAGACCATGTTACAGCAGAGAAAATAGGCCTCCATCAAGGTCTGCAAGGGGTGACATACAGTGCCCAGCAGAATGGAGTGAAGGGAATTGCAGGAGCAGCAAAACTGCAAAAGAAAATCAACAAACCACAATCCAGAACTTCAGAGACTATATCAATCACATAGAACTAGGACAGCCTAATCTCTCCCCATCCTGGAGCTCAGGGACATTTGCGGAAGAGGGGGCGGTAAGATTGTAAGAGCAAAAGGAGGGGAGGAGCAACGATTTGCAAGATTCTCAACAATAGTTGGGGCCAAAGCAATCGTAATGGGACTTTGCATGCCCTGCGCAATGTCCAGCGCACTGTTGCCCTCATAAAGTCTAGCATCTGTTAAGGGCACCGAGACCCCTGGAGGCAAGGGATTCACAGCCATAGTAGTGATCTTATGCTTAAGGGGAACAAGAGAAAGGGCTTATGGAAATGCCACTGGGTCCTTATATGTCATCGGAGAGGAGGACCCAATGTGTCTTTCAACAGTATTTATGACTGTCTGTTGGAAGCCTATCTTTTGCAGCTGGTAGTTTAGGACCTATAGCAATCTTAATAAGTAAAATGAGAGCCCAGGTTTGGCAGCACTTATCTAGTACAAGCTATAGAAAAACAGTCAATTCATCCTTTTCAGAGAATTCTCAAAACAGAGAAATTCAAAGTAAAGAAAAAATCTTATGGCATAAACAAAATATACATACAGAACTTACAGAAATTGGTGTAGCTGAGATGACTTACGATGCAGGTAATGGTTTCAATGAGGAACTGACCCTTGAGATAAGATGTGAAAAATGAAGCATTGCCTAACTGAAGGGAGAAATACAAAGAAGTGTTCAGAAATTAGGAACATTTCAAAGGTTTCTAATTAGGTAGGATGCAAAGGTACATAGTAACACACACACACACACACACACACACACACACACACACACACACACACATCTTGAACAAGGTATAAATGGAAGGAGATAGGGTTGAAGAATTAATTTGGAACTGACCAATCACATAGTATACTGTAAATCCTAGTAAGGATTTTAGTTTCTCCCTTAAAAGAAATAGGAATCCATGGAATGATTATGTGCCAAGGGGAAGGATAAAGGGAAACAAAAAAGATTTTTAGTTCATCATTCTGGCTGCATTAGTAATGACAGACCAGTATGTGTGTGGAGAGACAGGATAGGATGAAAATGTGGCATTCAAAAAGATATTGATGATATGAAACCCTGATTTTCCCTTCCCACATCCTTCTCCTTCTGTGTGAAATAGTAACCTCTACACATGCGTTACTATGCTTTCTTTTCCCATCTGCTTCCCCTGTACCTGTACCCCTGTCTATCTTGTGCTCTGTGCTTTACCATAGAGGTTGTAGTTTTTTGCCTTAGAAAGGTGGCCACCCCACCTCCTGCAGCCTCTTTCCCTGTGTCTGTCCCTTTCCTGTCTTTTACTTAAAGCTGTAAACAGACCAAATATCCCCTGCCCACTGCCCAGAACCAGGGCAAGTTTAAATTTTAGTTATTGTCAGTAACTTCTTAATTCCTGACTTCTGACACATAGTCCAAGTTAAACTGTGTCATGTGATATAAATATCCCTACCAAGCCCTGAAAGTGCTGCAAAAATCAGAAGCCCTCTTTAGTTTCAGGAGGTTTGAGGATTCTGAGGCTTTGGAAAGATTTCTATGGAATGAAATCTTCAGATCTACCCCATACCCATAGCACTATTTAAGGTGCTTCTTTCCTAGTCTCCCTTTTTAAACTGTCACTCCTGATTTCCCATTTTAAGGATAAATTATGACCTTTGTGGTGAGCTGCAAGCTTCTGTCCTAACACAGCTCATATTTCTGAAGAGTAATCTCATGTTAAATTTATTTTCTGAATGAATCAAACAAATCTACTTTCTTTCCTTCTTTATACCGTACATTTCAACAAATTTGTTCTATTTCATTTTTATGCCTTACATTTCAATACAATAACTTCCTATATTCCTTATATCTTACACTCTAGATACACTTTCTCCCTTGATAACCATCTTCTGAGTCGATTCTTTGGCAAACATTCAGATATTCTTATGACATTTAAGAATTCCAGAGGTTTTCAGTTTTGCTGCTTAACTGAAAAAAAAAATCAACAAACCACAATTTGGAACATCAGAAACTCTTTATCAACCACCTGGAACCAGGCCAACCTAATCTCTCCCCATCCTAAAGCTCAGGGAAATTTGCGGAAGAGGGGGCAGTAAGATTGTAAGACCCTAAAGATGGGGAGGAGCAACAATATGCAAGATACTCCATAAAAGTTAGGGCCGAAGCAATCATAATAGGACTTTGCATGACCTGCTTAATGACCAACATATCATTGAAACCCCAAAGTCTAGCATGGATCACAGGCACTAGGATTCTTAGAGGCAAGTGATTAACAGCCACAATAGTGTTCGTATACTAAAGGGGAACACACAAAATAAAGAGCTCTAGGCAATGCCACTGAGTCCTTACACCTCATCAGAGAGGAGGACCCAGAAGGCAGTTTGACATGCATACTATAGGATACTCCAGGAATTGGGGGGGAAGGGGGCACTGGCAGAAAGGGAGGGAAGGGGAAAACGAAAAGAAAAAGGTGGGGAGGGAGCAAGGGGATCCAGGGAGGGGTGGAAGGAGGGAGGGGAATGGGGTACTTATCAACTTTTTATGAGTGGAAGAAATTTTTAAAAAATTAGAAAAAAATCAATTACTGTAAAAAAAAAAGAATTCCAGAAGTTTTCACTTTTGCTGCTTAATTGAAAAAAAAAAATCAACATAATCTCTCCCCATCCTAAAGCTTAGAGAAATTTGTGGAAGAGGGGGTGGTAAGATTGTAAGAGCCTAAAGATGGGGAGGAGGTATGAAATGCAAGGTAGTCCACAAAAGTTAGGGCTGACGTAATCATAATAGGACTTTTCATGACCTGCGCAATGACCAACATATCATTGACTCCCCCCCAAAAGTCTAGCATGGATCACAGGCACTAGTATCCTTAGAGGCAAGGGATTAACAGCCACAGTAGTGTTCACATACTAAAGGGGAACACAAAAAAGTACTCTAGGCAATGCTACTGAGTCCTTATACCTCATCAGAGAGGAGGACCCAGAGGGAAGTTTGACATGCACACTAAAAGATGCTCTAGGGATGGGGGGGGGGAGCAATGGGAGAAAGGGAGGGGAGAAAGGAAGGGGAAAAGGGGGAGGGAGCAAGAAGATCCAGGGAAGGGTGGAGGGAGGGAGGGTAATGGGGTGCCAATCAAGTTTGTATGAGTGGAAAAAAAATTTAAAAAAAGAATCCCAGAAGTGAGTATCTGGTATGTGCTGTATATGGTTACGTGTCTCCTAAATTAGTTTCTGGTTACATATCTACTGATTATTTTCCTGTTTCTGAACTGTTTCTATTATGATCCTTGTGTTCCTCTACAATGATGACATTTGCTGCTCATGGAGATCTCTGGAAATAGCCTTCCTTCTCTTTACTCCTATAGCCCTCAGTATAATAAAAGCTTTAAATACTGGGTATACTGTGGGTGCTGATCATTGATTACTCTTTCTCTTTATGCTTCCCCACTACTCATTGAGATGTTTTTCATTGAATGGGTAAGGTGAAGGTAATTTCCTGGCTAGAATTTGACTTATAACAATAATTTTAGAAAGGCGGAAACTAAAATTCAATGCATATTTGAAAGATCATATCATACAATGCCTAAAAATTCCTGTTGACATTGCAAACTACATTGTTATAAACTACCATAAATTAAATCTCTGCAATGTGAAATATAGACTTTTGTAGGAACACATTATGATGCAATTAAACTAGGGAGAAAACACTGACCCAAATACATTAGATAAGAATTTCTATGATCACAGGACTATATAAAGAGAGCAATCTGGCACTGTCATTGCAACCCTCTCTTGTATATATTTTAGCAATTTAGGTGGAATAAATTAATTTTATTGTTTTTCCTTCTGGTTAATATATGCTCTGATTTTTGAGAGGAAAATCTTTTTTTCCAGTTTATGCAAAGTAATGATGGATGAATGAGAAAGTAACTTCTAGTGCAGGCAATGGTATATCATTAGAAACTTAATGACCCTAGGCCAGTCTCACAGACAAAGAGCAATAAATGGGCCATTTATAGGAGCATAATGGGAAAGTCATGTGAATAATCTCAGTGTTGAATTTGTATATATATTCCACTCACATTATTCATCCCCCTCTTAAATGGGTATATTTCTTTTCCAGTTCAATGTATATGTATCCTCTTTGTACATACATTCCCAAATACTGCACTGATTCTTTCCAAGATGTCACTAATTATCCAAAGCAAGACATAAACTATTGATGAGAGAGTGAAACACTTTAATAATATATGTGCTATCTTTGGAACTCCCTTTCATTATCAATAAACACAGAACATCTCAAGATAAAACTCAGAAGAAAAGGTTAAATAACTAATAAGTGGTCAGTAATGCTTCCATTGGTATAGACAATAAAGCAGAATCACTAAATTTCATTATGAAGTGGCAATGAAGAATCAATTCAATATTTTAAAAAGACATCCATTCTACTTCCATTCTTACTGCCTGTCTTTCATCAGGAGATTTGATTTCATGCAAAAGACAATTTCTAAGATCTTCAAAATCATTACTGAGTACTCAAGAACAATACAGCAGCACCAATGTGCTTGATGACTGTGCACCTCAAAAAAAGAGATTAACTTCAAAAATGAAATTAAAAGTTTTGTAAGGCTAAGTACAAATCAAAAATCCATTGTTAAAGTCCATTATTCTTCCCATGTGATGAAAAGTTTGAAGTATGCTTAGCATTCAATTTGTAAAGAGGAAACATGTGCATGTACATACATGTACCCCTTATGAACATATACCTGAGAACAGAAATTAGAAAAATAAATTAAGATGCTACACAAAATACATAAAGCCATCCATGTTTGAAGATTGGAAGAATTCATATTGTCAACTCTATAGTTTCTATGCAATCTCTATTAAAAGACCAATGCCATTCTTCAAAGAAATAATGAAATCATAAAATTCATTTGTAATGATCAAAGAAAGACACCACAGAGTCAAGAATAATCCTAAATGAAAAGAAGAAAACAGGATATCAGAGTGTCTGTTAGAAAACATGCTATGTATGGGAGTGGAATTAAGTAAAATTGGGGGCCACTAAAACAAAATGGAGAACAAAGAAGTAAACCCATATATATGTATGTATATGTATATACATATAAGTGTATATACATATACATACACACACACACACACACACATATATATATATATATATATATATATATATATATATATATATATATGATTTTCAACAGGGTATCAACGTGTCCTGGAGACAAGACGGGCTCTTCAAAAAATGGCGAGTGAGTGATCTGTGAAAGAAAGACACTAACTATCTCTCACTGTTTGTAACATCAGCTTGAAAGGGATCAAGAATCAAAGAAAAGGACACAAATTTGTGAACTATTAGAAGAAACACTTCAACTTTTTAATTATACCCCTCCAAAGCAAAGGCAAGAAAATTAAGAAAAAAAGGGATTGTTTCAATCTAGAAAGATTTGACCGGACAAAGGAATATCGGCAATAAGAAGAGGTAGCCTGCAGAGCGGGCAATAATATGTGCACGGTATTCTTCTTACAGAAGTAAACTTCTGGAAAATGTAAGAAACAAAGAAACAATAACCACTACTACAAACACCCCCTTTCCCAGTGCGAGGGGGGGAGAACAGTGGGTAGAGGTCCCTATGCTAACCAAACAGAAAATGAGGGAAATGCATGTGACCCAAACTTTGTGTTGATTGCCATTAGAAGTCCAAACATGACTTGCAAATCAGGCGCCTTTAAGACACTGGCTTTAATCTGGTAATTTTCTATATTTCTAAACTCCTAACGTTCATAATCATGCCATTATTTCTAATTAAACATATTATTTTACTGGCATGGCATGTTTGAAGAAATCTTGAAGTCTTTTTCATAAATAAAATATTTTACAAGCTTGAAAAAAAAAGAAAAGAGGAAACAAAAAGGAAACTGTTGAGGTGAACCTTCTAATGTCATATATAAATGCACTCAACATGGGTGGACATTTGTTAACTTCTATCCTTACTCATAATTTAAATTTAAATTCTGTTTTTTAGAGAAAAGTTGTTATTTGGGGAGATTTGTTTATTTGAACCTGGATATATTAAATGGCGGCTTTATTTCATTTTTTTTGAATTTTTTTATTAAAAATTTAATTATACACTTTAAAATCTTTTTACCAGTTCTCTCCCCCCCTCCTCCCCCTGAACCCCCTCCTCCCCTCCTCTCCCTCCCCATCCCCCAGTGCCTCCAATTCCCAGAGAGTCTTTTATTGTGTAAGCCTGACTCTCCACTGGCTCCTCCTCTCCGATGACATGTAAGGACCCAGTGGCATTTCCATAAGCCCTTTCTCTTGTTCCCCTTAAGCATAGGAACACTACTATGGCTGTCAATCCCTTGCCTCCAGGGATCTCGGGTGCCCTTAACAGATGCTAGACTTTATGAGGGCAACAGTGCGCTGGACATTGTGCAGGGCATGCAAAGTCCCATTATGATTGCTTTGGCCCCAACTATTGTTGAGAATCTTGCAAATCGTTGCTCCTCCCATCCTTTTGCTCTTACAATCTTACCACCCCCTCTTCCGCAAATGTCCCTGGGCTCCAGGATGGGGAGAGATTAGGCTGGCCTAGTTCTATGTGATTGATAAAGAGTCTCTGAAGTTCTGGATTGTGGTTTGTTGATTTTCTTTTGCAGTTTTGCTGCTCCTGCAATGCCCTTCACTCCATTCTGCTGGGCACTGTATGTCACCCCCTGGCCAGAGACAAAAAGCTGTTAAACTGGAGTCTTGTTATAAGAGCACATTCAAGGGTAGATGAAATAAGAGTAGGAAACCTCAGTGAGGGAGAGGTCCATCACCCATTTGCAAAATGATTACTTTTTATCTGCTAGACTATATGCCCTCCCCTTCTGGTGAGATCAGGAAAGAACATCTGTGAACTTAACCAGGTTTCTCATTACTTGCAGACCTTGATGGAGGCCTATTTTCTCTGCTGTAACATGGTCCCCTCTCTTCTTGTTTCTGGTGTGGCCCTCCTACCCCATCTCTCTTGTTCATAATCCTTGCAATTATTGTGTTACATAGGTTTACTTTTGAGTGTCTCAATGTGGGCTGGGTGAGTTTGGTACGAGGAGCCACCTATTAGGGAGTACATACGGCGCTTAATTTTCTCGGTTTGGGATACTTGACTTAATATAAGTGTTTCTAATGACATCCATTTCCCAGCAAATTCCAGTAATTCATCATTTTTGATGGCTGAGTAGTACTCCATTGTATAGATGTACCACTTTTCCTTATCCACTCATCAACTGTTGGACATTTAGGTTTATTCCATGACTTTGCTATTGTAAACAGTGCTGCTATGAACATGGTTGAGCTTGTGCTATCTAGGCGAACCTCTGCTGCATGGGGGGTTATTCCCAAAAGTGGGATAGCAGGGTCATATGGCATTTCGATCTTTAATTTCTTAGAGAATATCCAGACGGCTCGCCAGAGTGGCTGTATGAGCCTGCATTCCCACCAGCAATGTAGGAGAGTTCCCCTCTCTCCACATCCTCTCCAGCATTTGTTGTTGTTTGTATTGTGGATTTTTGCCATCCTGACCGGGGTGAGATGATATCTCAGGGAAGTTTTGATTTGCATTTCCCTGATGGCTAAGGAAGTGGAGCATTATTTAAGATATTTGTTAGACATTTTAATTTCATCCCTGGTAAAGTTTCTTTTAAGATCCAGGGCCCATTTTTTAATTGGGGCATTGTTTTCCTTGGAGTTTAGTTTTCTAAGTTCTTTGTGCACTCTGGATAGTAGAGCTCTGTCAGATATGTGGTTAGTGAAGATTTTCTCCCATTCTGTGGGTTGCCTTTGAGCTCGTGTTACAATCTCTTTATCTGAACAGAAGCTCTTTAATTTCACAAGATCCCAACTGTTGAGAGTTGGTAGCAGTGACTGTGCCATTGGATGTCTGTTTAGGAAATGTTGACCTAGCCCAATCAGCTCGAGGGAGCTCCCTATCCTTTCAACTATGGTTTTCAAAGTCTCTGGCCTTAAATCAAGGTCCTTGATCCATTTGGAATTAAGTCTTGTACATGGTGACAAGTATGGGTCGAGCTTTAATCTTCTGCATGTGGAGATCCAGTTTTGCCAGCACCATTTGTTGAAGATGCTGTTCTTTATCCATTGGATTCTTTGGGCCCCTTTGTCAAAGACCAAATGGCTGTATTTTTGTGGGCTTATATCTGGGTCATCAACCCTTATTCATTGATCTGTGTGTCTATTTTGGAGCCAGTACCAGGCGATTTTTATAACTATGGATATGTAGTATAGACTAATATTTGGTATGGTAATACCTCCAGCGTGTTTTTGTTAGTAAGGATTGTCTTTGCTATCCTGGGTCTTTTGTGCCTCCATATGAATTTTGAGATTATTTGGTCAACTTCTTTAAAGAATTGCTTTGGGATTTTAATTGGTATAGCATTGAATTTGTATACTGCCTTTGGTAGGATGGTCATTTTTACAATGTTGATTCTACCAATCCAGGAACATGGGAGGTCTTTCCACCTTCTGGTGTCTTCTGCAATTTCTTTCTTTAGGGTTTTAAAGTTTTCTTTGTAAAGGTCTTTTACCTCCTTGGTTAGGTTTATACCAAGGTATTTCATTTTTTTTAGGGGCTATAGCAAATGGGATTGTTTCTCTCAAGGCTTTTTCACTTCTTTCATTCTGGGCATATAGGAAGGCCTCTGATTTTTGCACATTTATTTTGTATCCTGCCACCCTGCTGAACTTCTCAATTAGTTCCAAAAGCTTCCTGGTGGAGTTTTTGGGATCACTCAGGTATAAGATCATGTCATCTGCAAATAGGGATAGCTTGACTTCTTTCTTGCCGATTTGAATCCCTCTTATGTCCCTTTCTTGTCTTATGGCTTCAGCTAAGAGTTCAAGTTCAATATTGAATAGAAGTGGTGAGAGTGGACAGCCTTGTCTAGTTCCTGATCGAAGTGGGAATGCTTCCAATTGTTCCCCATTGAGCATAATCCTTGCTGTGGGTGTGTTGTATACAGCTTTTATTATATTGATAAAGGTTCCTTTCATTCCTACAGTCTCTAGCGTTTTGATCATAAAAGGCTGTTGGATTTTGTCAAAGGCTTTTTGTACATCTATCGAGAGTATCATGTGGTCTTGGACTTTGGACTGGTTTACATGATGAATTACATTTATTGATTTGCATATGTTGAACCAACCTTGTGTGCCTGGGATGAAGCTTACTTGGTCCTGTGAATGATCTTTTTGATATGTTTTTGAATCCGATTTGCTAAGACTTTGTTGAGAATCTTTTCGTCTGTGTTCATCAGAGAGATCGGTCTATAGTTTTCTTTTTTAAGTGAATCTTTATTAGGTTTTAGGATTAAGATGATATTAGCTTCATAGAAGGAATTTGGTAGTGTTCCTTCCTTTGCTATTTGATGGAACAGTTTAAGGAGTATTGGTGTTATTAACTCTTTAAATGTCTGGTAGAATTCTGTGCTGAATCCATCTGGCCCAGGACATTTTTTGGTGGGAAGATTCGAGATTACTTCTTCAATTTCCTTGTATGTTATAGGACAATTTAAATAATTCGAAATTTCCTGATTCAATTTAGGTAAGTTGTGTTTACTTAGAAATTCATCCATCTTTTGTGTTGTCAAACTTCACAGAATACAAGTTTTTGAAATATGATGTTATAATTCTCTGGATTTCTTGGGTGTCCGTAGTGATAACTCCATGTTCATTTCTAATTTTGTTAATTTGGGTTTTCTCTCTCTTGGTTTTGGTTAATTTAGCTAGGGGTGTATGAATCTTATTGATTTTTTCAAAGAACCAACTTTTTGACTGGTTGATTTTTTCTATTGTTTTCTTAGTCTCGATTTCAGATATTTCTCCCCTTATTTTGCTAATCTCCTCTCTTCTACTACTTTTGGGATCAGATTGCTCAAGTTTCTCCAAAGCCTTAAGCTGCATCGTTAAATTATTTATTTTTGATGTTTCCATTTTTTTGATGTAAGCATTAAGAGCTATGAACTTACCTCTTAGAACAGCTTTCATTGTGTCCTAGAGATGTTGGTAAGTTGTATTTTCATTATCGTTCACTTTGAGGAAATCTTGAATTTCCTGTTTAATTTCTTCCTGAATCCAGTTCTCATTCAGCATCATATTGTTAAGTGTCCAGGAGTTAGTGTATTTTCTCTTGTTTGATGTGTTGTTTTGGATGTCCAGCTTTAGGCCGTGGTGGTCTGATAGGGCACAGGCTAGAATTTCAAAATTTTGTATTTGTGTAGATTCATTTTGTGGCCCAATATGTGATCTATTTTGGAGAAAGTTCCGTGTGCTGCTGAGAAAAATGTGTATTCTTTTGTGCGTGGGTGAAAAGTTCGATAGAGATCTGTAAGGTCCATTTCAGTAAGGGTTTGGTTAAACTCCAAAGTGTCTCTGTTAAGCTTTAGACCTGTTGATCTATCCCATGTTGAGAGGGTGGTGTTGAAATCCCCGAGAATTATCATTTGGGGTTTGATTTCTTGCTTTAGACACTGTAGGGTTTTCTTAATGAATGTGGAAGGGCCCATATTGGGTGCATATATGTTCAGTATTTTGAAGTCTTCCTGGTGAATTGTACCTGTGACTAAAATGTAGTATCCATCTGTGTCTCTTATGATTTTCTTTGGTTTTAAGTCCACTTTGTCTGATAGCATAATGGCTACCCCTGCCTGTTTCCTGGTTCCATTAGCTTGCAAGATTTTGGACCAGCCTTTCATTCTTAGGACGTGTCTATCTTTTGTGGTGAGATGAGTTTCCTGAAGGCAGCAGATTGTTGGATTGTGGTTTTTAATCCAAGTTTGTTTTTTTGTTTTTTTTTTATTAAAAATTTAATTATACATTTTAAAATTTTTACCAGTTCCCTCCCACCCCTTCTCCCCCCGAACCTCCTCCTGCCCCTCCTCTCCCTCCCCATCCCCCAGTGCCTCCCCCCCAATTCCCAGAGAGTCCTTTATTGTGTACGCCTAACTCTCCACTGGGTCCTCCTCTCCGATGACATATAAGGACCCAGTAGCATTTCCATGAGCTCTTTCTCTTGTTCCCCTTAAGCATAGGAGCACTACTATGGCTGTCAATCCCTTGCCTCCAGGGATCTCGGGTGCCCTTAACAGATGCTAGACTTTATGAGGGAAACAGTGCGCTGGACATTGTGCAGGGCATGCAAAGTCCCATTATGATTGCTTTGGCCCCAACTATTGTTGAGAATCTTGCAAATCGTTGCTCCTCCCATCCTTTTGCTCTTACAATCTTACCGCCCCCTCTTCCGCAAATGTCCCTGAGCTCCAGGATGGGGAGAGATTAGGCTGGCCTAGTTCTATGTGATTGATATAGAGTCTCTGAAGTTCTGGACTGTGGTTTGTTGATTTTCTTTTGCAGTTTTGCTGCTCCTGCAATGCCCTTCACTCCATCCTGCTGGGCACTGTATGTCACCCCCTGGCCAGAGACAAAAAGCTGTTAAACTGAAGTCTTGTTATAAGAGCACATTCAAGGGTAGATGTAATAAGAGTAGGAAACCTCAGTGAGGGAGGGGTTCATCACCCATTTGCAAAATGATTACTTTTTGTCTGCTAGACTATATGCTCTCCCCTTCTGGTGAGATCAGGAAAGAACGTCTGTGAACTTAACCTTAACCCAAGTTTGTAATCTATGTCTCTTAATCAGTGAGTTAATGCCGTTGACATTTAATGTTATAATGGAGAATTCATTTTTAATTCTGGACATTTTTTATGTTTAGTAGATTTTGTAAGCATGTTGTTTGATATTTATATTTTGGTGGTATTATACTTCCCTTCTGTCCTCCTGGATACACTTGTTCTTTTCTTCAAGCTTGAGTATCATTTCTAGCATTTTTTGAAGGCCTGGTTTGGTAGACATGTATCCCTTCAAGTTGTCTTTGTGCTGGAAAACTTTTCTTTCTCCCTCAATCATGACAGATAGTTTTGCCGGGTATATCAGTCTGGGTTGGCATTTTTGCTCATTTAATACTTGAAGTATGTCTCTCCAAGCTCTTCTTGCTTTTACTGTTTCCATTGAGAAGTCATTTGTTATTCTAATAGGTTTACCTTTAAAAGCGACTTGCTTTTTTTCTCTTGAAGCTCTCAGCACCCTTTCTTTGTCTTGAATGTGGAGTGTTTTGACTATTATTTGCCGTGGCGATTTTCTATTTTGGTCATATCTGTTTGGAGTAAGAAATGCCTCTTGTATTTGGATAGGCCTCTCATTCTTTAGTTGTGGGAAGTTTTCATTTATGATGAATTGAAATATTTCCTCAGGTGTGGTGTTTTGGGATTCTTGTTCTGGTATTCCATGAATGTGCATGTTAGGCTTCTTCAGGGTGTCCCATATTTCTTGAATGCTCCTCTCCAGTATCTTTTTGGCTTTAACAATCTCTTCCATTGAGCTGGTTAATTCTCCTACTTTGTCTTCAAGATCTGAAATTCTATTTTCTGCCTCATTTGTTCTGCTGATAAGACTCTCTGTGGAGTTTTGGGTTGAAGATAACTTATCTCTTAGTTCAATTTTAAACTCTACCTGAGACTGTTTTACCTGCTCTATACCTATTTTTGTTTCTTGAACTGTTTTTCTCAACTCCTCCAGGTTCCTGTTGTGTTCCCGTTCAAAGTGGTTGACACGGTTATTTAACTCTTCTCGGATTTCCTCTTTCATATTATTAATCATGGTAATGCTCATACTCTGAAAGTCGTTACGTTGGCTCTGGCTTTCATGGCTATTTTCTATGGATTTGTTCTGGTCGCAATCCATCATTATGGGATTGATTATTTTGGTGGGAGATTGGTCTTCTTGGGTTTTGTTTCTCATGGATCTGCACTTTGACTTGTACATCATTGTTTTGTTTTTTAGGACCTTTCAGTTTCTGTGTGTTTTTCACTGTACCAATGTAGTCGGTATTGTTACACCTGCCAGTCGTTACTAGTGCTTGCCTTGGATTGGGTATGTTTGTGTATTGGTATTGTTATATCCTAGATGAGACTACTAGGATGTTAGTAGGTCAGTTAAGTAACCAGGGGATGAATATAAGTATGGTAGTGCACTTTTATGATTTAGTGTCTTGGTGAAATGTGAGGGTGGGTGGTGTACTCCCTGGAGTTGTATGTTTTTGGGGTGGCTGTATGAGGAAGCTGACCTACAGCATTGATACTAGAAAGGATCAGTAAGGTGAGAGAAAAGAAAAAAAAAGTTTATTTATCTTTGGGCTGGATGTGAAGAATCTCGCGCATGTGATACAATGGTTGTAGTGAAGTCCAGATGTATGGCCTGTGTTTCCGTTGTTCCTTAGAGTTTTGCTTGAGTTTCCTTTGCACTCTATTGAATTCTGAGTAGCAGTGTGTCTTCCGTGGACCACGTGCGTAGGTCCCCGGTGGGCCAGAGAGGCAGAGGGTCTGATGTTGATGGCAGAATTCTTCACCTGCGACCTGGGGGGGAGGGGCACGGGGGCCGGAGGGCACGAGGGGCTGGTGTCCGGGGCAGGGCCCCGGAGGCTAAGCAGGTGGCCACGCGCGGGTGCTGCTGGCCGGGCGGCTCGGCTCAGGGGTGGGGGGCTGGGCTGGGAGGGGCTCTCTCTCACATGGGCGCTGGTCAGGGTTCAGCGCAGAGGGGGCTGGTGGCTAAGCCAGAGGCCGCGCCCGTGGGTGCTGCTGGCCGGGCGGCTCGGCTCCGGGATGGGGGCTCATTTTTTGTTTATGGTAATAGTGCCACACCACCGTCTCCAGAAAACTGTCTCCAGAAGCAGAAACTCTTAGAAATATGTTACAAAGAGGAAGATAATTTAAATGGAATTCTTATGCACTCAGGACCTGTGAGGTGAGGGATATGAGCACACTGTAGAAGGGACGGTTATGTTCATCAGGTCTCTGGCCACAATCTGAAACCACCATCTCAGGAAAACCACCTTCGTTAACACGCCAGTAAAAACTGAGGTCAAGTGGGTTCAGCACATCCTCATTTACCATACACATGCAACTAATAATAGGGTATAATTTGTTTCTTTTCAAACTCAGCATATGTCTACTTATTCAAGAAGCTAAAAAAATCATTTCTGAAGTATACTGAATTCCTTATGCTGTATACTAAGTGTAATATAACTCAGAGCATACAATAACCTATACCAGGAAAGAAAAGAATGAGCTTTAGTACTTATTTTTTACATGAAACTTTCATCTAGTACATAGCTCCAATAGAGTTGGTAGGAAATTATCATAGTAAATAGTTCAAGACAAAATATATAAAAATATACAATGAATGAGACAAAGCAATAGAAATAGTTGGATACTATTTGTTTGTTAGTACCTGATCAAACATTTTGACAAAATCAATGATTACAAAGAATTGAAGAGCCAATGGGATATAGCTAAAATTTAATGAATGTGATGTATTCAAATGAAAACATATATTTCCAAACATAAAACACATTTTAACACACTTTTATTGAGATCACCTATCATTCATAAGACAGCTGAGAGATAGAAAAAAGATCAACAATTGTGATGATCAATCAACCAGTTGATTGATCAAGAGTGGTCAGACTAGTAAAACATAGCTCCAGGTGTGCCTGTGAGGTGTTTCTAGAGTAGATTATACCTTGAAGTTTCTGCTCTAACCCATGAATCAATAGTTTGGTAGATAAAAATTTTGACTAGACTATTGGTAGACAGTAAAATTGTGAATAGTAGGCATAGTTGAAGGAAGTGAATCACTGAAGAGGTGTCTTTGAAAGGTGTATCTTGATTTTGGCCACTTTTTTCTTTTTTCTCCTTGCTTTCTGTCTACTATGAAGAAAATATTCTCTTCCAAAAGCTCCTCTTACATTTACAGTCTCTCTCACTTTAGGACAATGTCAATGTGGTCAGTCAATCTTGAATTAAACCCTCTGAAACCATGAGACAAAATAAATCTCAGATCCTTTAAAATCATGGCGTTCACGTATCTGCAGAGCAACAAAAATATAATATGTCCTTTCTATTTAACTCATCAAATGTTATTAAATAGCATGCATATGCTGCATTAGATGCCTTGGAAGTTAACCTGGGGTTTGGAATTTGCACCGAACTAAGGTTCTTAATCCTTTCTTATTCTGAACAATTCATTGATTAAAAAAAATTCACAGGAGAAAATATTTTTAAATTTTTAACATAAGTGATAATAAAAACACAAAATGGGCTGGGGAGATGGCTCAGGGGTTAACTCTTTACTTGGAAAGAAATGGACCTGAGTCCTGATCCTCACATCCCACACAAAAATGCCAGACTGAAATGGTGGTGGCATGTAATTTTGACCATGGAAACCATAAAGGCTAAGCAATAAAGGAGGTAGAACCTTTCATGGTGATTCCAGAAGTAATCCTTGGTCCTCCATAGACACACACACACATACACACACACACACACACACACACACACACACACACACACACACTCACTCACTCTAAAATCGGTAACATATCCCATTCTGAAGACTGAAAACTAAAAGGGAAAGCACAGCTCATAGTATGCATATTATGACACATAAAAGTTTTAATTTTAGCAATCCAAATTTCTATTTGAGGATGTGAAAAAAGAACTAAACTCAAGAAGAGTTGAGGGAAGGAAATTATGAAATAATATTGTTAAAATGTCGATGGCCAGTTCTTTGAGAAGATTGACTTAAAAACTGACCAATAAAAGATGAGGTAGATGGTCACTAGAATTCATTCATTTGAGGACATCCTGGATAACATTTAGAAAGAAAAACATGAAAAATTGAAAGTGCTCATTAAAGATAAAAAGCAAAACATTAAAAAATAATAACAATATTATGAGTGAAAGATGGAGAAATGTTATGCATTGCATTAACTGTTAAACTGAAAACAAGGTGATATAAGAATCACTTTTCATCTTACTAAACTCAATGAATTAATAATTTATTTGGACTATTTTTCTTTGGGAAAATAACTAACCAACTTAATAAGAAATAATAACAATATCATTGCATCAGTGAAAAATAATGCTTAATTGTACTTACCATTTATGTTCATTAGCAGAGACTGGACTTAAACTGTTATCTTTAAAAAATATGATTAAAAATCAGAACTGATAATTATCTGAATGAGTTTGAAGCCCCCCACAATTGTCAGGGAACACATGCCTGATTCCCTCTACTTATCCAAACAATGGTTGAGGGGGGAGAAAATATACACTAAAGAGGAACAGATATTTTAATGCTAACTCTAAACACATGAGAGTAAACTACTATCCAAATACTTATTATACCTATTGCAATGGAATATCAGTGAAGCATAAAATCTTAACTGGTGAGTGCAGAGGACTAGCAACCCTGGAATGCTCAGCCCTATTCATGCCATCTCGCTCCATCCCAAAGCTCAGGAACTTTTCAGAAGGAGGAAAATAAAATTGTAAGACCCTAAAAGTAGGGAGATCCACTGTCAGCCAAAACACTCTAGGCAAGAGAGGGATGCTACATCCAGGAACTCATTGCAATGAGATCTACTACCACCAGATCTACACAATAGCTGACATATAAACATTCCCCAACAGACCAACAAGGAAATTAGAAACAACTACACCCATCAAGAATCTCTGGGACAGGAGCTGGACAACAGAAGGGGAGGTTCCTCACTTGTGATTTTGCCCAAGGAAGTGTCATGTATACTAAGAGAGAACGTTTCTTTCTAACACAGACATCCCAAAGGGAGTCCTATGATCCACACATGCAGAGGAAAAGGAAGATGGAAATGACATGGCTAGCTTGGTGACGGGAATATGGCAAAGGAAAAGTATGAGGAAGAGTGAGATAGGTAAGGACATAATCTCATTTTGTTTGCATATGAAAATTCCACATTAAAATAAGGAAAAATATTGATGTAACTATTCTTCAGATGATGAATATCAATTACAGCTAGTGATCTTCAGGAGACAGGAAAAAACCCAGATGAATCCCAGTATTTCCCCAGCTTACTGCCTTGAACTTTCAATTCAGCTTTATGGGAGAAGAAACATAAGCAGAATCCCTTGTCAAACAATAATAGGAAACAGACCAAGAACTTACAATTCATAGGTCGAAACACTGGAGAGAATACCTAAATATAAACAGAAAAATACTACATAGCATCTAGCAGAGTACAGATAAAACACATGCATGTTAAGCAATTATTCAAGATCAGGGAAATACTTCCTTGAAAGGATTAATGAGAGTGTGAACATGGTCATAAATAACATAATTCCCATAAAGCAACCTGAGAAAAAACATGGTCTGTATAAAAGTTTTTATCCATAGTAAGAAAACAACAAACTTGATACTTAACCCTGTTTATGTCCAGACTAACAAAATATTAAAACAAGAAGACCATAATGGTTAAACCACCTTGATGAACTAAATTTTATTTCAAAACAAAACTCAAAAAAATTAATAAGACTACAAAAATATCCTAAACCTAAAGAGGTAAATTTCTTACTATCAAGTCATTAATTACTATGCATGAAAATCAGCAGAAAAATATGATTTACAATTAGGAGAAAGATCATTTACTTAAAATCTATACTGTGATCCAAATCAGGAAATGATATACTTCTCTATTTTCCTGTATAATGTAGCTAATGAAAGATATACTTAAGTAAAAACAGTCTTGAGAGAACACAATACCCTGAAAAATTTGATAAAGGTGAGTTAACAGTGATTCATTTTTACTCTGAATTAGACATGAATTTCTCTTTATATAAAGTTTTCAAACAATGAACAGACTATTAAATTGCATTTTATGAGATGTGGCATCTTTAACATATATGATAAAATCAGGGGGAAACTACCCCCATTGTGGAATATTGGTGTTCAGAGAGTAGGCTATATTTATATGCCTTTAGTATAGCTCAGTCAAACACTGTAGCAGCAAAGTAGAATAAGCTCTGTTTTGTAGTTGAAAATATTTATCTGAAGTAAACCTTCTATATTGCAAATGTATAGAACTTTTGAATCTATACCAGCATGCAACTGTTGGCTAATTACTGAGACAGCCTAATTCTGTCCATATGCATTCAGGATATTCTATGTGTCATGCTTCCATCTAAGGAATACAGAGCAATTTCTAAGAGACTCAAAAATCATTAGTATTTTCCATATATAAAGCTCAATGCAGTGTACCAAGATGAATTACACACAACCCAAGATTCAACGAGCTTATGGATCAAATTATGACATACTATTACCAGATATCAAATATCCTAGTTACTTTTTTCACTATGCATTTATTGTACTAATTAAATTTAATCCAATTTCAAAAGCATAGGACATAAATGATAAATATGTGTTTGAAATCATTTTCTCACATGAAAAATGTTTCAAGCTCCACCACAATCAAAAGGACATGAGAAAAGACAATGCATAGACGTGCTATATCTATGAAGCAGAATAGCTAGTTTGCAATAACGTTTTGAAAAATATTTGCATTATCTCTGTGAGTGACAAGGTCTGATATTTCATAATCAGTATATGAACAGGTTCTATCATGAGACAATTAGATTGAAGTAATAATGAGATAAACAAAAACAAGCATTCATTCTAAAACTACTGTCAACATTTGTCAAGATTCTATGCTTCTGAGATTTCCTACTTAGAGGGTTTTTTGACTTGTATACTTTTTGTCATATTTATATATATTTTTTTAACCTGAACATCATATTTGTTTTGTTTGTTTGTTTGTTTTTAAGAATGAACTAAAGTTTAATTTATCAAAGTTTTTAAAACCTTTATAAACACCAATAAATTGAAATAAAAATATTTCTATTTCCATCCTTTCTCATTAAATAAGGTAAAAACATTTTTAAAAACCAAATTAAAATAGTCCTATACCCCTATTATTGATTGAATTATAGTAATATTATAAATCAAGAATGTAATAAGGAAAAGGCTAGTTTTGATTAGTAAATAATATAAATTTGAGTGCTAGACTGCCTCAATTCTAATACCATAAGCAAACTCATTTCTTAGTGGTGGCGCTTTGGGCAAGTTGTCCATAATATCTTAATTTCCTCATTTCCAAAACAAGAAAGATAATAGTTTCTACATACAGGGTGGTAGCAAGGATTAAATGATATAATTTATGTAAAATGCTTAGAATGGTGTCTGGTACATACTTTAAATGCAATAAATAATAGTCTCTATTATTATTTCCTCTAGCAGACATTTCACCATAAGTAAATAAATATTCATGCTGGATGAGTCTTCATAACCCTTACTGTTTTTCTGGCCCATGACTGCTCACTCAGAAGCTGAACTTAGAAAGTAAAGCTTTATTTTAAGTCTGCAATTCGACCTTCCCTGTGGTGTTAGTACAATGGCAGGGATGGCATTTTATACTTATGGAACAGCAATTTGTGGTAGTTCCTGTCTTCTTGATAGATTTCAACTGCTGCTTGGAACATATGCTGCTATGGATGTTAGAACAGCAAGATCTATTTTGATACAAAGGATAGGGATTTGTGTGACTTTCTATTTGTAATATAACAATGCTACCTTAGTGTTTGCAGTGCCTTAATGTGTAACTGGTTTTATGTAATTACCACAGAAAATGGATACACTTGTACAGATCATTCTAAATCAAACCAAATACTTTTTAAAAAGTGACTATACTAGGTGTCATTGAAAATACATGCATATATATATGACATGGCATCTGCCCTTAGATGGCTGAGGATGTAGTTAGAAACAAGAGATTTGTGGATGAACAGGAAATTAGGGAGCAAATACCTAGTTCACCCTGTTCATTTTTAAAAATCCCTGATACAGAGAAGGAGCTGGCATCTCATCTCAAAGCAACTATATCTCAAGACTGAAATAAATAAGACTCTAGAATATAGATATATATATAGAAATATACATGTGTCTTACTTTCATTTCTGTAGCTGGGTTAAAAAATGCCCCGGTAAAAGTAATTTAAGGCAGAAAATGTCTCATCTGTTCACGATTTTAGATTACAGTCCATCATAGCAGAATTTCAGCAGCAGAAGCTTGAGAGAACCATTTACAATATATCCACAATCAAGAACAGAATTCTTACTTGATATCTCCCTTCTTTCTCTTTTTATTTAGTCTAGGATCCGTAGCCCAGGAAATGGATATGCATTGGTAGGTTGGGTCTTCCCACATCAGTTAATAGAGTCAAGTATCCCTCACAGATTTGTCCAGAGACTAGCTTCAATTAAGAGAATTCCTTTCGGGTGACCCTAGAGGACTTCTAGGTTGTTAAGCTGCTAGTGCTGACTATTTCATAGAAGGCATAAGAATGCAACTAGATCTCAGAAGATATCTAAAATCTAAGACCAAAAACAGGTTTTAGAGATAAGATCCTGAGGGACTTTTCAGGTCACATTAGGGAATATTCTTTGTTCATGCAATTGAGTTTACCTGAATGAGGGATTTAGAGAAAAAGGGCATGACACAAGAAAAATGTAAATTTGAGGAAAGATGACTTGAATTTATGAGACTGAATGGAAGAACAAAAATCAAGAATGAGGTTTTAAGGACAGAATTTTATTAAACCAATTTTTCAAGGCCAACAAAATAGTAGATAAGAGGAATTATGATCAAACTTGGCTTAGCAATTAAATATTGGGGCACAAGAATCATGGAAACAATGTAATTTTTATCAGAGTGGTAACATGCTGACACTTTCCAAACAACTAAGAGAAAGCTTAAGCTACTTTTATCTTTCCTTCAATCTATAAGTTTATTTTTCTTCTGTGTGATATTTGAAATGAGTAGTGAAATTAAGTAACGAAACTAGAGATGAGTGTATGAATTAAGAAGAAACTTCAGACAGTATTTATATCTTAGAAGTAAAACTAAAATGGTGAAAAGTGCATGAATGAAAAATATTTGGGCAGTATCCACGGCATCAACAGTATCACAGCAACTCTGGCAGAAGAAAGAACCTCCATTCCACATTGTAGAGTAGGGATTTTCCCAGACAGCTTACCTTGTGATTTGATTACAAGAAAGTTCAAAATTAATTTGATACCAGTTTGATGCTTTAATTCACACAGCTGATAATCATTAGTTATAATAATTTCAGATGTCTTTGTTAAGCTTTATTTAGTCATCCCCTTTTCATTGTGCCTTTAGAAGTTGATGCAAACTTCATCAATAATACTCTGGATATAAAGAGCCTATGAGTAAAAATAAGTAACATAAATTCATTGAAGATATATGTTTCTAGTAGACTCCAATGATATACAGAATAAGTATTGAGTGACAGTCATGCATTTTGCAGTTCAAAACATGTATGATTTGAGATATAAATGTCAAAAAACTTGGTGTAGGATAGCACCATAGAGCAGTTTCTTTCTAATCCTGATCACTAAATAGAACAGATCGAGAACTAAAGGCAAAGTAGGGCAATCAACTGTTATCATGTGCTGAATGTTGACTAACACAAAAGGACCCCACATGCATTAAAAGTTTGATTCCAAGGGTAGTAATATTTGGAAGTGCTTTGTCATTAAGATCCTTAGGCCTATAAAAGTTCTGAGGACAGTGCAGGATGTTCTAAAGATCAATAATTTCTTTTTCCATCCTGGTTTATGATATAGTTTGTCTTACCATATAGTCTTACCATGTAGTACTGTTTCATCAGAGGCAAAACGAATGGGGTCACTTGATATTTGACTATAACTTCCAAAGCTAGTCATTATTATAATAAAAACCTTTTTTCTTTACATGTTGTTCACCTCAGCAATTTTCTTCTAATATATCAATCCCTTCAATCTGCTTTGCATGTTCTAAAGGTAAGACTAACAAAATAGTGGTGGTTCTACAGCTACAGACACTAAGTGCACAGGTACAATGACAGCTACAGAAAACATGCATACTTCATTCCAATACAGTTACATGGTGCTTTGTTGGAAACAGAAGACTATAAGACAAACTGAATGAAAGAAATACTGCCTATTGTAATTTGATCTTTGTCTCCAATATTGAAAATAAACTTTTGCTTATCTTTTGACATGCTGACCTCATAGTGCATTCCTCAATCCTTTCTTTTCAAGCAGCTGTCGCAGTCTATCTTCTCTTTAGATCTCCTATAATTATGATAAATATAACAACCATCAATTCTATGATGATCACTGCCAAAAATGAAAACTCTGTGAGCCAGATAGATACAATCAATACCATGGACAGAAATGTAAAATTAAGACAGTTGAATAAGTTTACTACATTCACATCCATGATAAACAACACAAAGTGTAGCCCAATTATGTTTGAAAATATATGATTTTTGTGCACGTATACGTGTACATATGTGTGGGTGCATGTGTGCATCAGAATGCATTTGAGTGTGTATGAATATGGATGCCCAAGGGTAACATCAGGAATCAAACTGGATTGCTCCATATCCTTACTGCTTTGCTGAGGGTTTCTAGGTTCCATCTTCCAGAGTCAGAATTGTAGGCTGCCACCATTTTTACATGTGATCTGGGATCCAAAGTCAAATCTTCTTGCTTGCAAGGCAAAGGTTTTAAATTTGAGCTACATACATTTTCACATGTTCAATTGCAGGGGGGTAGGATGGCCCTGCAGCTAGTGCAATTGAGGGACTCTGGTTCAGCCAAATATCACTTGGGGCTGGGCAGGTGATGAGTGTCGCGGCCTGGACCCCCCTCACCATCGGGGAGAAACACACCAGGCCGAGAGACTTGTCAAAGCAGGATCTCAACTTTATTGAACAGCATCTGAGTTTACATAGGGTCCTGCTGGGAGGAGGAGAGCTAGGTGGCATGAGGGGTGGTGAAGGAGAAAGGCAGCCAAAGCCAAAGGGATGTGTCCAGGTCAGTGAGGGGAGGTTACAGGAGCACTACATCAGAGAGGGGAGGAGGGAGTCAGAGATAAGTTTAGAACTCAAGGACAGATCCTGAAACTTCAACCAGGCTGAGAAATTTCCACCAGGCCTCCAATCAGATATAGGTTTCATAACTCAAGGACAGGTCCTGAAACTCCAGCCAATCTTAGGAATTTCCAGCAGGGCTCAGGCTTGTAGGCCCAACACTTCCCCCTTTTGTTTTTGTATGAAATGGTCCAGGAGGCCACCTGTGACTGGGCAGACCATATGGCCTTGAGCAACTGTGCCTGTTTTAGGTGTGGAAGCCCCCCCTCCAGAATCTTACCCGTCATGGGAGCTTGTATCTTCAAGTGTTACAAGTCCTGTCTTAGGTTGATCTCCAGTTGGGCTCCCACTTACCTGTCTCTGGCCATCAGCCCTCAGGTTATGCCTAGTCAGATCAGGCTCAGGGGTTCAGTGTAGAGGCTGGATTCCTCCGTGGCAAGTCTTTGGTAATGGGCCTGGACCTAATGAAGCTGTACAGATTCAATTTGACTCTTAATAAAGTGAACAAAGGCATTAATCACACAAGGTCCAATGGCTGCAAAAAGAAGTATGGCGGCTAGGGGGCCAAAGAGTGGAGTGAGGTAGGGTAGGAGGCCATGGAAGCCGGTCTAGAAAGGACTGTCCTGAAATTTATGCCGTCGGCATTCTAGATCCTCCTGGAACTTCTTGATCTTACCTTGAACGATTCCTCATCTGTTGACATAATAATAGTACTTTTCCTTTAGAAATAAACAAAGCCCTCCTTCTTTGGCCATCAAAACATCTAATCCTCTCCGATTCTGGAGAACAACATCAGCCAGAGAGTTAAGTTGAGACTATAGTTCAATTACAGTCTCAGACACAACCTGAACATCATCAATGAGTCTCTGGGATAGCTTATTATAAAGGTCCAAGGAAGTGCCCAGGCCTGCTGTGCCTGTGGCTACCCCTGCTATAATTCCAAGCCCCACAAGGAGGGGGATTCCCTGGATGGCTCTTTTAGATCTCCCCCCAATAAAGTCAAAGGAGGGAATGGGTAAGGATTCACTCCCTCTTATAATATCAATATCTGGGAGGAGGGAAGCTAGTAAGCAAAGGCCTGTCCAATTAGAAGGCAGAAAGGAGTAAGTCATTCCCCTATCACAGACAAAAATAAAGCTGGCATCCGGGCACCTCAGGGAATTATTTACAGTGAGGTTGTATGTGCAAAAGGAAGGATATATGCCTCCAAGATCCAAGCTGTTGTTATAATTGAACAGGCAAGGGAAGACCTTTAGTGCAGTTTGTAGTAGGGGAGGTAAGGCCTTGGTATGCATTAGCCGGAAGGGCCAGAGGCCAGGGAAGTCCAAGCCTGAGGCAGAGCCAACAATCCTGGGCAAGAGACGGTGCTGTTGTATTTAGTAGGGTAAAAGTCATTTGTAATAAGGATTCAGTAAGAGGGTCGAGAAAAAGTTCTCCCCATGTCCCCGGGAGAGCTATAGGGTGGTAATTAAGTTGAGGATACATGTCCTGAAGGAATCTCTCTATCCTATGTTTAACTTTAAGTTCTTTAAGTTCATCTTGAACCCCACCCCTATATGAGAATCCTATGGAGTCATTTAAGTCCCAGCAAACTGTGTGCCCCACCTTCCCAAAACAGAGGGAGACAGCAGACCCGGAGTCTCCAGTTATACTGTCCTATGTCAAGGTTTCTCTCCCCTCTTGGTGCGTGGCAGTCCAATATGTCTTGTTGGTAATCTGGTCAAAGCATTGTTGGGTGGTAGAATAACAAGAGGAGTGCATGGTTGGGTAGAATGTGGAGCAGGGGCAAGGTCCCAGGCAGTTACCTATAACCGGGATTATTTTGAGCTTGGTAACACACCTCCAGATGGCATTACCTCCCCCAGTATAAGATGATGTTGCCTGCCAGAAGTAAGCTTTCTTGCCAGCACACTCAACTGTCTGGCTGCTATATCCCATCGAGGGGAGGGAGGTGAATGTCCCCCCAAAACAGTCACAGGGCTTCCGTGTCTGGTTACTAAGGATGGCCCAGGCATTTTGAGGGTCCCCAAATCCTCCATCACATGGCAGGGAGAAGATCATCATCATGGAGGTCATCAGGATCGACAGTGTCATCATTAGGGCCTGGGGAAAGAGCAGAAGTGCCACCCTCAGGGGCGTTGCGCTCCCTGGGGCTGTATTGAGTATTTTTTCCTGAGGGAGGTATTGCAGATCCCGAGCGGGGACCCAAATAGGGCACTGTTCATCCTGGGGGAAGACACAGCCAAACCCTCACCTGGCTGTAATGAGAGGGTCAGGGCTCCTCCATGCCCCTTTAACAGACCAGAATGGACTTGTATGAGCTCTTAGAAGTCCAATGTCTCTGGAATGGTGTTTCTCGGTCCGTTTTTGTCAAATTTTAAATATTGAGTGTTAGCAGGGCTTTCTTTAATTGATCATGTTTAATTTTTAGTTTTTTCATAAACTTAACATACTATAAACCTTTACAACATATCACAAACCTTTACAACATACTTTAACTTTTTTTTAAAGTAACCAAGACCATGACAGTACATGGATGGTTATTTTTAACTTTTAAATTTTAACTTTTAAATTCATACTGAAATATTATTTATATTGACCCACAGAAGCAATTTTGTGCTGATATTCTAAATATGCTTTGCATCATAATATAATGACTTTGCAAGGTAAGCAATTGATAGGATATCACCAGCTAATAGGCATACTAATTTCCTTTTACTCTACATTGTTAAGAATCAAGAAAATCCCCTTTCCCCACCTGCCCAGGACGTGCACAGTCCAGCCAGGACTCACTGCGACCTGGGTAAGCCCCCCCTCCCCAGCCCCCACCTAACCCCAAATCCCAGGACCCAGGTCCTCTCACCAGCCAGCAGGAGCCGGTACTGCTCCTGGGCAAGGAGGACGCAATGGGCCACGCTCTCCAGCTTAAATAGCGCCCCACCACCTCCACCTCCTCCCTTTCCCCACCTACACTGGGACTCGCGCAGTCCAGCCGGGACTCAAGGTGACCTAGGTAAGCCTCCCCCACAATCCAAATAATTCATTTCAGTGAAAAAATTCATTTCAACCCAAATAATTCATTTCAGTGAAAAAATTCATTTCAACCTCAGGCCAAATAATTCATTTCAGTGAAAAACGCACAGAAATTGAAAGAAGATCTTAAGAGTTAAAATGACAATGCCCAAGTTAAAGTGCAAATACATGAGAAACAACACCCAAGAAAACAAATTTCCCAATGAAGGAATTAATCCGATAATGATAGACTCCAACCAGAACAAACCCACAGAAAATAGCCAAAAAAGCCTGACCCAGGATAACGACTTTCAAAACATGATCATTATCATGTTCAATACTATGGAAGAGGAAATCTGGTACAAATTAAATAACCACATCAATCACTTTGAAGAGAAACACAACAGGCACTTGGAGGAGTTGAGAAAAACAGTTCAAGAAACAAAAACAGGCATTGAGCAGTTAAAATAGACTGAAGCAGAGTTTAAAACTGAACTAAAAGACAAGTTACCTTCAACCCAGAACTCAACAGAGAGTCTTCTCAGCAGAAATAATGAAGCAGAAAACAGAATTTCAGACCTTGAAGACAAAGTGGGAGTATTAACCAGCTCAATGGAAGAGGTTGCTAAAGCCAAAAAGATAACTCTAGAGAAATATTCAAGAGTTATGGGATACCCTGAAGAAGCAGAACATGCGTAATCATGGAATACCAAAAGAAGAATCCCAAAATACCACTACTGAGGAAATTTTTCAAACTATCATCAAGGAAAACTTTCCTCATCTGAAAAAAGAAAGGCCCATCCATATGCAAGAGGCATTCCACACCCCAAACAGATATGACCAAAATAGAAACTTGCCATGGCAAATAATAGTTAAATCACTCTACATTCAAGATAAAGAAAAGGTGCTGAGAGCCTCAAGGGGAAAAAATGCACTTTTAAATGTAAATCTATTAAAATAACAAATGACTTCTCAATGGAAACAATAAAAGCAAAAAGAGCTTGGAGAGAAGTACTTCAAGTATTGAATGAGCAAAAATGTCAACCCAGGCTGATATACCCCGTAAAACAATCTGTCATGATTGAGGGAGAGAGAAAAGTTTTCCAGCACAAACACAACTTGAAGGGATACATGTCCACCAAACCAGCCCTTCAAAAAATGCTAGAAATGATACTTAAGCTTGAAGAAAAAACAGGCATATCCAGGAGAACGGAAGGAAGTATAATACTACCAAAACCTAAATGTGAAACAATGCACTTACAAAAGCCACTAAACATAATAAGTATCCGGAATTAAAAATAGATTCTCCATTATAACACTAAATGTGAATGGAATTAACTCACCAATCAAGAGACACAGATTACAAACTTGGATTAAAAATCACAATCCATCAATCTGCTGCCTGCAGGAAACTCATCTCACGACAAAAGATAGGTACATCCTAAAAATAAAAAGCTGGTTAAAAATTCTGCAAGCTAATGGAACCACAAAACAGGCAGGGGTAGCTGTTATGCTATCAGACAAAGTGGACGTCAAACAAAAAAAAATCATAAAAGACACAGATGGATACTACATTTTAGTCACAGGTAAAATTGAATAGGAAGACTTCACAATACTGAATATATATGCATCCAATATGCAGCCCCCCCCCGACATTCATTAAGCAAACCTTACAATGTCTAATGCGAGAAATCAATCCCAAAATGGTAATTCTTGGGGATTTCAACACTGCCCTCTTAACATGGGATAGATCAAAAGGTAAAAAACTTAACAGAGATAAATTGGAGTTTAATCAAACCCTTACTGAAATGGACCTTATAGATCTCTATCGAACTTTTCATCCACACACCAAAGAACACATTTTTCTCAGCAGCACACGGAACTTTCTCCAAAATAGATCACATATTGGGACACAAATCTCCACATATACAGGAAAGTTGAAATTCTAGCCTGTACCTTATCAGACTATCATGGCCTAAAGCTTGACATCCAAAACACAACAAGCAACAGAAAATACAATAGCTCCTGGACACTTAACACTGTGATGCTGAATGAGAATTGGATTCAGGAAGAAATTACAAAGGAAATTCAAGATTTCCTGAAAGTGAACGATAATGAAAATACAACTTACCAAAATCTCTGAGACACGATGAAAGTTGTCCTAGGAGATAAGTTCACAGCTCTTAATGCCTACATCAAAAAAAGGGAAACATCAGAAATAAATAACAATGCAGGTTGAACCTTTAGTGACACTAGAGCAATCTGATCCCAAAAGCAGCAGAAGGGAGGAGATTAGCAAAGTAAGGGGAGAAATATCCGAAATCGAGATTTGGAAAACGATACAGAAAATCAACCGTCAAAAAGCTGGTTCTTTGAAAAAATCAGTGATTGATATACCCCTAGCTAAATTAACCAAAAGCAAGAGAGAGAAAGCCCAAATTAACAAAATTAGAAATGAAAATGGAGGTATAACTACTGATACCCAAGAAATCCAGAGAATTATAACATCATATTTCAAAAACTTATACTCAGTGAAATTTGACAACACAAAAGAGATGGATGAATTCCTAAGTAAACACAACTTACCTAAATTGAATCAGGAAGTTGTGAAATATTTAAATAGTCCTATATCATATGAGGAAAATGAGGAAGTAATCTCAAATCTTCCCACCAAAAAATGTCCTTGACCAAATGGATTCAGCACAGAGTTCTACCAGACATTAAAGGAGCTAATAACACCAATATTCCTTAAAATGTTCCATCACATAGCAAAAGAAGGAACACTACCAAATTCGTTCTATGAAGCTAATATCATCTTAATACTAAAACCTAATAAAGATACACTTAAAAAGAAAATTATAGGCCAATCTCTCTGATGAACACAGATGCAAAGATTCTCAACAAAGTCTTAGCAATTTGGATTCAAAAACATATCAAAAAGATCATCCAAGGGGATCAAGTAGGCTTTATCCCAGGCACACAAGGTAGGTTCAACATAGACAAATCAATAAATGCAATTCACTATATAAACCTGTCCGAAGATCAAGACAACAAGATGCTTTCGATAGATGCAGAAAAAGCTTTTGACAAGATCCAACAGCCCTTTATGATCAAAACGCTAGAGTCAGTTGGAATGGAAGGAACTTTTATCAATATAATAAAAGCTGTATACGACAAGACAACAGCAAGGATTCTACTGAATGGGGAAAAACTTGAAGCATTCCTGCTTCGATCAGGAACTAGAGAAGGCTGTCCATTCTCACCACTTCTATTCAATATTTTACTCAAAGTCTTAGCTGACGCCATAAGACAAGAAAGGGACATAAGAAGGATTCAAATCGGCAAGGAAGAAGTCACGCTATCCTTATTTGCAGATGACATGATCTTATACCTGAGTGATCCCAAAAACTCCACCAGGAAGCTCATGGAAATAATACAGACATTCAGCAGGGTGGCAGGATACAATAAATGTGCAAAAATCAGTGGCCCTCCTATATGCCCAGAATGAAAAAGTGAAAAGGCCCTGAAAGAAACAATCCCATTTACTATAGCTCCTAAAAAAATGAAATACCTTGGTATAAACCTAACCAAGGAAGTAGGAGACCTTTATAATGAAAACTTTAAAACCCTAAAGAAAGAAATTGCAGAGACACCAGAAGGTGGAAAGAACTCCCATGTTCCTGGATTGGCAGAATCAACATCGTAAAAATGACCATCCTACCAAAGGCAATATACCGATTCAATGCTATACCAATTAAAGTCCCAAAGCAATTCTTTACAGAAGTTGACCAAACAATCTCAAAATTCATATAGAGGCACAAAAGACCCATGATAGCAAAGACAATCCTAAGTAACAAAAACATTGCTGGAGGTATCACCATACCAAACCTTCATCTATACTACAAATGCATAGTTATACAAGGAGCCTGGTACTGGCTCCAAAATAGACACACAGATGAATGAATAAAAGTTGAGGACTCAGATATAAGTCCACACAACTATAGCCATTTGATCTTTCACAAAGGGGCCCAAGAAATCCAATGGAAAAAGAACAGTAACATCCGCAAATGGTGCTGGCAAAACTGGATCTACACATGCAGATTAAAACTTGACCCTTACTTGTCACCATGTACAAGAATTAATTATAAATGGATCAATGACCTCGATATAAGGCCAGAGACTATAAAATCCATAGTTGAAAGTGTAGGGAACTCCCTCGAGCTGATTGGGCTAGGCCAACAGTTCCTAAACGGACATCCAATAGCACAGTCACTACAACCAACACTCAACAGATGGGATCTTGTGAAATTAAAGAGCTTCTGTTCAGATAAAGAGATTGTAACTCGAGCACAAATGCAACCCACAGAATGGGAGAAAATCTTCACTAACCACATATCTGATAGAGCTCTATTATCCAGAGTGCACAAACAACTTAGAAAACTAAACACCAAGAAAACAAATGGGACAATTAAAAAATGGGCCTTGGAACTTAAAAGAAACTTTACAAAGGACGAAATTAAAATGTCTAACAAACATCTTAAAAAATGCTCCACTTCCTTAGCCATCAGGCAAATGCAAATCAAAACTTCCCTGAGATACCATTTCAGCCTGGTCAGGATGAGAAAAATCCACAATACAAATAAAACCAAGTGCTGGAGAGGATGTGGAGAGAGGGCACTCTCCTACATTGCTGGTGGGAGTGCAGTCTCATACAACCACTCTGGCGAACGGTCTGGTGATTCTTAAAGAAGTTAAAGATTGAAATGCCATATGACCCTGCTATTCCACTTTTGGGAATAACCCCCCATACAGCAGAGGTTCGCCTCGATAGCACAAGCTCGACCATGTTCATAGCAGCACTGTTTACAATAGCAAAGTCATGGAATCAATCCAAATGTCCAACAGTTGACGAGTGGATAAGGAAAATGTGGTACATTTATACAATGGAATACTACTCAGCCATCAAAAATGATGAATTAATGCAATTTGCCGGAAAATGGATGGAATTAGAAACAATTATTTTGAGTGAAGTATCCCAGACTCAGAAAATTAAGGACCATATGTACTCCCTAATAGGTGGATCCTAGTACCAAACCCACTTAGAGACAGTCAAAGACAAATCTCTGTAATACCTATAGTAATTGTAAAGATTATAAACAGGAGGGATGGGAAAGGAAGGCCCCACCAGAAACAAGGAGAGAGGGGACTATGTTACAGCAGAGAAAATAGTCCACCATCAAGGACTGCAAGGGGTGACTTCCAATACCCATCAGGATGGAGCCAAGGGCATTGCAGTAGTAGCAAAACTGGAAAAAAGAAATCAACGAATGTAATTCAGAACATCAGAGACTCTATATCAACCACTTGGAACTGGGCCAGCCTAATCTCTCCCCATTCTGAAGCTCAGGGAAATTTGCAGAAGAGGGGGCGGTAACACTGTAAGAGCACAAGGATGGGAAGAGTAATGATATGCAAGATACTCCACACAAGTTAGTGCCGAAGCAATCATCATAGGACTTTGAATGACCTGTGCTATGTCCAACACATTATTGACCCCACAAAGTCTAGCATGGACTAAAGGCACTAGGATCCTTGGAGGCTAGGGACTGACAGTCACAGTAATGTTCCTAAGGTTAAGGGGAACCCAGGAAAGGGTTCTGGGATATGCCCCTGTGTCCTTGCATCTCATCAGAGAGGAGGATCCAGAGGAGAGTTTGGCATGCACAGTAAATGATGCTCCAGGGATTGCGGGGGGAAGGTACTGGGGGATGGGGAGAGAAGGAAGAGGGGAAGGGAGAGCAGAGGGATTGGGGGGAGGTGGAGCGAGAGAGGGGACCAGTGTACCTGTCAAGTTTGTATGAGCAGAAATAATAATAATAAATAATAAAAAATGTTCCTTTCCCAAAATCCCTGTGGAAACTTGAAAAAAAAAAGAATCAAGAAAATTATCAGGTTAACTGAATAAAATAACAGAAATATAAGACTAATATTTGAGGAATTATATAATATTTGATGGCATTTAAACACTCTCTGTTATAGCTATGTTTTGTGGCTTCTTATCTAACCCAGTACTGTTATCATTTCAAACTCACCACAATATTTCCTCCTCCTAGTTTAGGGATTTCCCAATGGTTACCTACTTCAAAGTTAAAATTTTGTCTACAATTTGCTGTCATCAACATCATAGACCTTCTTCAGTTCTCTGAGAATCCAATACTCAGTTGCAAATGTGCATTTAATACCTGTCTATAGTGTAAGCACTTTTAGCTAGGAATTTTAAAATCCTCTCACAGCCCGAGACCTCTGTGTTCTCAAAACTTGTCATACAGAATCTTTGAGCTACAAAATTGAGAATTTTTCTTGCTATGTTGCTTAGCAATGCAAGAAAATCATGCTAAGAGTTTCTATAAGTTAAAAACCTTAACAAATCAAATATCACATTAATAATAGAAAGTAAAAGCATTTATTGATTTTTTTAGGCATGTCATATAAGCAAATGGAACACAAAAAGATTAGATACAAACTTTGGGTGGATTTCCTGGAAGCAGTGCTTAAGATAGGGATCCAGGTGGCAAAACCAATTACTAATGGATGCTGCTGGGCAATGTATGAAAATCTACCGAGTCCATTTGGTCTCAGTAAAGCTGAGCTTTTGTTTGACATGTGGTATGTGTGAATGATGGTAGCATATGCTCTGAAGCACAGATCACAGCACAGTGTTATTTTGCTTTATAACAAGAAAGGAATTTCTTAGCCCTGTCATCCTAACACTTGATCATTTGATAATTCTGGAGATAGTTTGTTAATGATGTGTGGCTCTTTAACCCATCATGGTGGTAGTCCTGCAGGGTCACAGTTAAGAAGTCATGGGAGCCGAACATATCAATGCCTAGCAGGAAGCCCTTTAGGTCACAGCTGGTATTGCTGTCAGAAGGGAAGTTTCTTTTCTGGAGTGTGTTACTGTGACAAATCTTATAAAAACCTTACACCTGGGTCTCCTTCTGCTGCCTACCTAAGTGATTATTGATGCTGAATCCATATAGGCTCCATCAATAGGTTTTTACCAAAGCTTGTACTACGACATTTCAACCCTCGGCTTCTAAAACTCTAAGCTCATTCATACCCTTTTCTTTCAGAGCTATCAGGCCTCTGATGGTTTGTCATAGTAATATAATGGACTAATGTGCCAGGCCTACTTAGCTGAACTACTCTCTCAGCAACTGAGGGGAACTTGCACAAGAAGTATAAAAACACAGATTATGTTCTCAGGACTCCCAAAGCTTTTGGATAAGTGGGCAGGTCAGGTAAGTGGAAGTGACTGGGAGAATGCCATGGTCTTCTACAGGTATGATAAATTGAAACAAAATTGTCATCCTTACACCCAGGAGACAGACCTGCAGGACCACATGAGAAGGAGTCTTAAGATTAAAGTCGGCCTCTGGACATGCCTCTGAGTGGCTATCATGATTGGATTAACTGGTGTTGAGTCACCCAAAGCACTGAGGGTGAGAACATTCCCTGAGCATAATTTCCTGATCTGAATAGCAGATGTGACGATATATAAGCAAGGGGAGCACTGATTCGCTCCCCTCTGCCCTTGCTATGGATATGATGAGACCTGATCAGCTGCAGCAAGCTTCTGCCATTGTCACGTCCCTGCAATAATGAACTTCAACCTGGAATCAAACAAACCCCTTCTCTCTGAAGCTGTTTAAACAAGATACTTTCTTGCAGCCATATGTAATGAAACTAAAAGAGCAGGTAAAATTACCTTGAAAGATCGTGTCCCCCATTGTCTCAGAATTCAAATATTGAAGTTTACCGTCAGTTCCTCAGAATTTGACCATACATGAAAACTGACTTTTCACAGGAGGAATTCATGTCAAATGAGGTCCCTAGTGTCAGGTCTACTCTAATTTGTATAAGGGCGATTTGAAACTCAGACATGGAGAAGATCATCACCTACAGAGATGGCTGTGCTTTTGGAAGTTTTGTCCACATACCTGAGAGACAATAGATTTCTGTTGTTTAAGACCCCAGTCTTCAGTAGAGTTACCTTAGGAAATGAATGCCTTGACTAAATTTCTACAGCTTCTAAGTAGTAAGATGAAAATCAGAACACTTGCAATGTGGTGAAATACTCATCAAGAGTCAGGTAGAATCTGTGCACTTACAGGTCTAATGTTGGAAAATAGCAGAATTAGTACTTGCTGAGAAAAAGCTTCTGGACAGAAAATTTTCCTTGGTCTGACATTTCACAGCTCTCAATCAGAACTGTGTCTCTTCCTCCACTTCCAATCCCCAACCCCAGACTCATTAATCCACCCATCTAAGCTATGAGGAAAGGACCAGACCAGTGAGAAATCCTGTCTCAAAAAATAAGCTGGACAGCATCCTTGAGAAACAAAACCCAAGGTGACCTCAGGCCTCCACATGTAGATGCCTACATATGTATGTACATGCTCTGGCACCTGCACACCTACTCACATGCACAAAAAAGTAAAGACTGCAAAGGTAGAAATAGAAAGAAAAGTTCAAGGTTACCCTTGTGTCCAGCCACATGATGATGCAAAGCAAGCCTGAGATAATTTACCTCCTTCACACTTTTATTATATATTTCTTGTCCCACAGCGCACTTATGCATCAGTTCAATCAGATTTCAAATATATACAGATACTAGGATTCAAATTCCAGATCTTTTTATAAAATAAAACATTGATCACTGATCTCTGGGATTGACAATTTATGTTGTCAAACTGAGTGGACCTTAATTAACAAAGAAGCAGCTGGCAACATCTGTAGTGGATTGTCTGGAGGAAGCTATCTGAAGTGAGAAGTCACACCCTAGAAGTGGTTGGATCTTTTGGTGGCAACCCAAATAACAAAGAAGTCCAGTGAAGGAAATCATATTTTTACCTGCTTTATATTCAACTGTACCCTATTTCCTTGGTACCAAATTGTCGCATCATATTTCACATTTGTGATAAATACATGATTTACTTCATTTAGAGACCAGGAGTTTAGTTATATTCATAGCTCATGATTCTATGTTAATCGTTATGGAAGAAGTGTCTCCAGAAAGGCCTAGGGGACTGGCCACATCATATCCACAGGAATTTCTACCATGTCAGTCTGCCCAAATCCAATCAGTTTTCTCTCCAAGTTATCCACCTGTCCAGGATTAGACTCATCCACTGTAGGGTGGTTCATCCATAGATAATCTCCTACAGATGTGTTCCAAAGCTTGCCTTAAGTAATTATTTATAGACATGCCTAAAGGTTCAATTCCCAGTTATCAAGTCAATGCCCGTTACTGCCACAGTCAATTTAACTCTTCCTGCAAGCTATAATTTTTCATCTTTAAACTGAAGGATATTTATGACAAACTCATTAATGGGAATGTTAATTATGTGGTTATTTTATAAATGAAGTTCATGCAAAGTAACTAATACTTGGTATACATGTAATAATAAGGGTTACTTATTAGTCTATTTTATTATTATTTTATTATTTTATTTTATTTTATTTTCAAGATATAGAGAAAACATTTATTTGTTTCTATTTTTCTCTCTTCTACCAGACTCTTAAATTCCTGAAAGAATAGACCATGACCCTATTAAGAAAACTGGTACTCCTTCCTTCCACTCCGCCGCCCGGGAGGCACGCGTGCGGTCCAACCGGGCCTCACCGCGTGACCCAGGTAAGCTCCATCTGCGCACCCCTGGAACCCCAGGCCACCCAAGGGACCCAGCTCCTCCCACCATTCACCTGGAGCCGCCGCGCGCCGGGCCTGGGAGGAGGAGGACACCCCCTCTGCGCCCGGCCCACCCCCAGGTCCCCCAGGTTAAATAGCGCCGGCTGACTCCCCATCCTCCATTCCCCCACTCCACCGCCCTGGACACCCGGGGTCCAGCCTGGACTCACCTCAACCTAGGTAAGCTCCGTCTCCACCCACCCCCAAAACCCCAGGCCAGATAATTCAGTTTAGTGAAAAACTCACAGAAATTGAAAGGAGATCTTAAGAGTTAAAACAACAATGCCAAAGTCAAATGCATATCCATGAGAAACAAAACTTAAGTAAACAAATCTACCACTGAAGGAATTAATCCCATAACGTTAGACTCCAACCAGAACAAACCCATGGAAAATGGCCAATAAAGCCTGACCCAGGATAGCGACCCTCAAAATATGATCATTACCATATTCAATACTATGAAAGAGGAAATCCGGGAGGAATTAAATAACCAAATTAATCGCTTTGAAGAGGAACACAACAGACACTTGGAGGAGTTGAGAAAAACAGTGCAAGAAACAAAAACTGGCATAGAGCAGTTAAAGCAGACTCAAGCAGAGTTTAAAACTGAGCTAAAAGACAAGTTATCTTCAACCCAGAATTCCACAGAGTCTTATCAGCAGAACTAAGGAAGCAAAAAACAGAATTTCAGACCTTGAAGATAAAGTGGGAATACTAACCAGCTCAATGGAAGAGGTTGTTAAAGCCAAAAAGATACTTGAGAGAAATATTCAGGAGATAGGGGACATCCTGAAGAAGCCTAACATGCGTATTCATGGAATACCAGAGCAAGAATCTCAAAATACCACCCCTGAGGAAATTTTTCAAATGATTATCAAGGAAAACTTTCCTCATCTAAAAAAAGAGAGGCCCATCTATATACAAGAAGCATTCCACACCCGAAACAGATATGAACAAAACAGAAGCACGCCACAGCAAATAATAGTCAAAACACTCCACATTCAAGATAAAGAACTGGTGCTGAGAGCTTCAAGGGAGAAAAAACAAGTCACTTTTAAAGGTAAACCTATTAAAATAACTTCTCAGTCGAAACAGTAAAAGCAAGAAGAACCTGGAGAGACATACTTCAAGTATTGAATGAGCAAAAATGTCAACCCAGGCTGATTTACCCTGCAAAACTATCAGTCATGATCGAGGGAGAAAAATCTTCCAGCACAAAGACAACTTGAAGGGATACATGTCCACCAAACCAGGCCTTCAAAAAAAGCTAGAAATGATACTCAAGCTTGAAGAAAAAAGCAGGCATATCCAGGAGAACAGAGGCAAGTATAACACCATTAAAAGCAAAGCAATATAATTATAAAAACTACTAAACATAATAAATGTCTGGAATTAAAAATAGTTTCTCCATTATAACACCAAATGTTAATGGAATTAACTAACTGATCAAGAGACACAGATTGCAAATTTGGATTAAAAATCACAATCGATCAATCTGCTGCCTGCAGAAAACCCATCTCACCACAAAAGATAGGCATGCCCTAAAAATAAAAGGCTGGTCAACAATTCTACAAGCAAATGGAAGCAGAAAATAGGCAGGGGTAGCCATTATGATATCACACAAAGTGGACTTCAAACCAAAGAAAATTATAAGAGACACGGATGGATACTACATTTTAGTCACAGGTACAATTCACCAGGAAGACTTCACAATACTGAACATATATGCACCCAATACGGGCCCCTCCACATTCATTAAGAAAACCCTACAGCGTCTAAAGCAAGAAATCAACCCCCAAATGATAATTCCTGGGGACTTCAACATGGCCCTCTCAACATGGGATAGATCAACAGGTCAAAAACTTAACAGAGACACTTTGGAACTTAATCAAACCCTGAAAGAAATGGACCTTACAGATCTCTATCGAAATTTTCACCCATGCACCGAAGAATACACATTTTTCTCAGCAGCACATGGAACTTTCTCCAAAATAGATTATATACTGGGCCACAAAACGAATCTACACATATACAAAAAAGTTGAAATTGTAACCTGTGCCCTGTCAGACCACCATGGCCTAAAGCTGGACATCCACAACACAACAAACAAGAGAAAATACAGTAACTCCGGGAAACTTAACAATATGATGCTGAGTGAGAACTGGATTCAGGAAGAAATTAAAAAGGAAATTCAAGATTTCCTGAAAGTGAATGATAATGAAAACACAACTTACTAAAATCTCTGGGACACAATGAAAGCTGTTCTAAGAAGTAAGTTCATAGCCCTTAATGCCTACATCAAAAAAATGGAAATATCAGAAATAAACAACTTAACAATCTAGCTTAAAGCTTTAGAGAAACTAGAGCAATCTGATCCCAAAAGTAGTAGAAGAGAGGAGATTAGCAAAATAAGGGAAGAAATATCTGAAATCGAGATTAAGAAAACGATAGAGAAAATCAACCTGTCGAAAAGCTGGTTCTTTGAAAAAATCAATAAGATTGATATACCCCTAGTAAATTAACCAAAAGCAAGAGGGAGAAAACCCAAATTAACAAAATTAGAAATGAACATGGAGTTATCACTACTGATACACGAGAAATCCACAGAATTATAACATCATATTTCAAAACATTATACCCTGTGAAGTTCGACAAAACAAAAGAGATGGATGAATTCCTAAGTAAACACAACTTACCTAAATTGAATCAGGAAGTTGTGAATTATTTAAACAGTCCTATAACATATAAGGAAATTGAGGAAGTAATCTCGAATCTTCCCAACAAAAAATGTCCTGGTCCAGATGGATTCAGCACAGAGTTCTACCAGATATTTAAGGAGTAAATAACACCAATACTCCTTGAACTGTTCCATCACATAGCAAAGGAAGGAACACTACCAAATTCCTTCTATGAAGCTAATATCGTTTTAATCCTAAAACCTAATAAAGATTCACTTAAAAAAGAAAACTATAGGCCGATCTCTCTGATGAACACAGACGCAAAGATTCTCAACAAAGTCTTAGCAAATCAGATTCACAAACACATTAAAAAGATTATTCACGGGGACAAAGTAGGCTTCATCCCCGGAACACGAGGTTGGTTCAACATATGCAAATCAATAAATGTAAATCATCATGTAAACCAGTACAAAGTCCAAGACCACATGAAACTCTCGATAGATGCAGAAAAAGCTTTTGACAAGATTCAACAGCCTTTTATGATCAAAACGCTAGAGACAGTAGGAATGGAAGGAACCTCTATCAATATAATAAAAGCTGTATACAACAAGCCCACAGCAAGGATTATGCTCAATGGGGAACAATTGGAAGCATTCCCACTTCGATCAGGAACTAGACAAGGCTGTCCACTCTCACCACTTCTATTCAATATTGAACTTGAACTCTTAGCTGAAGCCATAAGACAAGAAAGGGACATAAGAGGGATTCAAATCGGCAAGGAAGAAGTCAAGCTATCCCTATTTGCAGATGACATGATCTTATACCTGAGGGATCCCAAAAACTTCACCAGGAAGTTTCTGGAACTAATTGAGAAGTTCAGCAGGGTGGCAGGATACAAAATAAATGTGCAAAAATCAGAGGCCTTCCTATATGCCCAAAATGAAAGAAGTGAAAAAGCCATGAGAGAAACAATCCCATTTACTATAGCCCCTACAAAAATGAAATACCTTGGTATAAACCTAAACAAGGAGGTAAAAGACCTTTACAATGAAAACTTTAAAACCCTAAAGAAAGAAATAGCAGAAGACACCAGAAGGTGGAAAGACCTCCCGTGTTTCTGGATTGGCAGAATCAACATCGTAAAAGTGACCATCCTACCAAAGGCAATATACAAATTCAATGCTATACCAAGTAAAATCCCAAAGCAATTCTTCTAAGAAGTTGACCAAACAATCTCCATGTTCATATGGAGGCACAAAAGACCCAGGATAGCGAAGACAATCCTGAGTAACAAAAACACTGCTGGAGGTATTACCATACCAATCCTAAGTCTATATTACAAATCCATAGTTATAAAGACAGCCTGGTACTGGCTCCAAAATAGACACACAGATCAATGGATAAGAATTGAAGACCCAGATATAAGCCCACAAAATTACAGCCATTTGGTCTTTGACAAAGGGGCCCAAAGAATCCAATGGAAAAAGAATAGCACCTTCAACAAATGGTGCTGGCAAAACTGGATCTCCACATGCAGAAGATTAAAGCTGGACCTGTACTTGTCACCATGTACAAGACTTATTCCAAATGGATCACGGACCTTGATATCAGGCCAGAGACTATAAAAACCATAGTTGAAAGGATAGGGAACTCCCTCGAGCTGATTGGGCTAGGCCAACATTTCCTAAACAGACACCCAATGGCACAGTCACTGCTACCAACTCTCAACAGTTGAGACCTTGTGAAATTAAAGAGCTTCTGTTCAGATAAAGAGATTGTAACACAAGCTCAAAGGCAACCCACAGAATGGGAGAAAATCTTCACTAACCACATATCTGATAGAGCTCTACTGTCCAGAGTGCACAAAGAACTTAGAAAACTAAACACCAAGGAAACCAATGGCCCAATTAAAAAATGGGCCCTGGAATGTAAAAGAAACTTTACCAGGGATGAAATTAAAATGTCTAACAAATATATTAAAAAATGCTCCACTTCCTTAGCCATCAGGGAAATGCAAATCAAAACTTCCCTGAGATATCATCTCACCCCGGTCAGGATGGCAAAAATCCACAATACAAACAACAGCAAATGCTGGAGAGGATGTGGAGAGAGGGGGACTCTTCTATACTGCTGGTGGGAGTGCAGGCTCATACAGCCACTCTGGTGAGCCGTCTGGAGATTCTTAATGAAATTAAAGATTGAAATGCCATATGACCCTGCTATTCCTCTTTTGGGAATAACCCCCCATACAGCAGAGGTTCGCCTCGATAGCACAAGCTCGACCATGTTCTTAGCAGCACTGTTTACAATAGCAAAGTCATGGAATCAACCCAAATGTCCAACAGTTGACGAGTGGATAAGAAAACTGTGGTACATCTATACAATGGAGTACTACTCAGCTATCAAAAAGGATAAATTACTGGAATTTGCCGGGAAATGGATGTCATTAGAACCAATTATATTAAGTGAAGTATCCCAAACCCAGAAAATTAAGCACCATATGTACTCCCTAATAGGTGGCTCCTAGTACCAAACACACCCAGCCCATCTTGAGACACTTATAGGTAAATCTATGTATTACCTACAGTAATTGCAAGGATTATGAACAGGAGAGATGGGGTTGGAGGGCCACACCAGAAACAAGGAGAGAAGTGACCATGTTACAATAGAGAAAATAGGCCTCCATCAAGGACTGCAAGTAAGTAATGTGACACCTGGTTAAGTTCACAGACGTTCGTCCCTGATCATTTACAACTAAGGGGGTATGATATCACCAGTAGGGGAGAGCATATAGTCTGGCAGATAAAAAGTAACCAGTTTGCAAATGGGTGATTGACCCCTCCCTCACTGAGGTTTCCTACTTTTATTACATCGACCCTTGAATGTGCTTTTATAATAAGACTCCAGTTTAACAGCTTTTTGTCTCTGGCCAAGGGGTGACATACAGTGCCCAGCAGGGTGGAGCGAAGGGCATTGCAGGAGCAGCAAAACTGCAAAAGAAAATCAACAAACCACAATACAGAACTTCAGAAACTCTATATTAACCACCTAGAACTAGGCCAGACTAATCTCTCCTCATCCTGATGCTCAGGGACATTTGCAGAAGAGGGGGCGGCAAGAGTATAAGAGCAAAAGAATTGGAGGAGCAATGATTTGCAAGATACTCTACACAAGTTAGGGCCGAAGCAATCATAATTGGACTTTGCATGCCCTGCACAATGTCCAACACGCTATTGACCTCACAAAGTCTAGCATCTGCTAAAGGCACCAAGATCCTTGGAAGCAAGGGATTGGCAGCCACAGCAGTGTTCCTATGCTTAAGAGGAACATGGGAAAAGGTTCAGGGAAAGGCCACTGGGAACTTGTACGTCATCGGATAGGAGGGCCCAGAGGAGAATCAGGCATGCACAAGAAAGGACTCTCTGGGAATTGGGGCGGGAGGCACTGGGGAATGGGGAGGGAGGGGGTAGGGGAGGGGGAGCAGGGGGTTCAGGGGGAGGAGGAGGGAGGGTGGGAACTGGTGTACCTATTAAGTTTGTATGAGCTGAAATAATAATAAAAATGTATTAAAAATAAAAATAAATGTCAGTCTTCAAAGACAAAAAAAATAGAAAACTGGTACTAAAGAAAAGCACATAATCCATATGCAAATCAGGTGACAGAACAGGTTAAGAAATGTACTAGCTGTAATGAAAAAAAAAAAAGACCAGGTTCTCATAACCTTGTTCTTAGACTGATACTACACTTCTGAAAGCAAACATCTTCAATATCCTGGTTCATAGACAAAAAAACTCATGTATTTGAGTGTATCAAAATAGAGAAGAATAAAATTATGAAAATTAAATCAAATTGTACTTTTATGAGTGTTAATTGAAAGCAGTGATAAAAAAAATTCCAGATGTCTGACAATTTAATGCTAACTGTGTTCTCTTCATTTAGGTAATGCCAGGAAAAGACATTGTCATGATTTGAATGTTATCTGTCTACTACAGGCTCATGTATTAGAATCCTTAGTTGTTGTTAATGTTTGGGATGGTCTCCATACCTTTAGGACATAGAACTTTATTGAAAGAAAGGATGTTACAGGCGGGCAGGCCTTGAGGTTGGATAACCCTGCCCTGCTTCCTCTAGCAATGTGCTCTAGCATCTTGGCTCTGGCTCTCTGCCTCCGTAATGGCTACTGTAACCTGAGCCACTTCCAGCTTCTGTGGACCACTATGCTTTTCCCACCCTAATAGACTATGTCTCCCCTGTGAAACCACAAGGTAAATAAATCTCCCTATCTTCTCTTAAGTTTATTGAGTATGAATAACGTCTCACAGCAGAAAGAAAGAACAACTGCAACAGATACATCATCAAAAAGAACACAAACAGGTCCTATGCTTTTCGGGACTGACTTGATATGTATTAGATCTAGGTCACAGCCTAGAGAAGGTGCAACAAAGATTTGGGGAATTCACACCTATTACCCATGCCTCTTTAAATATATGGTGAATCCAAGAGGGAGACATCAGAGGTTAATTGGCCATTTCCTTCAAGAAAAATGTTTTCATAAAGTTATAAACACCGAGATGTCTCAGGGGTTAATACTTTTTCTCCCAAGCAGAAAGTCCTAAGTTTGGATGCCATGTCCCACAGAAAAACGCCAGGCTGAAACTGGGCGTCCTGCACTTCTGGCCCTGGTGAACAGAGCCTGGGAAATCCCAGAACAAGGCAAAAAGGAGGTAGAAGCAATCTAGGATGATTCCCAAATTTTCACTTCTGGATCTCCACAGGATCATATAGTGTCCTCTGATACACACACACACATGCACACACACACACACACACACACACACACACAAAATAAATGAAATTTTTTAACAGATTAAAATAAATAAAATAAAAATGTTATTCAGAAAGGGTGGCAGCCTGCACTTCTGGTCCTGGTGGGCAGAGCCTAGAAAATCTCAGAATGAAGGAAGTAGAAGCAATCCAGAATGATTCCCAATGTTACTCTTGTTCCTCCACTGGGACACACAGTGCTCTCTCTCTCTCTTTCCCTCTCTCCCTGTCTCTCTCTCTCTCTCTCTCTCTCTCTCTCTCTCTCTCTCTCTCTCTCTCTCTCTCTCTATCTCTCTCTCACACACACACACACACACACACACTCACGACAAAAAATAATGATAAAATACCCATTTTTAGTCAACTCATCCCTTTAATATTATATTGTTCAAATGATTCATTATGAGAAAAGAGAGTGCACATCTCGTCAACGTTCATGGCAGCCACTTCCTACCAGATGTGCTTTTATTTAGCTTTACCTGTTTCTTTGACCAAATAGTTTGTGGGTTAAATAAAGTGGAACCACCTTCCCCTCTGTTCCCAGGAAACTCTCTCTAATGTGCATTGAAGCCCTCTGTTAGAAAACACCGAGACCCCTGTAGTAGTTGGAGAGCCGTGGAGCTCACTAGAAAGTTGGAGAAGCTGTGGGTGATCATTGCTTTCCTGCTGTACAAAATCACTCTGCATTTGGGAAGATTTCTTGCTTTCCTGTTTGATTCTCTGTACATTGGATTTCTAACTGAGATTTTTCTTTTAAATTTTCTGGATTCCGTTTATTGCAGTGCTATTTCTTACTTTAGAAGAACTACTCACAACATTTTTTTTTTTCTTGAATAAACACTGTTTTTGGTAAAGCACATATTTTGGGTGTCTGAAGATGCCACATTAAAGCACATAGCTCTGTTTTCAGTTGGTTACAGATCTGTGACAATATACAAAGAAACTCAAAGTACAGGTGGCTTGAGAGTGTGGTACCCACCTGTACCCTTAGTAATTGTCATTTGGGACAGCAGACATTTCAGCGTATTGGTTGTTACGCCACTATATCCATTTATTTTTTACTTTGATTAAAACAGTAAACTGGCAAAGCAACAATGAAGCCAAGTGAATCCTATCATGAATTGAATATGAACACCTTCATCACTATTCATTTCAAAAGTCTAAAGGTCTGTAGATCTAGATGGCTGTAAAAATGCTGAGATCTGTCGCCTTAGGGGAAACACTGCTGTCTTCATTTAATCCGTTTAGCAGTCTTTAGGAAACACAGAAAGTTATATGAATAATATGACTGGAACTTTTTTTAATATTAAGGTGTTGGTGATACTTCCTGAGGATGCAATGCACTAATAAAAATGAACTACTCATTCTGTGCTTGTGTGCTTGTGCTAGTAGTTGTGAGATGGTACTGTAGGCCTTGCCTCTACTTTGAGAACTGAGTCAGGGATCATGAATCAAAGCCTATAGATGACTCTGCAGAGGCCAAGACCCTTCATTAACTGTGATAAGTACTGACTCATTACCACCACCATTTCTTTATGCTGTATGTGTATGGTCCACAAGGTCATGTCTGTTATTTATCAACCTGTGCTTGTCTATTGTCCATGCCAAATGTCAATTGCCAAGCTTGGAGTGTCCTAAAACATTTTTTTTAAAGCATGACTAGAATCACTTGAATATCGGTTAACTACAAACCAAATTCGAAAAGTCACAAGTGTTGATTATTATAAAAATGACGTGCTGCCATTCTTGATTGCTAGAGCTTTTGTTAGCACTTTGGATGCAATGGAAACTGTGCTCTATTAACATGTGAAAAATCTTAATAAATTCTGTATGTCAGTAAAAAAAAATAAAAAAAAGAAAAGAGAGTGCAAATTACCATCGATCTGAGTTAGATGTAAATTATCTGCCTCAGACAATCACCACCTTAATTTTTGAGATGCAGAATCTCACTGGAGTGATTTTGGATACATTGTCTATTCAATAAGCTCCATAGATCTGACTGTCTCCAATGCCTGACAAGGGTTTCAGGCATGTACCGTCATAGCTACATTTTCTAAATGCTGAGAAAACAAACACTGAGCCATTTCACCAGCTATCACTGAGTATATTTATTTTATTATGAATATGGTATATGGTATAAACACAGATAAATTAAACTGCTTATTTTGCATCCTACTAATGTGCTAAAAGCATTTAATTCAATCTCACAGTATTCTGGTGAAATTTTTATTAATATCTCTCATGTAAAAAAGTATTTGGTCTGCAAAAAAATTGTATTTTGACTTCTTCAGTTCATGTATATCTGTCATTTCTTTCCCTTATGTTTTAGTTCTAACTCTTCACAGGTTATCTTGGAGAATAGTGAAGAAAGAAGACAAGTGCTCACTCTGGTCTCTTTCCTGATTATAGTGATAAAGCTGTGAGTTTTTCACACATTTAGTGTTGGTTACATAATGTTGACAAAAGACAGTTTTAAAGTCTCATTACATTTGCTATAACAAAGTTCCTGACTCATGGTATTTAAGACATATAGTTTAATATGTTGCCAATTCCATGTTATAATCCATCAATGCAGGGAAGTCACAGTAACAAAAACCCAAAGCAACTTGTACTGTTACATCTGTAGCCAGAGTAGTAGCCAGAGCAGGAAACAATGATTCGGTGCGTGAATATGCTTGCTTACTTACTCACTTCATCTTTAAGATATCCTAAACCACATAAAGGGAGGGGTCTTGCCCACCAGCACAATGGGGTGGGTCTCAGTTAAACTACCAAAAGAATCCCTCTCAGACATGACCAGAGGTTAAAATTAATCTAGAAAATCTCTCTCAGGTTGTCCCTGGAAAAGACTCTTTCTTCTGTGTCTGCTTAAGAATCCCAATCATTACAGTTTGTCATAAAATATATTTTAATATCTTGGAGAATAAAAAGTTTCCTTTACAAACATAAACTAAAGGAATTTACAACCAGTAATCCAAAAGGATGGAGGACTCTTTAATGAAACCTCGACTCTAAAAGAGGAAAGAATAAACATCAGTAAAATAGCAAATAAGCAAGTTAATGTGTGATAGTTACTTGGACAACTGGACAAAATCTAAATGTACATAGAAGACAAGCCTTGGGTACAAATGCGAGACATCATGCTTTGTACATTCCTGTAGGGAGATATCTTGATCAGATTATTGTAGAAAAAGCTGCCCACTTTGATTGGATCTGTTCCATGGACTGGGACCCTGTATTATATAAAAGAGAGAGGATGAGCTGAGCTCAGAGCATCGCTCTCTGCTTCTTGACTACAAATGCAATGTGACTGACTCTTTCAAGCTTTTGTTCCTGTCTCCAACATGATGGGCTGCAATTTTAAAATATGAAGAAAATACATCCTTCTCCTTTAGGTTGTCGTTAGACTATTTTATTCCAGCAACCAAAAAGTAATCAAGACAGTGCATTAGGAAACCATCAAGCATTTTAAAAAAAAAACAAAATTACGGGAATGGACATATCCTTTCAATAATGATTCTTCAATTAAAGACAGATTTTCCAGTTACAGTAATCTAGATTAGTTTATTTTCAACTTAAAAGTCACCATTTTATAAACTTTCCATATTGAGGATTTTTTGGTGGGAAAAAAACTATTGTTATTCTGATGTATTTGCCTTTACATGTAAGCTGATGTTTCTTGTCACTTTCAATATTTTCTTTATCCTTTATCTTGGTTTTTATCTACACATGGAGAGATTTTATTCTTTGCATTGTCTATTTTGTATTTCAAGTGTTGCCTATATCTTCATATCTGTCACTTAAACTTGAGGTAATTTTCTGTTACGATTTTATTGAATATATATTCTAGGCTTTTATCCTTAACTTCTCTCACTTGTATACTCATAATCCCTATATTGGATCTTTTAATGTTGTCCCTTCCATAACATATATTCTATTGATATTTTATTATTTTTATCTTCATCATTGTTTAACATTCTAATTCATAGATCTTTGTTCCTAAGTTATGACATTCTGTCTTCTACTTGACATATTGATTTATTTGTTGTGTAATATGAATTTCACACTATAAATCAGTGAATTTTATTTTGATTTAAATAGTATTTCTATGGAGTACTTAAGGAAAAAGAGAAGAGATGGAGATGGAAAGAGATGGGAATGTAATTGGGAAAAGGTTAGAGGGAGGAAGAGAAAGCAGAGACAGAGACAAAGATAGAGACCAAGAGAGGCACATTATGTCCTAGGGAATAAATGCTGCATTGGGACAGGAATTAACCCAGACCAGAGCTTTTATTTCTATTTTATCCTATCCTAATATTTAATATGAAATGTCTTTTTAATTTAATGACTTATTAAAGGTGATTCTTCTATGTACCAATGAGAAAGCTTTAAACAAAAAATATGTTGTAACATTTTGTGGGGCTGTGAATTGATTAAAACTGGAAATTTATACTAGAAGAAGCAGTTCAATCACTACAATATAACTTTCTTTCTTTGTACACCTTCCCAGGCAACGATTGCAACAACTTTCTCTGAACATTTTGGTCATGTTTTTAAGAATTCCATATATGTAAACAGGAAGGTGACAAGCTACAGCTTAGTGTCTGCAGTAGTTGCCACTTCTCACGAAAGCTGCCTACCATATTGGTTTGCAACAGCCCTTCACGTTAAGTAGGCTGATACTTTAATAAAAAAATAAAGAACATCGATTCTCTTTATGTGGCTAATTTTAGTTAAGATATATCACTTTGTTGCACGTGTTTTTTCTCTATGATTCTAAAATCTTAAATGTATGATAAATTTCATATAATTTATGATGCCTGTAGTTCATGAATTATAAAGTAACATTTTTTATTAATACATTTCTTATTATTATTTCAGCTCATACAAACTTAATAGGTACACCAGTTCCTTCCCTCCCTCCTCCTCCCCCCGAACCCCCTGATCTCCCTCCCCTCACCGCTGCCGTCCCATCCCCCCGTGCCTCCCGCCCCAATTCCCAGAGTCCTTTCTTGTGCATGCCTGACTCTCCTCTGGGCCCTCCTCTCCAATGACGTACAAGGACCCAGTGGCATTTCCCTGAACCCTTTCAAAGTAACATTTTTATATACATGGCTTGAGAAATTAATGCAGAGAAAATGATCTAAATAATATCACAATCAATATTCTCTGAGAGCTGATATAAATTGCATTTGGTTATGCTTTTCTGAAGCTGTGATTGCATTGTCACACCCGAGATTTTTCAGCAGATATGCTTGTGCTTCTAAATGAAAAGGCATCCTCCTCTGGTGGAATAATACACTTTTTTACATGGTTCTATCCCTAATTAAAATGAGGGCCTTGCAAAGGAATAGAATTCAATAATGGGACATGTCCATTTATGTTTCTATGACTACACATTTTTCTAAATTCCTGTACTTAAGACTTAAATACTAGAATGTCTTCAGGTAATTACAGAGGCAACACTAACATTACTTTTTGGTTTAGTGTCGTCATATATAAAATTTAGATTCAGAACTTTTAATAATCAGGAAGAAACTAAGCTGTGATATACCAAGAATCAAATAATCTGAGTGTTTTATCAATTTTTATATGAGAACACTCTTCAATGTACATTATTTTGTTAACTTTTGGGAATCACTTCAAGGGATGCCCAGTGTTGGGTTTTTATCACATTTCTCTTACAAATCAATTGTCAACTAGGAAACATGCTAAGTTTGTCTATGTACCTAGAATTACTGCTGGGTTTAGTACACTACACTATTGACAAATAAGGTCATGGAATCAAATACACCATTCTTAATTACATTAGGTGCTATATAGCAGAAATAGAAAGATATGCAGCATCACCTAATCTTCCATATAATTAATTAGAAAAAAAATCAACCTGACAGGTGAAACCACAATACAAACACTTTGATAAGAATATAAGAGAAGTTATATCTACTGTAAATGCTGTTTACAAATCATGGATAATTAATTTGATCAATTTTGTTATTATTTTAGGTTTACCTTTTTTCAATGGTAGGATTATCACAAACACAAGGAAATCTTTTTGTTAATAAAGAAATTTATGATACTTGTTTGGTGGCAAATTTTCAAATGTGTACAGAACAACAAAATTCCAAAAGACAGTCCTCTGTATAAAAATAGCAGTAAAAGAGATTACTAATGTGAACACTCAACAGTGTTCAACAATGATAAAGTGTATATTAGAGAGTCAGATGAAGGGCAAAGGCAAGAATCAGAGACTTGGATGTAAACCATGGCATCTCCTTACAATGTATTGCAAATGACCACGGGGGAATGAATTTTACCATCTCTACAGTGAGTAATCATTGCATATATTAGAATTGAATTAATTTGTATAAGACAATGAAAATAACATTTAGCACCCATTATGTATTCAATAATTGCAACTACTGTCATTAATAATGTTGCACACAGAGACAATCATAGTTTAATTCATAATCTTTCCCATGTGCCAATCCAGGCAAAAGAAAACTTTAGGGAAATACTTGCATAAATATGGAAATAAGTGTGCATGGTAATGTTTAAAAAAAGTGTTCTTTACAAATGCAGAAAAAAAACTAAATATAAAAAAATTGAGACTCCTCTGCCCCTCCGGTCAGCCTGGGACAGGACGCTTGTGGACCTCCTTCTCAGGTAAATTCCACCAGCCTCCAGGTGCACCCACTCATCCCAACTCCCCTCAACAGCCAGCCTGAACAACACCCAGGATGCCCAGAGCTTGGGCGGGCCATGCCCCCAGAACCCAGATAAACAGATCTATCATTGCCATAAGCCCCTCTGCCCTTAGAGTCCGCCTGGGACCCTCACTCACAGTGCAGGGAGGAAACACTGTTCCTCAGAATTCAGCAGAGTTCAAAGGAAACTCAAGCAAAGCTCTAGGGGACAAAGGCCATACATCTGAAGTCCTCTAAAATCATCCCATCACATGGGAGAGACTCTTCACGCCTGGCCCAAAGATAAATAAATCCCCCTTTTTACCAGCCTGCTCCTTTAAATTATTAATCATTGCAGACTAACTTTTCCATATAGCCACCCCCAAAACATATAAAACTTCAGGGATTATACCACTCACCCTCACATATCACCAAAATACTAAATTGTATAAGTGCACTACCATATTCACCCCATCTACTAAACCTGACTTTATGGATGTACTAAGTCTAATAGCATCAGCTAGGAAATAACAACAACAGACAAACGTACCCAACTCCAAGGCAAACACTAGTAGTAATTGCCTGAGAGTAGTAATACCAACACTATCAGTTCAGTCAAAAACACAGAAACTGAAAGAACTTAAAACACAAAACAACAATGCCCAAGTCAAAGCACAGATCAATGGGCAAAAAAACCAAGAAGACAAATCTCCCACCAAATGAATTAACACCATAATGATAGATTCTAAACAGAACAAATTCACAGAAAATAGCCAAGAAAACCAGGCCAAAGAAAACAACTTTCAAAGCATGATCATTACCATCATCAATACTTTGAAAGAGGAAATCTGGGAGGAGTTAAATAACTGCATCCACCACTTTGAAAAGGAAAAAAAACAGACACTTGGAGAAGTGGAGAAAAACAGTTCAAGAAACAAAAATAGCCATAGAGAAGTTAAAACAGTCTCAGGCAGAGTTTGAAATTGAACAAAATAAAAGTTTTATTCAACCCAGAACTCCACAGAGCGTCTTATCAGCAGAACCAACGAAACAGAAAACAGAATTTCAGATCTTGAAGACAAAATGGGAGTATTACCCAGATCAATGGAAGAGGTTGTTAAAGCCAAAAAGATACCTGAGAGGAATATTCAAAAGTTATGGGACACTCTGAAGAAGCCTAACATGCGCATTCATGGAATAACAAAGCAAGAATCCCAAAATACCACACCTGAGGAAATTTTTCAAATTATCAGAAATGAAAACTTCCCTCATCTAAAGAACGAGAGGCACATCAAAATACAAGAGGCATTTCGCACCCCAAACAGATAAGACCAAAATATAAACTCGCCAAGGCAAATAATAGTCAAAACACTCCACATTCAAGAAAAAGAAAAGGTGCTGAGAGCTTCAAGGGGAAAAAAAAGCAAGTCACTTTTAAAGGTAAACCTATTAAAATAACAAATGACTTCTCAATGGAAACAGTAAAAGCAAGAAGAGTTCAGAGACATGTACTTCAAGTATTAAATGAGCAAAAATGTCAATGCATGCTGATATACCTGGGAAAACTATCTGTCATGATCGAGGGACAAAGAAAATTTTCCAGCAGACAGACAACTTGAATGCTTACATGTCTACCAAATCAGGCCTTCAAAAAATGCTAGAAATGATATTCAAGTTTGAAGAAAAAAACAAGCATACAGGAGGACAGAAGGGAAGTATAACACCAAAACCAAAAAGCCAAATAATACACTTACGAAAGCCACTAAACATAAAAAATGTCCAGAATAAAAATTAATTTCTTCATTATAACATTAAATGTCAATGGAATTAACTCACCAATCAAGAGACACAGATTACAAACTTGGATTAAAAATCACAGCCCGTCAATCTGCTGCCTGCAGGAAACCCATCTCACCACAAAAGATAAGCATATCCTAAAAAGAAAAGGCTGGTCCAAAATTCTGCAAGATAATGGAACCAGGAAACAGGCAGGGGTACCAATTATGCTGTTGGACAAAGTGGACTTCAAACCAAAAAAAAAAATCATAAGAGACACAGATGGATACTACATTTTAGTCACAGGCACAATTCACCGGGAAGACGTCGCAATACTGAACATACATGCACCTAATACAGGCCCCTCCACATTCATTAAGCAAACCCTGCAGTGTCAACAGCGAGAAATCAATCCCAAAATGAAAATTCTTGGGGATTTCAACACCGCCCTACCAACATGAGACAGATCATCAGGTCAAAAGCTTAATAGAGACACTTTGGAGCTTAATCAAACACTTAATGAAATGGACCTTACAGATCTCTATCGAACTTTTTGTCCACGCACCAAAGAATACACATTTTTCTCAGCAGCACATGGAACTTTCTCCAAAATAGATCACATATTGGGCTACAAAACGAATTTCCACATATACAGGAAAGTTGAAATTCTAGCCTGTACCCTATCAGACCACCATGGGCTAAAGCTTGACATCTGCAACACAACAAACAACAGAAAACTCCTGGAAACGTAACACTATGATGCTGAACGAGAATTGAATTCAGCAAGAAATTAAAAAGGAAATTCAAGATTTCCTTGAAGCGAATGATAATGAAAATACAACTTATTGAAATCTTTGGGACACAATGAAAGCTGTCCTAAGAGATAAGTTTATAGCTCATAATGCCTACATCAAAAAGAAAATGGAAACATCACATTTAAAAAACAACGGAACCCAAAGCTTTAGAGACACTAGACCAATCTGATCCCAAATGCAGTAGAAGAGAGGAGATTAGCAAAATAAGAGGAAAAATATCTGAAATAGAGATTAGGAAAATGATACAGAGAATCAACCAGTCATAAAGCTGGTTCTTTGAAAAAAATCAATAAGATTGATACACCCTTAGCAAAATTAACCAAAAGCAGGAGAGAGAAAACCCAAATTAACAAAATTAGAAATGAAAATGGAGTTATCACTATTGATACCCAAGAAATTCAGAGTATTTTAATGTCATATTTCAAAAACCTATACTCCGTGAAGTTTGACAACATAAAGGAAATGGATGAATTCCTAAGGAAGCACAACTTATCTTAATTGCATAAGAAGTTCTGAATTATTTGAATAGTCCTATAACATATGAGGAAATCGATGAAGTAATCTCAAATCTTCCCACCAAAAATTGCACTTGACCTGATAGTTTCAGCACAGAGTTCCACCAGACATTCAAGGTACAAATAACACCAATACTCCTTAAATTATTCCATCAAATAGCAAAGGAAGGAACACTACTAAATTCTTTCTATGAAGCTAATATCGTCTTAATCCCTAAATGTAATAAAGATACACTTAAAAAAGAAAATTATAGGCCAATCTCTTTGATTAACACAGATGCAAAGATTCTCAACAAAGTCTTAGCAAATCAGATTCAAGAAAATATCAAAAAGATCATCCATGGGGATCAAGTAGGCTTTATCTCAGGCACTCGTTTGGTTCAACATATGCAAATCAATAAATGTAATTCCCCATATAAACTAGTCCAAAATCCAAGACCACATGATACTCCTGATAGATGCAGAAAAAGCTTTTGACAAGATCCAACAGCCCTTTATGATCAAAACCCTACAGACAGTTGGAATGGAAGTAACCTTTATCAATATAATAAAAGCTGTATACAACAAGCCAACAGCAAGGATTATACTCAATGGAGAAAGACTTGAAGCATTCCTTCCTCAATCAGGAACTAAACAAGGCTGGCCACTCTCACCACTTCTATTCAATATTGTGCTTGAAGTCATAGCTGAAGCCATAAGACAAGAAAGGGACATAAAAGGGATTCAAATCAGTAAGGAAGAACTCAAGTTATCTCTATTTGCAGATGTCATACTCATATACCTAAGTGATCCCACAAACTCCACCAGGAAGCTCCTGGAATTAATACAGGAGTTCAGCAGGGTGGCAGGACACAAAATAAATGTACAAAACTCAGTGACCTTCCTATATGCCCAGAATGAAAGAAGTGAAAAAGCCTTGAGAGAAACAATCCCACTTACTATAGCCCCTAAAAAGAATGAAATACCTTGGTATAAACCTAACCAAGGAAGTAAGAGACCTTTACAATGAAAACTATAAAACACTAAAGAAAGAAATAGTAGAAGACACCAGAAGGTGGAAAGACCTCCCATGTTCCTGGATTGGCAGAATCAACATTGTAAAAATGACCATCCTACCAAAGGCAATATACAGATTCGATGCTATACCATTAAAATCCCAAAGCAATTCTTTAAAGAAATTGATGAAACAATCTCAAAATTCATATGGAGGCACAAAAGACCCAGGAGAGCAAAAACAATCCTGAGTAACAAAAACACTGCTCGAGGTATCCCCATACAAAACCTTAATAAATACTACAAATCCATAGTTGTAAAAACAGCCTTGTACTGCTTCCAAAAGAGACACATAGACCAAAGGATAAGGGTTGAAGTCCCAGATATAAGCTCACACAATTTCAGCTATTTGATCTTTGACAAAGGGGCCCAAAAAATCCAATGGAAAAAAAAGAAGCATCTTTAACAAATGGTGGTCAAAAAACTGGTTGTCCACATGCAGAAGATTAAAACTTGACCCGTATTTGTCACCATGTACTAGAATTAATTCCAAATGGATCAAGTACCTCAATATAAGGCCAGAGAGTATAAAAACCTTAGTTGAAGGGTAGGAAACTCCCTCGAGCTTCCTAAACAGAAGCCCTAACTCATATGGAGTATCTTGCCAACAGTTCCTAAACAGAAATCTGATAGCACAGTCACCACAACCAACACTCAACAGATGGGATCTTATGAAATTAAAGAGCTTCCATTCACATAAAGAGATTATAACTGGAGCACTAAGACAACCCACAGAATGGGAGAAAATCTTCACTAATCCCATATGTGATAGGCTTTATTATCCAGAGTGTACAAAATACTTAGAAAACTAAACAAAAAGGAAACAAATGGGCCAATTAAAAAATGAGCTTTGGAATTTAAAAGAAACTTTACCAGGGACGAAATTAAAATGTCTAACAAATATCTTAGAAAATGCTCCACATCCTTAGCCATCAGGGAAATGCAAATCAAAACTTCCCTGAGATATCATCTCACCCCTGTCAGGATGGCAAAAAATCACAATACAAACAAAACCAAATGCTGGAGAGGATGTGGCAAGAAGGGAACTCTACTACATTGCTGGTGGGAGTGCAGGCTTATATAACCACTCTGGTGAGCCATCTGGCAATTCTTAAAGAAGTTAAAGATTGAATTGACATATGACCTTGCTATTCCATTTTTGAGAATAATCCCCCATGCAGCAAAAATTCACCTCAATAGCACAAGCACGACCATGTTCATAGCAGCACTGTTTACAATAGTAAAGTCGTGGAATCAACCCAAATGCCCAACAGTTGAGGAGTGAATAAGGAAAATGTGGTACATTTGTACGATGGAATTCTACTTAGCCATCAAAAATGATGAATTAATGAAATTTCCCAGGAAATGGATGGAATTAGAAAATATTATGTTGAGTGAAGTATCCCAGACACAGAAAATTAAGTGCCATATGTACTTCCTAATAGGTGGATCCTAATACCAAAGCCACTCAGAGACACACTCAAAGATGGATCTCTGTAACACCTACAGTAATTGCAAAGGTTATAAGCAGGGAGGGAAGGGGAAAGAGGGCCCTACCATCAATGGGGAGAGAGAGGATCATGCTACAGCGGAGAAAATAGGCCACCATCAAAGACTGCAAATAAGTAATGAGATATCTTGTTAAGTTCACAGACTTTCCATCCTGGTCACTTGCAAGTGTTGGGGTGTGATCTCACCAGAAAGGGAGGGCACACAGTCTGGCAGATAGAAGGTAACAATTTTGCAATTGGGAGACTGACCCCCCCAATTACTGTGGTTTCCTACTCTTATTCCATCTACCTTTGAATCTACTCTTACAATAAGACTTTATTTTAACAGCCTTTTATCTCTGGCAAGGGGGTGACATCCAATACCCATCAGGATGGAGCTAAGAGCAGTGCAGGAGCAGCAAAACTGAAAAAAAAAATCAAGAAACCACAATTCAGAATATCAGAGACTCTATATCAACCACCTGGAACCAGGCCTGCCTAATCTCTCCCCATCCTACAGGTCAGGGAAATTTGCGGAAGAGGGTGCGGTAAGATTGTAAGAGCCTGAAGATGGGGAGGAACAATGATATGCAAGATACTCCATATGAGTTAGGGCTGAAGTAATCATAATATGACTTTGCATGACCTGTGCAATGACCAACATATCATTGACCCCCCAAAGTCTAGCATGGATCACAGGCAATAGGATCCTTAGAGGTAAGGGATTAATAGCCACAATAGTATTCCTACACTAAAGGAAAAAAGAGCTCTAGGCAATGCTACTGAGTCCTTACACCTCATCAGAGAAGAGGACCCAGAGGGAAGTTTAACATGCACACTAAAGGATGCTCCAGGAACTGGAGGGGGGGTCACTGGAAGAAAGGTAAGGAGGGGGGAAGGAAAGGGGAAAAAGGGGAGGGAGCAAGGGGATCCAGGGAGTTGTGGAGGGAGGGAGGGGAATGGGGTACCTATCAATTTTGTATGAGTGGAAAAAATAAAAAAAAGAATACAACTTGAAAAAAAATGAATAAACATGCAAATGTTTTTAAATAAATTTATAATATATTTACAGAGAAAATGAAAAACTAATTTATAAAATATTATACAGTGTGATTTCATTTTAATACATTAGTGCATCAATAATGACAGAACAAAAACCTCTGGATGCATAGATAGCAAAATTTAACTATGGTTTCAGTGACATAATCGACAATGTTTATTTTATATTTTTTGCTTACTTGTATTTGTACTTTTTCTAAGCTGGAAGAGTAAAACAAGATATTTTAAAATGTTTTTTTTTCAAACATTAACAAAGGAATAATGTTTTGAGCTTTTCTGCTTGGATGATATGGGAGGATAATAACCACATTGTTGTAGAAAACATAAATTACTTTAGAAGCAATTAGCAGATTTACTACTGCATGGATTGCACACCAGTGAAACACATTGTCTATCTGGAAACCTATTTAGCTCACTATGTGGATCTTAAAATAGTCATTGTTTTTTATAAATGTGGCATGACACCAGAAATATTACTCAAGGGTAAGAGTGCTTGGTGGTCATGCCTGAGTTTGATACTTGGAACCCACAAAGTAAGAGATTACCAATTCACAAAATTTGTACTCAGATGTCTACAATGTGTGTTATTGCACATGTGTATCTACATATACAGACACGATTAAAATATTTTAAAAGTTTAATATGCCTATGGAATGGCTAAAATTTTCAATAATCCTAAAGTTTTGCATACCTTTGAGTTAATGACTTTTTATTTATTATTTATTTTTTTCTCCACTCATACAAAGTTGATAAGTACCCCATTCCCCTCCTTCCCTCCACCCCTCCCTGGATCCCCTTACTCCCTCCCCCTTTTTCACTTTCCTTTCCCCCCTCCCTCCCTTTCCCCTAGTGCTCCCTCTCCCCATTCCTGGATTAATGACTCTCTTTGATAGTTCCTGATGCCATTACCCTAAAGGTGCAAAGTATCTTCTGTTCTCATTTAAACTTCTAATTTCATCTTTATGCAAATTGTTTCCTGTGAAGACTCTGAACACAAATCCAAAAGAGGAGAGGTTTCTACAAGTTCTCACTAAAAACAGGTCAGAGTTCTTTCAAAGCTATATGCAAGATGGAAGTGGCACAGCATCACAGGACAACTGCTTTTCTCTCTTACTTTGTTTTCAAACGTTCCTACTATGTCTGATGTATTTGTGCCGTAACCTCATTCCTAATCTGCTAGGCATTCTCACTGTGTAGGTTCTGTTGTGCACCCCAGAAGACGCTATAGTAATATGTGGTGAAACTTGAATTTAAACAAACCGAAGCAAAGCTTCAAATTCAAGTACTGACTTGGAAGGTTATTTCAAATACTCATCTGTAAATTATGGCTAGAGTCTACTTTAATGGATAGAATATTCTACTGGAAAATGCTAGTCTATGTTCTCAACCAGGAATTACTTGCCATCCTCTTGCACACCTAAAACTCTTCTGTGGTTCTGGTTTCCTTTATAAAATTTATAGCATTCCTCCAGATAACTTTATGAGAACAGGAATGATCTCCTTCTTCAATAAGACATCAATTTCTTCATTCCTCTGTCTGGTAAATCTCTATTTTCTGACCATGTGACAACTCTAACAATTGTTCCACTGAATTTGTATATTATACTAACCATTCTAATCTGCTCCGTCTCGCTGGTAAAATTGGAGCCTGAATTTCTCAAGCTGTGTCTGTCCAGCAGTATAAGAAAAATACAACTTAATTGTCCTTTCATGGATAAGTCTTCCTGATATTTTGCTTTATTTTTCTAAATAAATCTTGCTGTACAACCATTGTGATATTTAAGTCCTCAATATTATGAGCCTCCTTTTGATCTTTCTCAATTTTCACACAATATGGTAACTAGCAATTTCCTATTAAGTCAACAGCCAAGATAATTGCAAATCCTTACAGCTTACAAGGCTGCAGGTATTGAGAGGATCTTCTTTCTGGTGACTTGGATTATAGTCCTAACCATATTCTTAACCATGAGTTATTTCATGCCATTTGACTTTAGAGAGACTCTTTTACTTAAAATATAGAAAAATATTCTTTAATAACCTATATTTTCTGCATTCTTCTTTCACATACCTTCCATAATTATGAAAAGGAACCACTCTGACTGACTTTCTAGACCTTTAAAATGCTCTCACTGATCCCACTGAATCAAGTGATGTGGCTTTAATTTTACTGATGCATGATCCATTGGTTATTGATTGAGTGTGTACATATGATCGCAAATTAAACAAAAATGGAAAAACAATAGTATTCTTACTTTATGTGATACACTTAAATATTCCTATATATTTTGTCTGATTTTTATATAATAATGATTTGTAAACTACTGCACTACTTTGTTCTGAATTTGTCAGGGTAAAATCAAAAAGAAAATAAGATTATCTATGACTAAATGCAGCATGTTTCTGAATGATTTGAAATGATCATAACAATAAAAAAATGTATCAACAACTAAGCTTCTAGAAGACAGTAACTAGACTTAATAACTATAGACTTAGAAATAGGGACTTGATGATTTTCAGAACTTCCCTTACTGCTCCTTCCCTGTCTTTTTTACTATTATCTTTACATCTGTACCCATCTACTCATACATATATGTCTATTTCTTTCTATTTCATTTTACTTTTCTCCATCTTTCACTTTTGCTTCTGAATGTTAATGTTTTTTTCACTGTGAAAGTGGAGATGTGGCCTCTATGTAAATTAGAAAAATTTCAGAAAAAAAATAAAAATCTCTTCTGAGTGGACTAGCATAGGATGTATGCCATTTCCTCAAATTGACACACTTTATTTGATTGACTTATTTGAGACCAAGAAGTACAGATTGAGGTTTCTAGATCATATTAGGAGTGAAAGAAAAAGCAATTGTTTCAAAGACAGCCTGATAGCAGAGATTTTATACTTAAAGAGAAATTATTATAAAACAAACCCATCTGAGCATTTTTTAAATCTTTCTTACTCCCTAAGGGGAACACAAAAAAGAGCTCTAGGCAATGCTACTATGTCCTCACACCTCATTAGAGAGGAGGACCCAGAGGGAAGTTTGACATGCACACTAAAGTATGCTCCAGGAATGGGGGAAGGGGGCATTGGGAGAGAGGGAGGGAGAAAAGGCAGGGGAAAAGGAGGAAGGGAGCAAGCGGATCCAGGGAGGTGTGGAGGGAGAGAGGGGAATGGGGTACCTATCAAATTTGTATGAGTGGAAAAAAAATTTTTAAAATGTTGATTTGATAAAATAATCTTTATTACTCCTTGACTGAATAGCATGCACAAGATTTCTTTAAACAATAAACTTGCAAAACTCTCCCACTTATCATTATCATTGGTACCTGAGTACAGTTTTTTCCCATATACAACCATAACTACTCTCCAGGTCTCCCCCACGAGATTCAACCTAGGGCTGGTCATAAACAGTCAAGACATCAATTCCAAATCTTGGATCTAGAAATAACATCAATTTTTCTTGAGCAAATCCCAGTATGCTTCCTCATGAATATATACAATATGATTAAATGATAAATGCAAAAGATGATCATTATATACTATTGGAATAAAAGCCGAAAAACTATCAATGAAGTAAGGGAAAAAGAGAAAGTAGCACATGAAACTAGTTGCTCTTTGTTCCAAGAGGCAGTGGTAGGAAACCGAAGGCACTAAATTAAGCTGTACACTTTATTAAGGTCTTGGTAGCTTTTCATTCACTTAGTTAAAAACTATAACTAGAAAGTATACCATGTAAAAAGTAGGAAATTCCATTGAAACTATATATTTAGGGACAGAGGATAATTCATCCAAAGGAAGGAGAATAGCAAAAGAAGTGGTTACTCCAGTGTTATAAACCAGTGACTTTATCTGTACTGAATTATGAGTGACTCACAATGAGCATATATTTATTAATGTCTAATGTGTATGATTTCTCCTATTAGCTAGATTAAAGAATTACTGGTGGGTGCCAGCCATCAATGACTCCTAAGTCAAAGCTAAAGAGAATTTTGTTAAGAAATGACAAGAAATGACTTACTGAAGGAAGATAAGAAATACCGGAAAGACTGAAAAACAACTGTAGAAGTTGTACAGAGGTTTCTAAAGTGGAAGACATAGTTGCAGACCCTACAGGATGAACTGGGGGTCCAAAGTGAAGAGTAATATTAAAGTTAATAAACAAAAATACAGGAACAAGGAGGCAAAAGTTAAAAAACTGTAAATGAATGAAAGGGGTAAAAGACCATAGTCACAAACAGAGCTGAAAAGATTGAAACTTTCTTCTTCTGGGTACCAACTGTAAAGATTTGAAAGAGCTGGAGTAATAGTCATGAGCAGATTATATTCTAACATAAAATTCACTTTACAACCTGCTTTAGTACCTAAGTTCTGGTATAAAATACAACAGCATCTTCCATTTGGGGAGTTTTCTATCATGCCCTGTGAAATAATCAAGGTGATCATAGATCGATGCATGAAGTACAATACTGGGAGAAATAAAGGAATAAAAACTAATTTTAATTTCTTACCAATTAAGTCTGTTTTGGAGTGAAGCAATTTGGCATAACTTTAGTATTACATTTTAAGTTTCTTTCTTTTCCACTTTATTGATTAATTTTTTTTCTCTTTGGCAATTTTATACCTGTGTACAATGCTTTCTGATTACTTTTTAGCTCTTCCTCTCCTTCCTCTAAACTCCTTCCACACGAGTCTTCCTCATGCCCTTTTAATTTGTTTTGTGTCCCATTGGATTTAACAATGGCTGTTAGTGTGATCCTGAGCTTGGGACCCTTCTCAGAGTCTATAGCTTTTGCCTTACTAGTTAGCTTTCAAATTATGATAAGGTATTCAGAATGCTGGGATAGAAAGAGACATCAACATTTTCACCAAGCTACAAATCCTGGGTTAAAATAAGAACTAGCCTAACAAGATGGATCCATCTGTGCAACACTAGAATGAATGTTACAGTTGTAACAAACTGCATTCTGTCAGATTTAAGAGTCACTCAACAGAAGGGAACTCATGCCTGACACTGTAAACCATTCTAAGGATCCATGATTTAGCGATTCATAGGCCCTAGAGAATAACCTACTGTTTTGCCAAATGAACAAGGTATCAAATTGCCTTTTGTATGCTTATCATTAAGCCCAGTGATTAGCACATCTCTCAGCCTTCATCCCGGATGCTTCTTTAAGCAATAGGTAGTGGTCAGCAGAAAACAGATGAGTATGGATTGCTTAACCCTTGGCAGATCTAAACCCTCTTTCCATTAAGATGAGGGAACAGCACAGAAGAGTAATAGAAAAAAATATGAAGACTATCTTCAAATTTAAACAGGACTGCACCTTGTTGAAATGCCAGAGGTGAATGTGAAGAACCATGGCAACACAAGATGTTGAAAAGAAATGAAGGTTGAGGATTCATTCTTTGCATGGTTTACATACTGCTTCTGTCAGCTCAGTATTGTCGGCAGAAGAGGAGGTAGGGAGAAATATAAGAGCAAGAAAATAGGGAAAGGGTAGGGAAATGCCATCCTGGCAAAATGACATAAAAATGGTAACCACCAATCCACAAGAGATATGGCTACTGACACTAACCCTCTTTTAAACCTACCTGGTTAATGATCAAGTATAAACTTAAGAAAAAAGCCATGACATTCTACAAAACATTAACAGATTCATATGGGGGTTTGTGAGAAAAATATCCAGTTGTATACTCACAGAGGAATCTTACAATTAGCTTGTTTTGAGGACAAAGACCTTGTTTGCTTCATATTTAAATCTTCGGGGTTGTTTTAGAGGATTTTCCAGCAATGAATAAATACACAATTAGTACTTTTGAATGAGCAAATTTATCTAAAAAGACAGGATGATTGTGACATTTGTCTTTATTGTATGTCATGTGGTAAAGAGAAAAAAATGGTTAAACAGGCGCTTGATGGCTTAAGAACATGAGTAGAGAGAGATAAGAATTTTATTTCCACTATTCAGTAAACAATTAAATTGCATCTTTTTTTATTTTCAACAAATATATATTTGTTCCTCAATTTGAGCAAGAATGCCAGTTGTTTTAACATCATGTCAATTTGGTTCTATAACACCAACCTCCAAATAATTGTATACAAAGATCTTGGAGGATTTATGAAACAGGGCCAAGCATCAAAATACATATCTCTCACAGTGACAGTTCCAAATGATTCATTTAGTTCCTTTCAATCATTGCTAAAACGTAATCTAGTTAATCTTTTCCTTTTCTTTCTTGCTCTTGAAATGGATTGTGATGGTATTTTTAGCAATGTTAAAGAGTGTTAGAAATACCCTGCTTCCCAGGACAAAATGGAATAGTTATTTCATAATTATGAAATTTTTCTACTGTCCTGTTTAACTATGTGAACATTTTATAAGAAATAGCTGAAAATTACAGTAGACATTTGGTTCATTTTTATGTGATGCATCTTAAATATGTAGCCATCTTTACCGCTCTTTATTTTAATAGAAGGACTTTGACTTTTGTTTATGATAATTACCCTATTATTATAATTATTCTATAATTATTTATATTGGTTTCTACACAGACTGATACCCAGGTATTTGACTATTGTATAAATTTAGAAACATTAGGAACCCAGTCTTACAATGTGTCAAGATGATTCACTTAGGAAAGGAGCAGTATTGTGTGCTAGTGTCTGATAAATCAAAAACAAAATTCATAGACCCAGAAACCCCAGGATACAGACACCTTGGAAAACATATGGTGCTCATGTCTAGTCTCTTCAGCTCAGGAATTGTACAGATAGTTCTTTATCCCTTGCATGATTCTTGATACCTGAAAGTACTTGGCCCTGTTGCCAGATCTGTTGCTAGAGTTTGTACCCAAACTAAGCGGATGAATGGTACTTGTATGCATGCACTTCTATCAATTTCCTAATTGTAAAGTGTCAGCTGTCTTGCCAAAGTATTTATTTTATTTTACTTATGTGAAATGTTATATTAATATTATTGTCTCAGGTAGAGGAGAATACAATTCTCCTCAGTTCTAATAAAGTTCCCTATTTTTCTACATCCGAGCATGGGATATACCTCAACATCCAGCTATCAAATTTACTGAACCATTTGTCCCCACCCTTATTTTTTTTCTTCCCCTAACACATAGTTTTTTAAAATTATTTTTATTATTATTATTTTTCCATTCATACAAGCTTAATAGGTCCCTAGCCCCTCTTTCCCTTCACCCCTCCCTGGATCCCCTTGCTCCCTATCCCCTTTTCCCCTTGCTTTCACCTCCCTCCCTCCCTTTCTCCAAGAGCTCCTCTTCCCTCCCCGAATCCCTTTGGCATCCTTTAGTGTGAATGTCAAACTTCCCTCTGAGTCCTCCACTCTAATGAGGTGTAAGGACTCAGTAGCATTGCCTAGAGCCCTTTCTTGTGCTCCCCTTTAGTATAGGAACACTATTGTGACTGTTAATCCCTTGCCTCTAAGAATCCTAGTGCCTGTGATCCACGCTAGACTTTGGGGGGTCATTGATATGTCAGTCATTGCGCAAGTCATGCAAAGTCCTATTATGGACTTCGGCCCTAACTCATGTGGAATATCTTGCATATAATTGTTCCTGCCCATCTTTAGGCTCCTACAATCCTGCTGCCCCTTCTTCCACAAATTTCTCTGAGCTTTAGGATAGGGAGAGATTTGGCTGGTCTGGATCCAGGTAATTAATGTAGGGTCTCTGATGTTCTGAATTATGGTTTGTCCTAACACATAGTTTTAAACACTACCCCACCTTTACTTCCAAACCACACATGTATTTCTATACTGCAATTCTGTCTTGCTTTTCCAGTATTCTTTATTTTGTTCTTCTACAGCAGTTTTTCAGCAGCATAAAAAGAAGTAGAAATAGTCATGGCTGAGAGATGTCTCCAGGACTAAAGACTTTGCCTCAAAAGCAAAAAGACCTGAGTCCAGTTCTCCAGATCCCATGTAAAAATTCTGAGAGAAAATGGCAGCTGTTTGCATTTTCAGCTCTGCAGAGTGGAGCCTAAGAAAAAGAGCAAAGTGATAAGGAGGTAGAGCAATCTAGGATGAATCCCAATATTGCCCATGGACCTTCATAGGCACACATATTCACGAGTCCTTTGGTATATATATACACACACACACACACACACATACACACCTCTCTTCACTCTAATCCACTTGCCCCTTTATCACTGTCTTTTCTCAACCATTCCAACTACCCACTATCCCTAACATTCCTCTGGCCCTGTGCCATTAAGAAACATTTACTACCTTCCACTTGTCCTTATGTTAGATTTCTCAATCATTATGATCTGAGGCCATACTATATCAACAGCAAGTGCCAAGAAAGAGTCAAAGACTTGAATCTCAGTCACTTGTCATGTTGCCAAAATACTGAACTAGCTGCAGCTCAATATTATCCAAGTGTCTAGGGGATGGGATAGTCCCATCCACTATGGGTTAGATCTTCCCAGATCAATTAGATAATCTCCTACACATTGCTCAAAGGCTTGTTCAAAAGCTTGTCTTCACTAAATAATCCTTCCAAGGTGTGTTTAAAAATTCAGTCCCCAACTGTCAAGTTGACACTTTCCATCACCTCCTTTTAAAATCGTGAATTCAGTGATGTCACAGTCATTTTTTTTGTTTGTTGTTATTTACTGTTCTTTATTTCGCATGTTTTCCCCCTAGCTTTCTGTCTATTCATTCATCCTCAGTTCTACTTCTGTCACCCCAACCAGTCACTAACCACATACAGACAAACTAGAATTTATTTTTTTAATTCCGGCATGTATTAATTATATTCTCCCTTCACAATTTTTTTTCTGGTTTTCATACAACATTTTTTTCTCATGCATTTCTCAAGCCTTAAATCCTTTGTCGCCCAGGCTAAAGCAGTTTTCCTCCTGCTGTCACACAACCTCTAAGGTTTTTTTTTTTTCCTGATTGAACTCAGCTTACTCTCTTCTGGTACCAGCTCCCAACCCCTCTAAAATGCTAACTTAACAAAAGCAGAGTGCCCTGTGTCAATATACTCAGAAACTAGACAGTATCTACCCATGGCATAAACTCAAAAAAATGCATGAGGAACATATTAAATAAATAAAATATCACAAATGGACATTTTATTGAAATTCTGATGAAAGTTAACAGAACAGTTGACTCATTATTATGTGTGTTATTTGTAGCTATGCATAGGTAACTTAAAGGGAATTATGACCATATGCTCTTATGCAGTAGCATAACTGTAAATACATGTTTAATCTGTTTGTTTAACATGACCTCAACATGTTCAGAGGCTTAATATGGAACCCCACCCCCTTTTGAAATTGTATTAGAAAATCTTTGTTCAAAATAAGACCTGGTATTTGAACTTAAATTGGATTTCAGGTGAACATTTTGGGGCTTGTTTATTCTGTGGTAAAATGCTGAGTTTCATTACACTCATTTTCTTCCAGTATAGCTGAAATTATCATATTGAACAATTGGACTAAGAAGTAAAAAGTTAATGACTGAGTTTAAAGAAGATAAAAAGTCTACATGAAAGTTAAGCAAAATATGGAAGTATGATAACAATACTAAAGTCATCCACAAGAATCAATGGTGTTAGAAACAGAGTAATAATGTATACAGTTAAACCAGATAAAGAGAAGCTTCATACTCTTCTGGCCTAATCTGAAAAAAAATTGTAAGCAGTTTAAATTTCAACTATCTATGCATTGCTATGTTTATGTCTTAAACATTATTAAAGGGTTTGCATACGTTTAATGCATGGACAGCTTTTCAATTGGCCACACACAAAATCAATTTCTCTTTTTTTTGTGAAAAATTCCAATTTTTGTTTTGTCATTACTTACTCCAAAGTCTGGGCAAGAATTAAGGACTATTACTACAGAGAGATAAATAAAAAGATATGCCAGTGAATTTATTTTCTAAAAAAGTTCTGCACTTTTCTCCAACCTGCCGCGCACAGTCGAGCCAGGACTCACCATGACCTAGGTAAGCTCCACCCCTGCCCACTCCCAGAACCCCCAGGGAGCCCAAGGGACCCAGCTCCTCCCACAAGCCAGCCTGAGCCGGAGGTGCGCTGGAACGGGGCGGGGGGGTTGGGGAGGAAACCTATCATCCTCCCAGATCATGGCACTGCTCCCCAGGTTAAATAGCGTCTGGCCGCCTGCTGCATCCTCCCTTTCCCCAACCTGCCACCCAGGACGCACGCAGTACAGCCGGGACTCATCACGACCTAGGTAAGCTCCGCCCCTGGCCAACCCGAAAACTTTAGGCCAAATAATTCAATTCAGTAAAAAACGCACAGAAATTGAAAGAAGGTCTCAAGAGTTAAAACGACCATGCCCAAGTCAAAGAGAAACAACACCCAAGTAAACAAATCTACCACTGAAGGAATTAATCCCATAATGATAGACTCCAACCAGAACAAACCCACGGAAAATGGCCAAGAAAGCCTGACCCAGGGTAACGACTTTCAAAACATGATCATTACCATGTTCAATACTATGAAAGAGGAAATCTGGGAGGAATTAAATAACCTCATCAATTGCTTTGAAGAAGAACACAACAGACACTTGGAGGAGTTGAGAAAAACAGTTCAAGAAGCAAAAACAAGCATAGTGCAGTTAAAACAGACTCAAGCAGAGTTAAAAACTGAACAAAAAGACAAGTTATCTTCAACCCAGAACTCCACAGAGAGTCTTATCAGCAGACGAAGAAAGCAGAAAACAGAATTTCAGACGTTGAAGACAAAGTGGGAGTATTAACCAGCTCAATGGAAGAGGTTAAAGCCAAAAAGATACTCGAGAGAAATATTCAAGAGTTATGGGACACCCTGAAGAAGCCTAACATGGGTATCCATAATACCAGAGCAAGAATCTCAAAATACCACACCTGAGGAAATTTTTCAAATGATCATCAAGGAAAACTTTCCTCATCTAGGAAAAGAGAAGCCCATCCATATATAAGAGGCATTCTGCACCCCAAACAGATATGACCAAAATAGAAACTCACCTCGGCAAATAATAGTTAAAACACTCCACATTCAAGATAAAGAAATGGTGCTGAGAGCATCAAGGGAAAAAAAGCAAATCGCTTATAAAGGTAAACCTATTAAAATAACAAATGACTTCTCAGTCGAAACAGTAAAAGCAAGAAGAGCTTGGAGAGACATACTTCAAGTATTGAATGAGCAAAAATGTCAACCCAGGCTGATATACCCGCAAAACTATCCATCATGATCGAGGGAGAAAGAAAAATCTTCCAGCACAAAGACAACTTGAAGGGATACATGTCCATCAAACCAAGCCTTCAAAAAATGCTAGAAATAACACTCAAGCTTGAAGAAAAAAAACAGGCATATTCAGGGGAACGGAAGGGAAGTATAATACTACCAAAACTTAAAGGTGTAACAATACACTTACAAAAGCCACTAAACATAATAAGTGTCCAGAATTAAAAATAGTTTCTCCATTATAACATTAAATGTTAATGGACTTAACTCACCAATCAAGAGAAAGAGATTACAAACTTGGATTAAAAATCACAATCCATCAATCTACTGCCTACAGGAAACATATCTCACCACAAAATATAGGCACATCCTAAAAATAAAAGGCTGGCCCAAAATTCTGCAAGCTAATGGAACCAGAAAACAGGCAGGGGTAGCCATTATGGTATCAGATAAAGTGGACGTCAAACAAAAAAAAAATTATAAGAGACATAGATGGATACTGCATTTTAGTCGCAGGTGCAATTCACCAGGAAGACTTCACAATACTGAACATATATGCACCCAATACGGACACCCCCACATTCATTACAACGTCTAAAGCAAGCAAAAAAATCCCAAAACAATAATTCTCGGGGATGTCAACATGGCCCTCTAAACATGGGATAGATCACCAGGTAAAAAACTTAACAGAGACACTTTGGAGCTTAATCAAACACTTAAAGAAATGGACCTTACAGATCTCTTTCGAACTTTTCATCCACGCACCAAAGAATACACATTTTTCTCAGCAACACACAGAACTTTCTCCAAAATAGATCACATATTGGGACACAAAATGAATCTCCACATATAAACGAAAGCTGAAATTATACCCTGTACCTTATCAGACCACCACGGCCTAAATCTCGACATCCACAACACAACAAGCAACAGAAAATACACTAACTCCTGGAAACTTAACACTATGATGCTGAATGAGAACTGGATTCAGGAAGAAATTACAAAGGAAATTCAAGATTTCCTGAAAGTGAACGACAATGAAAATACAACTTACCAAAAACTCTGGGACACAATGAAAGCTGTCCTAGGAGGTAAGTTCATAGCTCTTAATGCCCACGTCAAAAAAATGGAAACATCAGAAATAAATAACAATGCAGCTAAAAGCTTTAGAGTCACTAGAGCAATCTGATCCCAAAAGGAGTAGAAGGGAGGAGATTAGCAAACTAAGGGGAGAAATATCTGAAATCAAGATTAGGAAAACGATACAGAAAATCAACCAGTCAAAAAGTTGGTTCTTTGAAAAACTCAGTAAGATTGATACACCCCTAGCTGAATTAACCAAAAGTGAGAGAGAGAAAGGCCAAAGTAACAAAATTAGAAATGAAAATGGAGGTATCACTACTAATACCCAAGAAATCCAGAGAATTATAACATCATATTTCAAAAACTTATGCTCTGTGAAGTTTGACAACACAAAAGAGATGGATGAATTCCTAAGTAAACACAACTTACCTAAATTGAATCAGGCCAATCACTGTGAAGAACACAGATGCAAAGATTCTCAACCAAGTCTTAACAAATCGGATTAAAAAACATATCGAAAATATCATCCACGGGGATCAAGTAGGCTTTATCCCAGGCACACAAGGATGTTTCAACATATGCAAATCAATAAGTGTAATTCACCATATAAACCAGTCCAAAGTTCAAGACCACATGATACTCTCGATAGATGCAGAAAAAGCTTTTGACAAGATCCAAAAGCCTTTTATGATCAAAACCCTAGAGAAGGTTGGAATGGAAGGAACCTTTATCAATATAATAAAAGCGGTATACAACAAGCCAACAGCAAGGATTATACTCAATGGGGAAAAATTGGAAGCAATCCCACTTTGATCAGGAACTAGACAAGGCTGTCCACTGTCACCACTTTTATTCAATATTATACTTGAAGTCTTAGCTGAATCCGTAAGACAAGAAAGGGATATAAAATGAATTCAAATTGGCAAGGAAGAAGTCAAGCTATCCCTATTTGCAGATGACATGATCCTATACATGAGTGATCCCAAAAACTCTACCAGGAAGCTCCTGGAACTAACGCAGAAGTTCAGTAGGGTGGCAGGATACAAAATAAATGTACAAAAGTCAGTGGCCTTCCTATATGCAAAGAATGAAAGAAGCAAAAAGCCCTGAGAGAAACAATCCTATTTACTATAGCCCATAAAAAATGAAATACCTAGGGATAAACCTAACCAAGGAAGTAAGAGACGTCTATAATGATAACTTTAAAACCTTAAAGAAAGAAATTGCAGAAGTCATCAGAAGGTGTAAGACCTACCATGTTCCTGAATTGGCAGAATCAACATTGTAAAAATGACCATCCTACCAAAGGCAATATACAATTTCAATGCTATACCAATTAAAATCCTAAAGCAATTCTTTAAAGAAGTTGATCAAAAAACCTCAAAATTCATATGGAGGTACAAAATACCCAGGATAGCAAAAAAAAATCAAGTAACAAAAACACAGCTGGAGGTATCACCATACCAAACCTTAGTCTATACTACAAATCCATAATTGTAAAAACAGCCTGGTACTGGCTCCAAAATAGACACACAGATCAATGGATAAGGGTTGAAGACCCAGATATAAGCCCACATAACTAGAGCCATTTGATCTTTGACAAAGGGGCCCAAAAAATCCAATGGAAAAAGAACAGCATCTTCAAGAAATGGTGCTGGCAAAACTGGATCTACACTTGCAGAAGATTAAGACTGGACCCGTACTTGTCACCATGTACAAGAATTAATTCCAAATGGATCAAGGACCTCGATATAAGACCAGAGACTATAAAAACCATAGTCGAAAGGGTAGGGAACTCCCTTGAGTTGATTGGGCTAGGCCAACAGTTCCTGAACAGACATCCAATAGCACAGTCACTACAACCAACACACAACAGATGGGATCTTGTGAAATTAAAGAGCTTCTGTTCAGATAAAGAGATCGTAGCACAGGCAACCCACAGAATGGGAAAAAATCTTCAATAACCACATATCTGATAAAACTCTATTATCCAGAGTGCACGAAGAACTTAGAAAACTAAACACCAAGGAAACAAATGGGCCAATTAAAAAATGTGCCTTGGAACTTAAATGAAACTTTACCAAGGACAAAATTAAAATGTCTAACAAATATCTGTAAAAATGCTCCACATCCTTAGCCATCAGGGAAATGCAAATCAAAACCTCCCTGAGATATCATCTCACCCTGTTCAGGATGGCAAAAATCCACAATACAAACAACACCAAATGCTGGGGAGGATGTGGAGAGGGGGGAAGTCTCTTACATTGATGGTGGGAGGGCAGGGTCATACAACCACTCTGGCGAGCCTTCTGGCGATCCTTAAGGAAGTTAAAGATCGAAATGCCATATGACCCTGCTATCCCACTTTTGGGAATAACTCCCCATACAGCAAAAATTCACCTCAATAGCACAAGCACGACCATGTTCATAGCAGCACTGTTTACAATAGCAAAGCCATGGAATCAGCCCAAATGTCCAACAGTTGACGAATGGATAAGTAAAATTTGGTACATTTATACAATGGGATACTACTCAGCCATCAAAAATGATGATTTATTGCAATTTGCCAGGAAATGGATGGAATTAGAAACAATTATATTGTGTGAAATATCCCAGACACAGAAAATTAAGCACCATATGTACTCCTTAATAGGTGGATCCTAGTACCAAACTCACTTAGAGACACTCAAAGATAAATCTCTGTAATACCTACAATAATTGTGGAGATTATAAACAGGAGGGATGGGGAAGGAGCGCCCCACCAGAAACAGAGGGGACCAAGTTACAGCAGAGAAAATAGGCCACCATCAAGGACTTCAAGGAAGTAATGAGACATCTGATTAAGGTCACAGACTTTCCTTCCTGATCATTTCCAACTGATGGTGTATGATCTTACTAGAAAAGGAGGGTGTATAGGCTGCCAGATAGAAGGTAACCATTTTGCAAATAGGTGATTGACCCCTCTCTCACCGTGGTCTCCTACTTGTATTCCATCTACCTTTGAGTAGACTCTTATAACAAGACTCTAATTTAACAGGTTTTTATCTCTGGCTAGGGGATGACATCCAATACCCATCAAGATGGAACCAAGGGCACTGCAGGAACAGCAAAACTGAAAAAAAAATAATCAACAAACCATAATTCAGAACATCAGAGACTCTACAACAACCACCTGGAATCAGGCCTGCCTAATCTCTCCCCATCCTGAAGCTCAGGGAACTTTGCGGAAGAGGGGGCGGTAAGATTGTAAGAGAACAAGGATGGGAGGAGTCATGATATGCAAGATACTTCACACAAGTTAGGGCCGAAGGAATTATAACAGGACTCTGCATGATCTGCACAATGACCAACATATCGTTGACTCCTCAAATTCTAGCATGGGCTAAAGGCACTAGGATCCGTAGAAGCAAGGGATTAACATCACAATAGTGTTCCTGTATTTAAGAGGAACACAAGAAAGAGTTCTAGGAAATGCCACTGAGTCCTTACACCTCATCAGAGAGGAGGACCCAGAGGAAAGTTTGATATACTCATTAAAGGATGCTTCAGAGATGCGGGGAGGGGGCACTGGGAGGAAGGGAGGGAGGAGGGAAAGGAACGGACAAAGTGGGGAGGGCACAGGATGGAGTGGAGGGAGGGAGGGGACAGGGGTTCCTATTATGTTTGTATGAGCAGTAAAAAATAAATAAAAAAGGTAGATAGATAGATAGATAGATAGATAGATAGATAGATAGATAGATAGATAGATAAAGAATGGCACATGTACATAGGCATGCACTTACATGTCCTGGCATGTGTGTGAAAGTCAGAGGTCAACTTTCGAAAGTCAGTTCTCTCCTTCTATTCTGTACTTCCGGGGCTCAAATTCAAGTTTATAGTTTTGCCTGCAAGCACATGCAATGCCTCAATTACTAGTAGCAAGCTAGGGTGGTAGTTCAGTCAGTAGACTGTTTGCCTTGCAAGCACAAGGACCCGAGTTGATCCCTAGAACTGAGTTGTAAAAAGAAAAGTTGAGTGTGGTGGTTCATATGCTTGTAATTCTAGAATGGGAAGGAAAGCGGAGCTAGGCACATCACTGGGACTGATTGACTAGCTAGTCTAGGCTGCCTAATGGGTTCCAGGTCAATTACAGAACCTATCTTGAAAAACAAGGTGGATGACACCCAAGGATGGACAGTTAAGGCTGTCCCCTAGCCTTTAAATAAATATGCATACATGTACACACAGACACACACACTCACACACACACACACACACGCACACATGCACACACACGCTTCCAAGTGTTGTAAAAACAAAAAAATTCAAAAAAGTAAAAAAAAAAAGTTCTGCAGGCTTTTTAGATTTTGAAATATGTCAGTTACATTTTCTTTAATGGTGGTTTCAAGTAAACATTCAATTGAGGCCTGACCAGTTTTGCGGATTTTAGTCCTTGCTTGTTAAACACAGCTTTCCCATCCTTGTATTCAGCTTTTCTAATCTGTAAGTGAAATAATTTTTTCTTACATTTCTAAAATATCTTCTACCTCTAAATTCCAAAAATTCTGTGAATAGACTCCAATTAATAATGGGATGGTCTAAAATGGCTTGTAATCTAGTGATAGTAGAAGATGTAAATATATTAATTATAGTCTATATCTTATTTTATTTTTTAATGAGTTACAGATTCCTGAGCATAGATAGATAGATAGATAGATAGATAGATAGATAGATAGATAGATAGATAGATAGATTTCTTCCATAGGAGATATTTGAATACTTTAACCACTATAATTGCAGATTTGGAAATTAGGAATATCCCTGGGATGATTTCTTATATTCAGTAGCCTAAATTTACTTACTCCAGGGTGCATTTTTACAGAGATCCTATTACATTGTTTCTTTTTTCCTCTAAAAGAATAAAAATTTAGAACGTGGAAAGAGGGGTAAATTGTACATCTACTAGAAGATACAGACATAAGGTGATGAAATATTCTTCATTCATTGTATAGCTTGTTTTTCTTTATTATTTTGCTCCTACATATTGACTATAAGCATTTATTTGTTGCTAGAATAATTCTGGACCATATTCAAAAGAGATAAGTTTCCTTACCATCCTAGCAATGGATTTTTCTCAGAATTAATAAACATATATATGCTTTGCAATGCACATATCTTCACTATAACTTTCTAGTAAGCTTGTGCTTTGTCATTCCTGTTGCTTTCTCTAGGCTCTCTGTTAGATAAGGTAAAAAATAAAATCCATTAGCCTAAATAATTCAAATTGAGCTGTCAATACAACTCAATGGGAAGGAAAATGAAGTAACTATGGCCACATTTCTCTACTTCGTGCTACTGTTTTCTTGTGTATTTTTCAGGTATTTGTGGACCTGATTCTTATGGCCTTCACAAGGAAAAAGAAATTATTTTTAAAGTGTCTAGGATTTTGTCTTATTACAATAACAAAAGATTTCAATACATGATTTTTGGGAAATTTAGCAAAATAAAGGAAGCATAAGTCACTCTTAACTTAGAGACATAATCAATTTATATAACACTTAAGACTTTCTCCTGCATGAAATCATATTCTGACTGAGGCATTCCATTCTTTAATATTTAACATTATATCACGATAATGTCATCCATTATTAAATTTTTTAAAATATATGACTTTAATGATAGCACATCATTCTATCAGATGGATATACAAAAACTGACAGTTAACCAAACCAAAGAAAGAGCTGATTGAAATAAATTATTAAAGCTGTCTTTCTTTTCTTTATACCATTCTTTTTTTTTTTTTTAGAGCTAGGGTTCATTAATTTTTTTTATTTATTTCAGCTCATAAAAACTTATTAGGTACACCAGTTCCCTCCCTTCCTCCTCCTCCCCCCGTACCCCCTGCTCCCTCTCCCCACCCCTCTCCCTCCCCATCCCCCAGTGCCTCCCGCCCCAATTCCCAGAGAGTCCTTTCTTGTGCATGTCTGATTTTCCTCTGGGCCCTCCTCTCCGATGACGTACAAGGACCCAGTGGCCTTTCCCTGAACCCTTTCCCGTGTTCTCCTTAGGTATAGGAACACTGCTGTGGCTGCCAATCCTTTACCTCTAAGGCTCTTGGTGCCTTTAGCAGATGCTAGACTTTGTGAGGTCAACAGTGTGTTGGACAATGCGCAGGGCATGCAAAGTCCAATTATGATTGCTTCAGCCCTAACTAGTATAGAGTATCTTATATATCGTTGCTCCTCCCATCCTTTTGCTCTTACACTCTTACTGCCCCCTCTTCCGCAAATTTCCCTGAGCTTCAAGATGGGGAGAGATTAAGCTGGCCTAGTTCTAGGTGGTTGATATAGAGTCTCTGAAGTTCTGGATTGTGGTTTGTTGATTTTCTTTTGCAGTTTTGCTGCTCCTGCAATGCCCTTCACTCCATCCTGGTGGGCATTGTATGTTACCCCCTGGCCAGAGACAAAAAGCTGTTAGAGTCTTGTGATAAAAGCACATTCAAAGGTAGATGTAATAAAAGTGGGAAACCATACTAAGGGAGGGGTCTATCACCCATTTGCAAAATGGTTACTTTTTATCTGCCAGACTATATGCCCTCCTCTTCTGGTGAGATCACACCCCCTCAGTAGTAAATGATCAGGAACAAAAGTCTGTGAACTTAATCAGATGTCTCATTACTTATTTGGGTCCTTGGTGGAGGCCTATTTTCCCTGCTGTAACATGGTCCCTTCTCTCCTTGTTTCTGGTGTGGCCCTCCTACCCCATCCCTCCTGTTCATAATCCTTGCAATTACTGTCTCTAGGTGGGCTGGGTGGGTTTGCTTTATACCATTCTTGATGGTAGCAAAGAAGTCACTATAGTTTGAATTGTGTCATTTTCCTCTGTGGAGTATAATGACAAGAATCCCATTATCATCTATCCTTGGTAACAAAGGTGAAAATTGCACTGTCCTTTCGACCTCTTTTCATGCTCCTGTCACTTGTTATAGCTTCAGGGCTTCCCCTGTGTGTCCTGTGGAGTCACATCATAAGGAATGAAGAGGAAATGACAGGGGCTTGGGCAGAGAGCACTTGATGTTGGCATCTCTACAAGCACTCCCAGAACCTGGGACAGAGGAAAGGGTGAACTAATAATGTAACTGAGCTACAGCCACAGGGTCATCATCCTGGATCACACAGAACATCGCAAGGCAGTTTTCTCTCTTTTTGGATCTCCAGACAATGCACCATTGGAACCTGGGGTGCACTTAAGGTCTGTTATCAAATCCATCAAACCTGCGGATCTAGCATCAACCAGCAGAGAATAAAAGGTGCTTGTTGCCAAGAAAGTTGCAGAGAATGCTGGGAAATAATGATAGCTCATTCAATACATACCCTTTATTTGACAGCAAACTAATACAGTGTGCACCCTAGTTTCTTCCACTTTTGATACATTTTTGTGTGCCTATATGGACACGTCATTTTGGGACAGTAACAAAACAGTATAAGCAATTCTCAGGATCTTTATTTTATCACTTAATTCATTTGTCCAATTTTTCTTGTCATGTGCACATTTGCATGTTTAAACTTATGGTTATGCATGTTTGCACATAGACACAAGTACATGCGGGTGCATATAGAGACCCAAGAGTGATAACAGTAATCATCCTTCATTGTTGTTTCTCCTTATTGTTGTAAAACTGGGTTTCTTTTTAAATCCAGAGCACCTTCTTATGGATAGTCTGGCTAGCCAGTTTGATCTGGGGAGAGCCTTCACATCTGTCCAACATTTTTTATTTGGTATTTAGTGATTTGAACTCCAGTCATTTTGCTTGTGCAAAAAAGCATTTCAACCTCTGGACTGTCTTCCTTGTCCTGAAGTCATATGATTTCTATTAGAAATAGTCATATGACATGTCCTTTTAATTCTTATTCAAATAATATTCTATAGCATTAGTAGTTCATAATTACTTTCATAATTGTACTAGTTATTGGCTCATCTAAAATTTCCCTAATTTCCATCTTTCATTACTTTCTTCCTGCATAATTCACAACGGCCCTTACATAGAAACAAACCAAATGTGAACTGAAAAATGTACGGGTAAAGGAAATGTTTTTCATGTATGATGGCATATATATGAATAATATAAATATATAATGGAATACTGATTAGTTTTATAAAGATCAAAATTTATGACAATGTGGCTGAACATTGAAGACATGTTATACAATGAAATAAGCGAGTAAAATAGCACATTATTTTACTCATCTAAGTTATATGAAATAGATAATAAACACATAGAAATAAAGAATGGAAACACAGTTATCAGGCCAGGTGTATGACTATTATTTGGTGTTGAATATCAACTTGGATACATTAAGAGATGTCTAAGACATGCAAAAGATATCTGTATGTGTGTGGTGACCTATCCAATGAGGATGCATATGTGAAACAGTGACTGTAGGAGAAAGTTGCTGTTAATATGTACAGCCCTGCCCAATGAGCTAACAGCCCAAAGTGGAAGGAAGTGGGGGAAAGGATATGCATACAGAGACAAAACTTATGTTTTTCTGAGTTAGTGCACTTAATGCCATTATAATTACTCATGGACATCAAACTCCAGATTATTAAGACTTTCAGTGTGGATTCAGCACTGGTTTTGGACTTCTGAGTCACCTAGTTTTGTAGACTAGTCAGCTATCAGACTGCCTCTTCAGCATGAAGACAGCTATTTCTGGATTACCAAGCCCTTCATCATGTACAAAAATCTAGTAAATCCATACACATACATTGTGGAATGAAATTCTCAGGATAAACGTTGCCGTTTTGAATTGTCAGCTGCTGCGATTTCCTGATAAGGAATATACACATGTGACCTGTTAATGTTATTGGCATGGAAGCATTAAAGAGTTCATAAGCACCCCCCACCACTGTCCAAGGATATATATGAAGTTTGCATTCACTAGTGGAGAGTCCCGTGGGTCCCCAACTCTCTCTGAGGATTTATAGGCAATTAATGGATACTTGGAAAGAGACTTTCTTCATTGGTGTACCTAAATATGTGTTGCGCATGTTTCTATGTGTAATTATTTACCTATGTTCCTGAACATCCCTGTTAATAATTCAAGTTAACCTGATATTTCCATCAAATTAAACTCGGGTGGAATAGTTCTTTCATTTCTGATGCTGGTGTCTTATCTTGATTGGATAGGTTGTTCACATATCTTCAGGTAAAGTTTCTTCAAACTATACCTATTACACATACACACCATGATTGATACTGCTTCTTTAGAGAAACTTAATACATCAAATAAGAATAAAACTACATAGTTAATATTTTTAGAAGTAACCTTAGTGAGTACAAACTTTAGTACATAAGATATGATTAAGGTACAGAGACTGAATGTATAACATAGTACCTACACTTAACAATACTATTAAATAGGATATTTCACATTAAGTAGGTTTACCAAACCAACTTATGCCAGAACAAATCTGTGGGCATGATAGATGTGTCTACTATTCTGATAATTCTTAAGGTATCATAAGGGTACAAACATGCCTAAAAGTCATTAAACTCTATACATTAAAATGTTAAACTTTGGGTTTTTTATCATTTATAAGTAAGTAGGAAGTTCTAAAAACATTTCTAAGCTCTCAAAATCTTTTATTTGTTTTTATTTAAGAAACACATTTCCTTTTATATCATTCTTAACTAGTTATAGCAGAGGTTTACACATTTTATTGATTTTTTAAAATTATCTTTTTCCTAGTTTTACAAGCACAGTGAGTTAGTCCCCCTTCTTTCCCCCTCCCTTGTTCCTTCCCCCTTTTCATCCCTCCCTCTTTCCCTGTTTTCTCTCCCATCCTCCATTCCCTTCATTGATCTTTCCCATTTACTCCCACCAAACTTCTATGGGTCCTTGGCATTACCTCTGTATCATCTGCTCTAGGTTCAGGTCCTTGTGGCAGACCAAGAGACCCTTCCTTGGGCTGAGCACACATGTGGGTACTCCCTTTCACCTGTCTAGTTCTAGCTCCTAAGGTTCGCACTGCTTGAAATTATTTCTGCTGAGATCCTTGCTAGTCTATGGGCCATGTTGGTATGTCAGCCAATATGTAGGTCTGGTAAGGACAAGTCTCATTGCAGTGAGTTCCTAGATGCAGCAGCCCTGCCTTGAGTGAAATGTCTTATCCAGTGGTGAATTTTTTTTCATCTTTAGGCTCTTACAAACTTACCACTCCCTCTTCTGCAAGGCTCCCTGAGCCTTAGGATGGGGAAAGATTTGACTGGCCTGGTTCTGGATTATCATTGAAAGGTCTGCAGTACTATGCATTCCAGTTTACTGCTGTCCATTTCACTATTCTTTCACTGCACTAGGCTGTGTTCTATCAGGGTTTTGAGACCCTCTTCTATCTACAGACAAAAACTATTCAACTACCTGTTTACTGACACCTAACATACATGCCCAGCACTGTAAACCAGTCTAAACAACAATAGACAGAGAGAAAACAGGGAGTGAACGGGATCAGATGTTTCAATTCTCATGGGTTTTTCTTAAAAGTGGCCTTATTTATCTATTTAGCTGCACTTCTTTGTTTCCACTCTCTTGAGGGTCTTCTTTCCCCTAACCCCCAAGATATTTTCCTTTGCAGTTATAATGGATATTGAAGATATTTTCCTTTGAGAATGTCATTTTGAGGGCTTGGTATTAGGTTAACTTATAAGGAAGAAAGTGTTGGCCTAGGCCACTCAGTTTGAGGGAATTCCCTACTCTTTTCTAGGGTTTCTATTGTCTCTGGTGTAATATTAAGGTCCTTGATTAATTTGGAGTTGATGTTTTTGTGTATAGTAACAAGGGGTCAGTTTCAATCTTTTGCATTTAGACATCCAGTTCTGCCACAGCCATTTGTTGAAGCCATCAGGTTATCTGAGTACCTATATCAAAATTCAGATGACTTTAGCTATATGAGCTTATGTCTGGGTCTTAAAACCTTATCCTTGATCTATCTGTCTATTTTGGAGTCAGTACCATGTTGTCTTTATTACTAAGGATTTTTATAGTATAGATTAAGTTCTGGTATGGTGATACCTCCTTATTGATCTTCTAAAAAAACAAATTTTAGAGTTGAAGTATTGGCTCAGTGAGTAAAAGTTTCTGACATGTAAGTGTGAAGACCTGAATTTGCATTTCCAGAATCCATGCGAAATTTAGATGCAAATCACTGGTATCCCTAATCCCAGTGTTCCCATCATGCAATTCGAAACAGAGTCAGGAGTATGCTCCTGAGCTCATGAATCAATTAGCCTATGTTATGCAGAAAAAAAGCAAGAGAGTGCTTTCAAAAAGTGCAAAGTAAGGACCAGCACCCAACTTTCTCCTCTAAATTCTATATGGTGTCAAGGCATGTATGTGCCTGCATTCCAGCAGAGAAAATGTGCACATACACACATGCAAGCAAAGTTTTAGGTATCTTTACATTTATTGTTTTCCATTTTGAAATATATTAATTCTAACAATTGATGATGGGGTCATCCTGATGGTTCTGTCTTCACTCTCTAAGGCAATTATTTGTACTTTTTCCCTTAATACATAAAATAAATTTTCATCCTCTTTTCCCAACAGTCGATATATTTTCCTCTTGACTGAGAAGTTGAGAAAATTAGTAATTTGCATAAACTTTCTAAACCACATTTGCCCACCTATACACATTTGAACCCATATAGAGTTCTCATGGGCATTAACTATCCATGTATCGAATAAAGCTATAACTCATTCTCCATGTTGTGCCTTGAACAAATTTCCCCACTTACTAAAGCATCCCATTCATGTGCAAACATATTTTAGTATGTCTAATCTTAGATAGTATATTAGCAGCATGCAATAATTACATCACAAGTTCTCAAGCAGAGGCAGTCTATGCAAGGACCTTCTTTGCTGCCAGTTATCATAGGCTGTTTTAAGTTAGAAACTGAATAGCAACACTGAATACTGTAGAAATGCACTTTGCTCAGTAATACTTGAGTTGTTGCAATATTGATTATCCATTTGGTTGTTACAGAAAAAATTCTTAACTGTAATTGATGGTTGTTGCCGTAATAGTACATTGCCTGTATTTCTACCTCTAGTAATGGGCTTTATGTGCTAGATTTTAATATCCTTGAGCCTGGGCAAGTGCACAAGTCTTTTTAAAAGAAACATGGTTTACTTGCACAAAACTGATCAGTTTTGAGAGATTGTTAATGCCCTTGAAGTGGTTTTTGTGGGTGTGAAACAAATGGTGAGAATTTGAATTGGTCCCTCTTATTATAGTATTGAAATTAAGTCTACTTAATTTATCAAGTCATGTTCATGCCCTGATTTTATATACTTGTATCTATCAATAAACATTGTGATACTTGAAAAAAAGAAAAGAAAACAAAGCTGCTTATCTCGAGCATCCCTTTTCTTTTTTTTTTCTTTTTTTGTTTAACTTTTTTATTATTATTTCCGCTCATAGAAACTTAGTAGGTACACCCGTTCCCTTCCTCCCTCCTCCTCCCCCCGAACCCCCTGCTCCCCTCCCCTCACCCCTCCCTTCCCATCCCCAGTGCCTCCCCCCCAATCCCCGGAGAATCCTTTAATGTGCATGCCAGACTCGCCTCTGGGTCCTCCTCTCCCATGACGTACAAGGACGCAGTGGCCTTTCCCTGAACACTTTCCTGTGTTCCCTTAAGCATAGGAACACTACTGTGGCTAACAATCCCTTGCCTCCAAGGATCTTGGTGCCTTTAGCAAATGCTAGACTTTGTGGGGTCAATAGTGTGCTGGACATTGCACAGGGCATGCAAAGTCCAATTATGATTGCTTCGGCACCAACTTATGTGGAGTATCTTGCATATCATTGCTCCTCCCATCCTTGTGCTCTTATAATCTTACCGCCCCTTCTTCCGCAAATTTCCCTGAGCTTCAGGATGGGGAGAGATTAGGCTGGCCTAGTTCTAGGTGGTTGATATAGAGTCTCTGAAGTTCTGCATAGTGGTTTGTTGATTTTCTTTTGCAGTTTTGCTGCTCCTGCAATGCCCTTCACTCCATCCTGATGGGCATTGTATGACACCCCCTGGCCAGAGACAAAAAGCTGTTAAACTAGAGTCTTGTTATAAGAGCACATTCAAAGGTAGATAGAATAAAAGTAGGAAACCACAGTGAGGGAGGGGTCAATCACACACTTGCAAAATGGTTATTTTTTATATACCAGACTATATGTCCTCCCCTTCTGGTGAGACCATACCCCCTTAGTTGTAAATGATCAGGAACGAGAGTCTGTGAACTTAACCAGATGTCTCATTACTTACTTGCAGTCTTTGATAGAGACCTATTTTCTCTGCTGTGAAATGGTCCCCTCTCTCCTTGTTTCTGGTGTGGCACTCCTACCCCATCCCTCCTGTTCATAATCCTTGCAATTACTGTAGGAATTACAGAGATTTATCTTTGAGTGTCTCTAGGTGGGCTGTGTGGGTTTGGTATTAGGAGCCACCAATTAGGGAGTACATATGGCGCTTAATTTTCTGGGTCTGGATACTTCACTCAATATAATTGTTTGTAATGACATCCATTTCCTGGCAAATTCCATTAGTTCATCATTTTTGATGGATGAGTACTACTCCATTGTATAGATGTACCACAGTTTCCTTATTCACTCATCAACTCTTGGACATTTGGATCGATTCCATAACTTTGCTATTGTAAACAGTGCTGCTCTGAACATCATCGTGCTTGTGCTATCGAGGTGAATTTTTGGTGTTTGGGGCGTTATTCCCAGAAGTGGAATAGCAGGGTCATATGGCATTTCAATCTTTAATCTCTTTAAGAATCTCCAGATGGCTCACCAGAGTGGCTGTATGAGCCTGCATTCCCACCAGCAACGTAGGAGAGTTCCCCTCTCTCCACATCCTCTCCAGCATTTTTGTTGTTTGTATTGTGGATTTTTGCCATCCTGACCAGGGTGAGATGATATCTCAGGGAAGTTTTGATATGCATTGCCCTGATGGCTAAGGAAGTGAAGCATTTTTTAAGATATTTGTTAGACATTTTAGTTTCATCCCTGGTAAAGTTTCTTTTACGTTCCTGGGACCATTTTTTAATTGGGCCGTTGGTTTCCTTGGTGTTTAGTTTTCTAAGTTCTTTGTGCACTCTGGACAGTAGAGCTCTATCAGATATGTGGTTAGTGAAGATTTTCTCCCATTCTGTGGGTTGCCTTTGACCTCGTGTTACAATCTCTTTATCTGAACAGAAGCTCTTTAATTTCACATGATCCCAACTGTTGAGAGTTGGTAGCAATGACTGTGCCATTGGATGTCTGTTTAGGAAATGTTGGCCTAGCCCAGTCAGCTCGAGGGAATTCCCTACACTTTCAACTATGGTTTTTATAGTCTCTGGCCTGATATCAAGGTCCTGATCCATTTGGAATTAAGTCTTGTACATAGTGACGAGTACGGGTCCAGTTTTAATCTTTTACATGTGGAGATCCAGTTTTGCCAGCACCATTTGTTGAATATACTATTCTTTTTCTATTGGATTTTTTGGGCCCCTTTTTCAAACACCAAATGGTTGTAATTTTGTGAGCTTATATCTGGTTCTTCAAGCCTTATCCATTGATCTGTATGTCTATTTTGGAGCCAGTACCAGGCTGTTTTTACAACATGGATTTGTAGTATAGACTAAGGTTTGGTATGTTGATACCTCCAGCAGTGTTTTGTTACTCAGGATTGTCTTTGCTATCCAGGGTCTTTTGTGCCTCCATGTGAATTTTGAGATTGTTTGGTCAACTTCTTTAAAGAATTGCTTTGGGATTTTAATTGGTATAGCATTGAAATTTTATATTGCCTTTGGTAGGATGGTCATTTTTACGATGTTGATTCTGCCAATCCAGAAACACGGGAGGTCCTTCCACCTTCTGTTGTCTTCTGCAATTTCTTTCTTTAGGATTTAAAGTTTTCATTGTAAAGGTTTTTTACCTCCTTGGTTAGGTTTATACCAAGTTATTTCATTTTTGTAGGGGATATAGTAAATGGGATTGTTTCTCTCAGGACTTTTTCACTTCTTTCATTCTGGGCATATAGGAAGGCCTCTGATTTTTGTACATTTATTTTGTATCCTGTACACTACTGAACTTCCCAATTTGTTCCAGGAGCTTACTGGTGCAGTTTTTGGGATCACTCAAATATAAGATCATGTCATCTGTAAGTAGGGTTAGCTTGACTTCTTCCTTACTGATTTGAATCCCTCTTATGTACCTTTCTTGTCTTATGGCTTCAGATAAGACTTCAAGTACAATATTGAATAAAAGTGGTGAGAGTGTACAGCCTTGTCTAGTTCCTGATTGAAGTGGGAATGCTTCCAGTTTTTCCCCATTGAGCATAATCCTTGCTGTAAGCTTGTTGTATACAGCTTTTATTATATTGATAAAGGTTCCTTCCATCCCTACTGTCTCTAGCGTTTTGAAGATAAAAGACTTTTGGATCTTGTCAAAAGATTTTTTGGCATCTATCGAGATTATCATGTGGTCTTGGACTTTGGACTGGTTTACATGATGAATTATATTTACTGATTTGCATATGTTGAACCAACCTTTTGTGCCAGGGATAAAGCGTACTTGGTCCCCGTGAATGATCTTTTTGATATGTTTTTGAATCTGATTTGCTAAGACTTTGTTGAGAATATTTGCATCTGTGTTCATCAGAGAGATTGGCGTATAGTTGTCTTTTTTAAGTGAATCTTTATTAGGTTTTGGGATTAAAACGATATTAGCTTCATAGAAGGAATTTGGTAGTGTTCCTTCCTTTGCTATTTGATGGGACACTTTAAGGAGTATTGGTGTTATTAGCTCCTTTAATGTGTGGTAGAACTCTGTGCTGAATCCATCTGGTCCAGGACATTTTTTGGTGGGAAGATTCGAGATTACTTCCTCAATTTCCTTATATGTTATAGGACTATTTAAATAATTCACAACTTCCTGATTCAATTTAGGTAAGTTGTGTTTACTTAGGAATTCATCCATCTCTTTTGTGTTGTCAAATTTCAGAGAGTATAAGTTTTTGAAATATGATGTTATAATTCTCTGGATTTCTTGGGTATCAGTTGTGATAACTTCATTTTCATTTCTAACTTTGTTGATGTGGGTTTTTCTCTCTTGTTTTTGGTTAATTTAGCTAGGGGTGTATCAACCTTACTGGTTTTTTCAAAGAACCAGCTTTTTCACTGGTTGATTTTCTCTATCATTTTCTTAATCTCGATTTCAGATATTTCTTCCCTTATTTTGCTAATCTCCTCTCTTCGACTACTTTTGGGATCAGATTGCTCTAGTTTCTCTAAAACTTTAAGCTGCATTGTTCAGTTATTTATTTCTGATGTTTCCATTTTTCTGTTGTAGGCATTAAGTGCTATGAACTTACCTCTTAGGAGAGCTTTCATTGTGTCCCAGAGATTTTGGTAAGTTGTATTTTCATTATTGTTCACTTTCAGGGAATCTTGAATTTCCTTTTTAATTTCTTCCTGAATCCAGTTCTCATTCAGCATCATAGTGTTAAGTTTCCAGGAACAGTTTAAGGAGTTAGTTTATTTTCTGTCGTTTGTTGTGTTGTGGATGTCCAGCTTTAGGCCGTGGTGGTCTGAGAGGGCACAGGCTAGAATTTCAACTTTCCTGTATATGTGGAGATTTGTTTTGTGGTCCAATATGTGATATATTTTGGAGAAAGTTCCATGTGCTGCTGAGAAAATGTGTATTCTTTGGTGCGTGGATGAAAAGTTCGATAGAGATCTGTAAGGTCCATTTCTTTAAGGCTTTGATTAAGTTCCAAAGTGTCTCTGTTAAGTTTTTGACCTGTTGATCTATCCCATGTTAAGTGAGCAGTGTTGAAATCCCCAAGAATTATCGTTTGGGGGTTGATTTCTTGCTTTAGACACTGTAGGATTTCTTAATGAATGTGGAGGGGCCCGTATTGTGTGCATAATTGTTCAGTATTGTGAAGTCTTCCTAAAATGTAGTATCCATCTGTGTCTCTTATGATTTTTTTTGGTTTGAAGTCCACTTTGTCCGACAGCATAATGCTTATCCCTTCCTGTTTCCTGGTTCCATTAGCTTGTAGAATTTTGGACCAGCCTGTCATTTTTTGGATTTGCCTATCTTTTGTGGTGAGATGAGTTTCCTGAAGGCAGCAGATTGATGGGTTGTCATTTTTTATCCAAGTTTGTAATCTGTGTCTCTTAATCGGTGAGTTAACTCCATTGACATTTAATGTTATGATCGAGAATTATGTTTAATTCTGGACATTTTTTATGTTTAGTGAATTTTTTTAGCTTATTATTTGACATTTATGTTTTTGTGGTGTTATACTACCCTTCTGTCCTCCGGGATTCAGTTGTTTTTTTTCTTCAAGTTTGCGTATCATTTCTAGCATTTTTTGAAGGCCTAGTTTGGTAGATATGTATCCCGTCAAGTTCTCTTTGTGTTGGAAAATTTTTATTTCTCCCTCGATCATGATAGATAGTTTTGCCGGGTATATCAGTCTGGGTTGGCATTTTTGCTCATTTAATACATGAAGTACATCTCTCCAAGCTCTTCTTGCTTTTACTGTTTCCATTGAGAAGTCATTTGTTATTTTAATCGGTTTGCCTTTGAAAGTGACTTGCTTTTTTTTTCTTGAAGCTCTCAGGACCTTTTCTTTGTCTTGAATGTGGAGTGTTTTGAGTATTATTTGCCATGCCGATTTTCTATTTTGGTCATATCTGTTTGGAATGCGAAATGCCTCTTGTATTTGGATGGGCCTCTTGTTCTTTAGTTTGAGGTAAGTTTTCAGAGATTCTTGCTCTGGTATTCCATGAATGCACATGTTAGGCTTCTTCAGGTTGTCCCATATTTCTTGAATGTTCCTCTCAAGTATCTTTTTGGCTTTAACAACCTCTTCCATTGAGCTGGTTAATTCTCCCACTTTGTCTTCAAGATCTGAAATTCTATTTTCTGTTTGGTTAGTTCTGCTGATATGACTCTCTGTTGAGCTTTGGGTTGAAGATAGCTTGTCTTTTAGTTCAATTTTAAACTCTGCCTGGGACTGTTTTAACTGCTCTATGCCTATTTTTGTTTCTTGAACTGTTTTTCTCAACTCCTCCAAATGCCTGTTGTGTTCGTGTTCAAAGTGGTTGATGCAGTTGTTTAACTCCTCTTGGATTTCCTCTTTCATAGTATTAATCATGGTAATGATCATACTTTGAAAGTGGTTGTCTTGGGTCTGGCTTTTTTGGCTGTTTTCTGTGAATTTGTTCTGGTTGTAATCCATCTTTAAGGGGTTAATCCTTTCAGTGGGAGATTGGTCTCCTTGGGTTTTGTTTCTCATGTATGTGCACTTTGACTTGGACATTGTTGTTTTGTCTTCTAGCGGTTTTCAGTTTCTGTGTGTTTGACTGAACTGATTTAGTTGGTATTACTACACTTGGGCAGTTATTACTAGTGCTTGCCTTGGGGTTGGTTATGTTTGTCTTTTGTTATTGTTATTTTCTAGTTGTGGCTATGGGCTCTTTGTACATCAGTTAAGTCAGGTTAAGTAGACAGGGGGTGAATATTAGTATGGTAGTGAACTTTTATGATGTAGTATTTTGGTGATATGTGAGAGTGAATGGTGTACTCCCTGTAGTTGTATATGTTTTGGGGGTGGCTGTATGGAAAAGTTGATCTACAGTGATTAATATTAGAAAGGAACAGTAAGGTAAAAAAAAAAAGGAGGTTTACTTATCTTTGTGCTGGATGTGAAGAATCTCTCCCATGTGATAGGATGATTGTAGAGGTTTTCAGATGCATGGCCTTTAACCCTTAGAACTTTGCTTGAGTTTTCTTTGGACTCTATTGAATTCTGAGTAGCAGTTTGTCTTCTGGGGATGACAGATGGGGAGACGCGGGCGCGTGGACAAAGGCGGCGCGGGAGGGAGAAAGGGGTCGAGCATCGCTTTTCAACTATCAACTTCTTCTGCTTCCTCTTGCTGAATTCCCTATGTTCTCTTTGCTCAGACTTCATTTCATTTCCGTTGACTTTTCCATCCTTCCAACAAAATAACATCTGTTAAATTTCACAGTGATGTTCCTAGACTACATGTAATAAATTCTTGGTCCTTTTCATTCATGAACTATTGATAATATTTGGATCTTTGATAATTCATTCTTCTTGGAACATTCCCTTTTCTTATGTTTGGTACACCTGCCCTTGTGTATTTGTTGTATATAATTTTTTAAATATTTATTCATTTATTCATTCATTTATGGTGTGTGTGTGTGTGTGTGTATGAGAGAGAGAGAGAGAGAGAGAGAGAGAGAGAGAGAGAGAGAGCAATCTGTGTCCCTGTAGATAACCAAGGATGACTTTAAGAATCATTCCATTCTGGAGTCCTTCTACCTTTGTGCTTTGCTCTGAGATTTTTCAGGCTCTACCCACCAGGGCCAGGAGTACAGTTTGCTGCCTTTTTTGCCTGTCATTTTTACATGAGACCTTGGGATCTGAATTCACAATTCTGCTTGGGAGGCAGAGTCTTAAGCCCTGAGCCATCTGTCCAGTCCTGTATACCACTTTTTAATCTGTGTCCTTTGGTAGACAATTGTATTCTCTTTTGCCTTTTACTTCTCCAGAGTTCAGTGCACAGATCTTTTCTACATGACTAGCTCTCTTGGAGATCTTACATAGTTTCACATTAACTATTAGTAATAAAAAGTAATATTTCAATTTTTATCCTAAAGTCTTATGTGACTACTTACCTATGTGGAATTTTTACTTTGAAGATAAATAACGATAGCTGGGGATAATTTCAAAATAATCAGCAGAGAAGGCAACTATCTTAAAACAGAGTTTAGTTCTTATAAATGCTGTCTGAGGATCAACAGGGGTTCAGTTCACTGAGCTCCCAAGATTATCTGTGGCTGAAATAGACTTTAGTTTGACACTTTTTCCATGATCACAGAGACAATAAGAACAGAACATGCCAAATCCCAAATCAAGCACACTGGTTTTTGACATCTCTCCTGAGAAGTGATACATTTCACCTTTGTTCACAACTTATGACAATCAAAACTACACCTTCTTTTACCCTGCCTTAACAGTATTCTCTCAGCTGACACATTATGCACTGCTATTAACATATTAATTTTCTAACTCTTTCATAATGTCCATGATTATTTGGCTGTGTTTGTATTTTCTGTTGTCTTTAGTATCTACTACAAGTTCTGACACATAATAGACATACAATAAATATTTATTGAATGGATGAAGGAATAATATCCTCTCCTCTTCCAACAGTTTTTTTTCAATTGATTGGATCCTACTTAGTGGAACTCATGATCTTTGCTCTTTAGTAACACCTATAAAGGCTATGCATCTTCTAACCATAATTCCTGTATGTTGAGACAAAATCCTCTCACTTTCACTGCATTCTAAAAAAATCTTTAATCTTAGTTTAATGATTTTTACTTTGGCCTAAATGCTATTGAAAAGAATTTTTTTAAATTTCCACATGGTTAGATAGTGCCATGAAATACAACCATTTCTAATTTCTAACTTTATTTCATAGTATACAGAGAAGCAGTAGAGAAGGGAGTGGAATTGCAGAACTTTTCCCACCCTTTTACTTTTACTCTCCTTCCTCATTTAAAAAATGGTTAATGTAAAGGCAATATACAAATTCAATGCTATACCAATTAAAATCCCAAAGCAATTCTTCAAAGAAGTTGACCAAAAAATCTAAAAGTTCATATGGACGCACAAAAGACCCAGGATAGCAAAGACAATCCTGAGTAAAAAAAAAACACTGCTGGAGGTATTACCATACCAAACCTAACTCTATACTACAAATCCATAGTTATAAAGACAGCCTGGTACTGGCTCCAAAATAGACACACAGATCAATGGATAAGGATTGAAGACCCAGATATAAGCCCACAAAATTACAGCCATTTGGTCTTTGACAAAGGGGCCCAAAGAATCCAATGGAAAAAGAACAGCATCTTCAACAAAGGGTGCTGGCAAAACTGGATCTCCACATGCATTAGATTAAAGCTGGACCCATACTTGTCACCATGTACAAGACTTAATTCCAAATGGATCACGGACCTTGATATCAGGCCAGAGACTATAAAAACCATAGTTGAAAGGATAGGGAACTCCCTCGAGCTGATTGGGCTAGGCCAACATTTCCTAAACAGACATCCAATGGCACAGTCACTGCTACCAACTCTCAACAGTTGGGATCTTGTGAAATTAAAGAGCTTCTGTTCAGATAAAGAGATTGTAACATAAGCTCAAAGGCAACCAACAGACTGGGAGAAAATCTTCACTAACCACACATCTGATAGAGCTCTACTGTCCAGAGTACACAAAGAACTTAGAAAACTAAACACCAAGGAAACCAATGGCCGAATTAAAAAATGGGCCCTGGAACTTAAAAGAAAATTTACCAGGAATGAAATTAAAATGTCTAACAAATATCTTAAAAAATGCTCCACTTCCTTAGCCATCAGGGAAATGCAAATCAAAACTTCCTGGTCAGGATGGCAAAAATCCACAATACAAACAAGAAAAATGCTGGAGAGGATGTGGAGAGAGGGGAACTCTCCTACATTGCTGGTGGGAATGCAGGCTCATACAGCCACTCTGGTGAGCCATCTGGAGATTCTTAAAGAAATTAAAGATTGAAATGCCATATGACCCTGCTATACCACTTTTGGGAATAACCCCCCATACAGCAGAGGTTCACCTTTATAGCACAAGCACGACCATGTTCACGACCATGTTCACAGCAGCACTGTTTACAATAGCAAAGTCATGGAATCAACCCAAATGTCCAACAGTTGACGAGTGAATAAGGAAACTGTGGTACATCTATACAATGGAGTACTACTCAGCTATCAAAAAGGATGAATTTCTCGAATTTTCTGGGAAATGGATGTCATTAGAAAAAATTATATTAAGTGAAGTATCCCAAACCCAGAAAATTAAGCACCGTATGTACTCCCTAATATGTGGCTCCTAGTACCAAACCCACCCAGCCTACTTTGAGACACTCATAGGTAAATCTATGTATTACCTACAGTAATTGCAAGGATTATGAACAGGAGAGATGGGGTTGGAGGGCCACACCAGAAACAAGGAGAGAAGTGACCATGTTACAGTAGAGAAAATAGGCCTCCATCAAGGACTGCAAGTAAGCAATGTGACACCTGGTTAAGTTCACAGACGTTTGTTCCTGATCATTTACAACTAAGGGGGTATGATCTCACCAGAAGGGGAGGGCATATAGTATGGCAGATAAAAAGTAACCAGTTTGCAAATGGGTGATTGACCCCTCCCTCACTGAGGTTTCCTACTTTTATTACATCTACCCTTGAATGTGCTCTTATAATAAGACTCCAGTTTAACAGCTTTTTGTCTCTGGCCAGGGGATGACATACAGTGCCCAGCAGGATGGAATGAAGGGCATTGCAGGAGCAACAAAACTGCAAAAGAAAATCAACAAACCACAATACAGAACTTCAGAGACTCTATATCAACCACCTAGAACTAGGCCAGCCTAATCTCCTCCCATCCTGAAGCTCAGGGACATTTGCAGAAGAGGGGGCCGTAAGACTGTAAGAGCAAAAGGATGGGAGGATCAATGATTTGCAAGATACTCCACACAAGTTAGGGCTGAAGCAATCATAATTGGACTTTGCATGCCCTCCGCAATGTCCCACACACTATTGACCTCACAAAGTCTAGCATCTGCTAAAGGCACCAAGATCCTTGGAGGCAAGGGATTGGCAGCCATAGCAGTGTTCCTATGCTTAAGGGGAACACGGGAAAGTGTTCAGGGAAATGCCACTGGGTCCTTGTAAGTCACTGGAGAGGAGGGCCCAGAAGAGAGTCAGGCATGCACAAGAAAGGACTCTCTGGGAATTGGGGCGGGAGGCACTGGGGGATGGGTAGGGAGGGGTGAGGGGAGGGGGAGGAGGGGGTTCGGAGGGAGGAGGATGGAGGGAGGGAACTGGTGTACCTATTAAGTTTGTATGAGCTGAAATAATAATAAAAAATGTATTAAATAAATAAAAAAATTGGTAATGAAAAATACAGTATTTTTATACAATGGAATACTATTCAGCCAACAAAAAGGATGAATTAGTGAAATTTGCTGGGAAATGGATGGAATTAGAAAAAAAAATTATGTTGTGTGAAGTATCCCAGACACAGAAAGTCAGATATTATATGTAATCCTTAATAAGTGGATCTTAGTTCCAAATCCACTTAATGATATATTCAAAGGCAAATCTCTGTAATACCCACTGTAATTGCAAAGGATTATAAACAGAAAGGAAGGGGAAGGAGGATCTTAATGGAAAGGAGATGGGGTTCACACTTCAGTAGAGAAAATAGGCCACGATCAAGTATTACACGTAAGTAGTGAGAAATCTAGTGCAGCTCACTTACTTCCTTTCCTGGTCACTTGGGACTGAACAGATTTGATTTCACCTATCAGTGAGGGCATAGGGACTGGGAGATAGATGGTAACCATGTGACAAATTGGACACTGACCTTCCCCCCGCCGTGTCCTACAGCTATTCTTCATTCACGTTTGAGATTACTCTTATATTAATATCTTCACTTAAACAGTCTTTTATCTTTGGTTAAGAGGTAACTTCCAATACCAATCAGGATGCAATCAAGGGCAGTGCAGGAAAATCAAAAACTGAATACATCAACAAACCATAATTCAAAACACCAAAGACCCTATATTATTCACCTGGAATCACACCAGCCAAACCTCTCCCCATCTTAAAGCTCAGGGAACCTTGTGGAAGAGGGGATGACAATATTGTAAGAGCCTAAAGATGGGGAAGATAAACTATAGGTGAGATACTTCACCCATGTTAAGGCTACAGCAGCCAGAATTAGACTTTGCCTGACTTGCACAATGGCTGACATGTCAACAACCCCCCTCCCCAAAGTCTAGCATGGATCACAGGGGAAAAGGCTCCAGGCAGTAGGATCCTTAGAAGCAAAGGATTAAACAGTCATAATGGAGTTCCCATACTAATGGGGAGCCCAAGAAGGGGCTTCAGGCTATGCCACTGAGTCCTGAACCCTTACTGGGGTGGAGTACTTAGAGGGAAGCTTGACATTCACACAAAAAGATACTCCAGAGGATTGGGAGGGAGGATGGGAGGGAGGCACTGGGAGAGGGGCAGAGAGGGAGGGGGTGAAAGGAAGGAGTAAATGGGGAGAATACAATGGGGAATGACTGAGGAGGGGAACGGGGAGGGAGAGGACAGGGGTATCTACTGAGCTTGTATGATTAGAAATAAAATAAGATGTGGGAAGAAAATCTTGCAATTGCAACAAATGAGCATGACATACAAATCAAAAAGAGCATTTGCATCTCTTACTGTCTTACAATGTAAATATTCCCACTCTTCTACATTTTCTCCCAAGCTTTCAATGTATTATTTCATGTCAGTACCTTTGAAGAACGTAATAAAGACCTACTTTGTCCCCTTGTAATATAGATACATTTGTTTCATGCTCCCATTGCTGATATGTGTGTATGGCCCATCAAATTGGGGGTAACAGCTTACGATTTCAAGCTCCAGTTGATCATCAGGGCTGGAGAGTGAGCTCTGTTTTGGGATCCAAGGGTTCTGTTCACACCATATAAATAGAAAAGCTAAGAGAGGGACAAAGACCAACACCTACCATGTAGCTGGCTTGTCAGACAGACTGAACCAGGTCTCTGTTTTTTCCACCTGTCTAGGGTATCACCCTGAGAGAGCGAGAAAGAGAGAATAGAGAGATAAATAGAAAGATGATGGAAAAGAAAGGGAGGGACGAGAGGATGAAGAGGTCTGCATGTCGCCATGGCCTGAGTTCGTTATTAATTTCGTTCAATCTATGTCTAAGTTTCTGTATTTTCTCTCGTCTCTTCCTTTCCTTCCTCTCGCTTGATCTCACCCTCTGTTCTTTCTGTCTTGCCGTTATCTCTTGCTTTTCTTTCTTTCTCTATCTCTTTCTTCTTGCGTTCTTTCTGTCCTTGTCCCTTCCTTGCTCTCTCCGTCTTATTCTTTCGTTTTCGCTCCTCGTTCTCCTTCCTCCCTTTCTTCTCTTCTCCTCTCTTTCTGCTTTTTTTTTCTCTCTTTTCTTGCCCTCTCTTTTTCCTTTCTTCCTTTCTTTTCACTTCCCCTCCTTCCCCCCTTTTTCATCTTCCCCTTCTCCTCCCCGTCTCATCTCCTTAGTCCCCCTTCTATTATCATTCTTGAAACTCTATTTCCTCCACTTGTAAAAAAAAGACCCATAGCAATCCGCTCCACGCAGAAGCATATGAGAAATATGGTACAGCTAATATAAGTATGAAAATATCTTGCAATTGAGTTAAAGCATGACATATTTTGTGGTCATAATTAAATTTAAAATATGGTTTAGAATCTTACAATCCATGTGAGCTTAAATAAGTCTTTTAAAACCTCTGACATTCTAATCTAAAAATGAATCAAAGTGACAGTTGTAAATAGTGATAATAAGTGCTAAGCGAGAGTGCTATGATAACAATATTGTCAGGAGGGAGGTAAATAAATAATCATTGAATGATGGGTGCTATCGTATCATTACTATTTGTTTTACTTCTGTATGAAATATATGAATAACATGTTCATACTTATTTACAAACAAATTCAATATTTCCTGGACAGAAATATGCATAGGGTAAATATATACAGAAAAGAATACATGTTGGTAAATGTATCCCATATAATAAATCAGAAAGCATAGTGACAGGAAGAGGAAGGTAATACAGATCAACCCTCTTTTTCAAGGACGTGTTCGCTAAGGAAGTTATACTATGTCCACTTCTTTAAAGTCCAAAGAACTTCCCAATGCCAACACCCTTAAGACCAAGGCCTTAACATATGAACATTTGACAAACACTGTACATGTCCAATCCATAGGACTAATACAGACACCTAGGAAGTAAAATGTGTTGATATAGCTCATAGTTTTGTAGCAATAAAGTCATCAACTAGTTCTATTGAGAATCTCACTGCAAATACTAGACAGTTGAACATGTACAAGAACAAACAAAGTATAATATCTCAAACCAAGAGAAGAGAGAGGTAAACCCCACATTTTTTCTGAAAGCATATGCCAATTGACTTAAGAAACCCCTCCTAGGCCCTGTCACTTAAATATTCTATTACCATCATTTGGGTATGAGAGAACTCATAAATTCTCAATAAATTTGAACTGGGGATGGGAAGTACATCACTTGTAAAATTTCTGGACCTATCAAATTTGTATAAAATTATTAATAAAAATAATTTAAATAAATAAATAAATACATTGGCACAATCAAAAAAAAGGTCTGTGATTTAGTTCCCTCCTATGCTGTTTCTCTGAATACTGTGAAATAAAGTTAGAATCTGGGTGGTGAACACAAGTCATAAAATACTTGGAGCACAAACTCATATGTGATTATATATATCTACAATCACAGATACACAAGAAATGCCAGTTTCCTTCCTTTTCTATCCACGAGAATATTTCATATAGTCTGAATTGTCCAAATAGTAATGATTAAAGTCCATTATAATAGAATAGAAGCATGGATTTGCAGTCCTGTTATTATAATGACCAACATTAATTCTATAATGGTGATTTTTCCCTGATTGCAATATGTATTTTTTCACTATTAAAACCATAAACCACAAAGAGGAAAAAGTAAATATTTCCCCTTTATTCTTAGAAATTTTCGTATGCAAACCAAATGAGTTTATGTCCTTGTCCCCCTACTTTCCCATCTCCTCCTCTCCAACTCTCCCTTTAATTCACCAATCCAGTAATGTCCCTCCTGCTTTCATGTCGCACTGTATATGCAGATCACAGAGTCTTTTAAATCCTCTTTAAGAAGCAATGTCTCCTCCAAACAAGTTAATGTGGTAGATACTTGCAAATACCAACTTGATAAGTAAGAACTGAGCCTTTGAGAATATCTGTAAAGAGTTAGTTAAGGTAAGCCTCTGAGAAAGACTAGAGGACATTATGTAGTTGATTTGGACAGCTCTACCCGGCCCACTGTGGGTAGGGTGGACACAAATTTCCAGCATGGTAGGTAACACTCAACTAAGTATGCACAATATCATCCTTCACCAAATCCTTAGTCATCTCTTCTGTGATTACACCAGCATTACCAACCCTATCTCTGAATCCCACAAAACAAAATTTGTCAAGTAACCTTAAGTATTTCAGACACATATGTATCTGTAATAAGCCAAACATGAGCAACAAGTTCTATAATCACATCAGAATTTCAAGCCAAATACTCCACAAAAATGCTTAGTGCTGGTATCCACAAATAAGAGAGAAGTAACATTTGTCTTTGTGTGTCTATGATACTTCACTTAATATTACATTTTCTAGTTCCATCCATTTACCAGCAAATTCTACAATCTCATACTTCTCGATAATTAAATAGTATTCCATTGTGTACATGTACTACAGTTTTGTTACCCAATCCTTTGGTGATTGGCATGTTGGTTGCTTCTTCTATATCGTACTACAAAGTCACTTTTTCTTCCATGTTCATGGCAGCTTTATTTACAATAGTAAGGATATATAATGTATGTATATGTATATATATTTTCAGTTCATTCATGAATATAACAGCCTTGTCATGTCCACAAGAAAATGTCTGCCTATACCCCTTCCACCTCTCAGGCCTTTATAAATCTTACTGCCCCCTCTTCTGTAATGTTATCTGAGACTTGGGATGGAAGGGTGGTTTAGATGTTGTGATTAGGGTTGAGTCACTTAGTTTCTGTACTTTGGCCAGTTGTAATTTTCTTTAATAAACACCTTCCATTGCAAAAGGAAACTTCTGGACTGTAGGTATGACAAATGTTCAAAAGGAATTTTGATATAGTTTTGTTATAGCTACACCTTAGTAGTTGGAATCCACTAAGATTTGTGTCCTCCAATTTCACAGGCTCTTGTCTTTGTTTGCAGTACCAGGAATGTAATCCCTGTTGAAAAATCTGTCATAAATTCAGTCAGAAAGGTGTCAGTTGCTCCTTGACATTCATGCCACTGTCACACTGATGGTGGCTTCTTGCCATGGTGATTGTTCTTGCAGCTTGTACCCTCACAGATTGATGAGACTTTTGGTTGCTTTTCTCCCCTGGTAGTTTCTATAGTACTTTCTGGTACTATATAAGCTATCCAGTGAAGTACTATGAAAGCAGGCCAGTAAGGAAGAAGCTTCTAGGCCTGTTCCAGCAGTTTTTCTTTTATCTGTGCTCTGTGATCTATGTTTTGTGTCATCTGCATTAACATCTTACTGTCAGTTTCTGGAGGGGAACCAAGAGTAATGGCAAAATCCTGTACTATTGGGGGGGAGGTAGACCTTTATAACCAATAATTTATTAGGAAGTATCACATACCTGGTACTTAGAATTTTATTTGATTGCCTTCTTTTTCTGGTTGGAGCATCATGGGATGTTTTCTGTTTTCCCCTGTCTTCCTCTCTCCATGTTCCCCTGTATAACCTTTATCTGTTCTCGCTCTTTTCCAGTTGGTAATGGGTTTTCACATACTAACAATATAGCAAGTTTCTCTCTGGTCATATCTTATAATGTTAGGAGTATATGTTATTCTTTCAGCTCTTCCTATACCCTCTCTTTTCTTCTCTCTCCCTTAAGTTTTCTTCCTCCCATTATTCCCTTTTACCTTACCATCTGTGGTCTTTTATATCTTGTCATCTAAGTCCATCAACAAAAATACATGCTAGACATTTAAAAATAACTCATTTATGATAACATCAAAAGGAATGAATAAGCTTCATCAATATGTTAAAAGTGTTATACTTTAATAACTATCAAATCAAAGAAAGGCCAAAATAAATGAAAAGTATCCGTGTGTGGTTTACAAATGAAAAATTGCTATAAAAAGATTCCCCCAAATATCTATTTTTCAGTATATCTTCTACCAAATTTGCATGTGAGTCTTTGAAAAATTTGATTGTCAATCAAAATGTGTATGGAACTCTAAAACACATTTAGTTTCTCAGGAACAAACCATTCTTCTGTATCAAATGTGTTGGTTTCATCTTCCCATTTCTAAATGAATACTTGAATCAAATAACTGAAGGGAACAAGTGTTTTTTTTCTCCCCTTAAAGTTACTGGCTACAGTAACTTCATTGGCTTGGCAGAAAAGTTCTTACCAACATCAGAAACCAAGGTAACTGGGTACATCATATCAAAACAATACCTGAGAGATCACCATAAATTCTACCTTACTAGTATGACAAATTTCCGAATTTGTCCCATGAATGTGCTGAGTGTTCCCATACCAGTTAGATAGTTACCTCAGGCTTGCTTGTGGCTTGACTTATCTAATTCTTCATAGATGCTTGTCTGAATTCATGTTACTGGTAAATGCACTACCAAACAACTTAGGAGGATAAGGGGTTTTATTCTTAATCATGAGCCTCAGTTACAGTTTATAATTTATTTTGCGAGATAAGTTCGTACCAACATCAGGTGCCAAGGGACTGGCCATACCATATTTACAGATATGTGATTAGGTGATTTTTTCTAAAGGCATGGCATCATTGCTTACCTTTTATTCTTCATATATATACTAATTGTTTTAGCTTTGTGGTTTCTCTAAAGTTTTCAAAAAATTTCATAATTGTAATAGATTATTTTAAACTAGAATAAAAACCAAGCTATATACCTATTAGCAAGCCCAACACACAACTTCATTTGATATTTCCAGACCAATAGTCATACAAAATGTCTCTGACTATGTTCAGTGTCACAAAACAAAACAAAAAGACAGGAAATTTGAAAAATGATTTCAAGAAGAAAGGTTGACAGGGGTAGGAAAGAGATTAGATAATTAGAGAGTGAAAATAATCAAAATGTAATGCTTATATGTATATACATAAGAAATTATCAAAGAACAAATTTAACAAAATAAATACTATATATATGCTTTTAAGGTATATTTCTTCCATATTTTATTTATGATGCCAATATATCACGATATATAGTTGCTTTAATTAATTTAACCAGTTTCTGTTATTGCTCATACTTTGTCTTTTAAGCTCCTCACTAAAATATGTTTATTCCTGTATCACTAATATAGTATTAGAATACTATAGATTTGATCATACACTTAGTTGTATCAACAAGTTTTAGAATTTCCTATTTCTAAGTAATAACTCCTTTTATAAGTTCAAACAGCACCCCTTAACATTTCTCCTTTGATGGGTATGGTAGTGATAAATACTCTCATCTTTGATCTTTTTGGAAAACAATCAATATCTGTTTAATTTCTGAAGCACAGTGTTGCAAGTACACTGCTATTGGCAATCATGCTGTCCAGAGACATCAAGGATTCTGCAGGACCTCTCTGGCAATGGCTTCTATCCTTCTTATTTTTCTTTATGTCCCACCACGGGAATGTTGTCCCTGATGGAATACTCTTGGTGTTGTGTTTGGCTGTTTGGCTTGCTGGTAGTGACAATGGTAATGGTAATGGCACCAATTTCTGATGACCTGAGATCTGAAACTTGAACAAGCTTGCTGGGGTGTAAGTATGCATCTTTCAATGTTGGTAATGGAGAGTAAGCTGCAG
>JALPQD010000329.1:1141229-1353319 GCA_023101885.1 Typhlomys cinereus | reverse complement strand
CTTTCCATCAGGACTGCAGTAAGCAAGTGACACCTCTGTTAAGTTCACAGACGTTTGTTCTGATCATTTACAACTAGGGGGGTATGATCTCACAGAAGGGGAGGGCATATAGTCTGTAGATAAAAAGTAACAGTTTGCAAATGGGTGATTGACCCCTCCCTCACTGGGTTTCCTACTTTTATTCATCTCCTTTGAATGTGCTCTTATAATAAGACTCCAGTTTAACACTTTTTGTCTCTGGCCAGGGGTGGACATACAGTGCCCAGAAGGATGGATGAAGGGCATTGCAGGAGCACAAAAAAATGTAAAGAATCAACAAACCACAATCAGAACTTCAGAGACTCTTTATCACCACCTAGAACTAGGCCAGCCTAATCTCTCCCTCCTGAAGCTCAGCTCAGGGACATTTGCAGAAGAGGGGGCCGTACGACTGAAGAGCAGGATAGAGGAGCAAGAGATGGGAGGATCAATGATTTGCAAGATACTCCACACAAGTTAGGGCTGAAGCAATCATAATTGGACTTGCATGCCCTCCGCAATGTCCCACACACTATTGACCCCACAAAGTCTAGCATCTGTCTAAGGCACCAAGATCCTTGGGCAAGGATTGGCAGCCATAGCAGTGTTCCTATGCTTAAGGGGAAAACGGAAAGTGTTCAGGGAAATGCCACTGGGTCCTTGTAAGTCACTGAGAGGAGGGCCCAGAAGGAGTCAGGCATGCACAAAAGGACTCTCTGGGATTGGGGGGGGAGGCACTGGGGGATGGGTAGGGAGGGGTGAGGGGGGGGAGGGAGGAGGGGGGGGGGTTCGGAGGAGGAGGATGGAGGGAGGGAAATGGTGTACCTATTAAGTTTGTTGGATGAAAATAAATTAAAAAATGTATAAATAAATAAAAAAAATGGAATGAAAAATACAGTATTTTATACAATGGCATACTATTCAGCCAACAAAAAGATGAATTAGTGAAATTTGCTGGGAATGTGGATGGAATTAGAAAAAAAAAATTATGTGTGTGTGAAGTATCCCAGACACAGAAAGTCAGATATTTATGTTAATCCTTAATAAGTGGATCTTAGTTCCAATCCACTAATGATATATTCAAAGGCAAATCTCTGTAAACCCACTGTATTGCAAAGGATTATAAACAGAAAAGGAAGGGGAAGGAGGATCTTAATGGAAAGGAGATGGGTCGGTTCACACTTCAGTAGAGAAAAATAGGCCACGATCAAGTATTACACGTAAGTAGTGAGAAATCTAGTGCAGTCACTTACTTCCTTTCCTGGTCACTTGGGACTGAACAGATTGATTTCACCTATCAGTGAGGGCATAGGGACTGGGAGATAGATGGTAACCATTGTGACAAATTGGACACTGACCTTCCCCCCGCCGTGTCCTACGTACTTTCTTCATTCACGTTTGAGTTACTCTTATATTAATATCTTCACTTAAACAGTCTTTATCTTTGGTTAAGAGGTAACTTCCACTACCAATCAGGATGCAATCAAGGGCAGTGCAGGAAATCAAAAACTGAATACATCAACAAACCATAATTCAAAACACCAAAGACCCTATATTATTCACCTGGATCACACCAGCACCAAACCTCTCCCATCTTAAAGCTCAGGGAACCTTGTGTGAAGAGGGGATGAACATATTGTAAGAGCCTAAGATGGGGAAGATAAACTATAGGTGAGATACTTCACCCATGTTAAGGCTACAGCAGCCAGAATTAGACTTTGCCTGACATTGCACAATGGCTGACATGTCAACAACCCCCCTCCCCAAAGTCTAGCATGGATCACAGGGGAAAAGGCTCCAGGCAGTAGGTCCTTAGAGCAAAGGATTAAACAGTCATATGGAGTTCCCATACTAATGGGGAGCCCCAGAAGGGGCTTCAGGCTATGCCACTGAGTCCTGAAACCTTACTGGGGTGGGTACTTAGAGGAAGCTTGACATTACACAAAAAAAGAAATCAGAGGGATTGGAGGAGGAGGAGGGAGGGACTGGGAGAGGGGCAGAGAGGGAGGGGGTGAAAGGAAGGAGTAAATGGGGAGAATACAATGGGGAATGACTGAGGGAGGGGAACGGGGGGAGAGGACAGGGGTTTCTACTGAGCTTGTATGATTAGAATAAAAAGATGTGGGAAGAAAATCTTGCAATTGCAACATGAGAGGACATACAAATCAAAAAGAGCATTTGCATCTCTTACTGTCTTACAATGTAAATATTCCCACTCTACATTTCTCCCAAGCTTTCAATGTATTATTCATGTCAGTACCTTTGAAGACGTAATAAAGACCTACTTTGTCCCCTTGTATATAGATACATTTGTTTCATGCTCCATTGCTGATATGTGTGTATGGCCCATCAAATTGTGGGGTAACAGCTTACGATTTCAAGCTCCGTTGATCATCAGGGCTGGAGAGTGAGCTCTGTTTTGGGATCAAGGGTTCTGTTCACACCATATAAATAGAAAAGCTAAGAGAGGGACCAAGACCAACACCTACCATGTAGCTGGCTTGTCAGACAGACTGAACCAGGTCTCTGTTTTTCCACCTATGCCTAGCGGTATCATGTGGTGATCCTCATCATAACTGGGAGCAGTGGAATTAATTGGGTTTTTAGACAATGTGGGGTACCTTTTTATTCTGTCTTTGCATGTTGTGGAATGCTCTATGATATTTATTTTTGAGAATTTTGTTTCTTATACAATGTTGTGAAGTCTATTCCAGTTTTCACTTTTTCTTTGAAATAAGAAAGTTTTTTTCTTTAAAAAATGTATTTACACAAGTCCTGCATGAGATTTATCCTGTCAACATTTCATCAATGAAGGAGAAAGATCTCAAGAAGCTCCATGTCTTGCTGAGAGATTGATGAGGGCTAATGTTGATGTGAGGAGGGAAGATGTTTCACTCAATGGTGTATTACTGATATAATATTCATGCATGAGCAAGTACTCAACCATATGCTATCAATGGCAAACAAGATGAAAAATCACTTGACCACAAAAGTGAACAGACATGAATTTAGAAAGGAAACTGGCTGGGAAAAAGAAAGATATAATGGGAAAAGGAGAGAAATAAGATTGGGAGTCAAGGTATGAAAATGTCTAAATTCACTATATTCCTGTATACTGTTGCCCAAATGTAGCAACCTGAATTTGAGCACCAAACCTATATAAAGGTGGGAGGAGAAAATCAAGCTTCTTACCTCCATAAACATATTATGCCATGTACATCCCTCCCATATGTACACATAATGTGCATATGCACAATAAATAAATAAATAAGAATATAAATTATTAGAGCTATGTTGAAAATCTCATGGTGAATCTATACAAAACAAACAAATATGGATTTACCACATGATCTAGCAAATTCACTCTTGGATAAACATCCAATCATCCAATGTACCAAAATCTATGTCACACACACACACACACACACACACACACACACACACAGGGACCACAGAGATTATCAGGTGATTTCTTTCACTGCTCTTTAATTTTGTTTTTCAGACAGAGATTTTCATTGAACCTAAAACATGCTTGTCAATAAGCTAATGCAACTAGCCAGCTTGCCTTGCATATTCTAAAACTCCCAACAAAAAGTGAGAAGCATGAACAAGAGAAAGGAGAATAAAATGCCGTTATTTAGGATGCCCATTACTGGAGGACATTATGTTATGTTAAGTGATATTAAATAAGAAACTCACTGAAAGACAAATACCGTGTGACATCATTTATAAGTGTTTGGTACAAAAGTCAAACTCGGACAAACACAAAATAGAATGCTGTTTAATCAAAGAGTGAATGTTATGAAGTTGGTAGGATATTAATCAAATACACAGAATTTCATTTATACTGAAGGAATAAATTCAAATAATCTGTTATTCTTTATGTTGACTACAGACATTTACAGTATATTTTTGGAATGACACTTGCAACAAGAGTTGATCTTATATGTTGCCACCACAAAACATACAAGCATGTAAAATAGTGACATATTAATTGACTTGGTTTATTCTTGTCTATACATTTGTGTGTATCAACACATTATGTTGTATATCATTTTACTTATCATTTAAAAAGTTATATATACACACACATATATATATACATAATTACAGATTGTGCAGATTGCTCATATAACTAAAGGTGACTATGATTTTTAAAACTTTCCCAAAAGCATGTGCATTAAACTTGGAATGTCTTCAGAAATTGACTGAAGAGTTAATCTTAATAATTTGTGATGGGGAGAACTAGAACTCATGTGGAGTTCAGAGAACAACTGTAGAATAACCATTTTTTGCCCTCCACTACCATGGGCTCCAGGGATAGATTTGAGGTTACCAGGTTTTCTTTGAACAATTTGATGAGCTTATGCAATGAATATTTATAATGTCCCATTCATAAATTGATATGTTAATTCCCATGGTTATGACATTAGAAGGTGGTATCCTTAGACAAGCTGAGCTATCTACTAGGCAGATATGTCTCCTGTCTTTCATTTGACGACAGATGTATAAACACTTTGAATTTGAGAAATTCCAACATCCAGAGCTATGTCTATTTTTGTAAGACATCCATTTGTAATATTTTATTATTGAAGCCATAATGAAATAAACAATGTCTAAAGAGAGTGACAATAAAGTTCATAACTGAAAAATGAGTTAAGATTTCTCCACAAAAAATGTTCTGATTGTAAGGAGAAAATACTGAACAGTATGTGTACAGTCCCTTAGGTAAGAAGAACATCAAATGTGATCAAATAATTTGTCAAAGCTAGTGTGTTTAAAGAGAAATAAAGAAACCTAAGAGTGGAATAAGATAATAGTGGAATTTCTGGCAAGTATCAAATCATGTGGGATCTTCTCTTGTATTTTGAGCATGTTGTACTATATCAAAAGGTTACAGGGAGTTCCTTAAGGGTTTAAAAGAAGAGATGAATGATATAAAGTGATCAGCATTTTAAGATATCACTCTGTTATATAAATCATATTACATTATATGAAAGACTGGCATAAAGAAGCAGATGGATCTTTTGAGTCAATTGAACCTTTCTGTTCAACAACAAGTGAAAGGAAATAATGGCCTAACTTATTAATGATCTTGTATGACTATGATCCTCTCATAAATTCAAATATAGTAATAGGACAGTTCAGATTCTGAAAAGAAATATTTTTAAATTATTTTATTATTTATTATTTATTCAATTGTGTATATATGCATGTGTGTGCATGTGTGAGCATGTGTTTATATGTGTGTGTATGTATGTGTGTGTATGTAGAACCACGGACAAATTCGGGAACCACCATGGACGCCTCCACCTCCTCCTTGTTTACTCTGCCCCAGGATTCACAGGCTCCGCCCTACCAGGACCAGAAACGCAGGCCACCCCCGCTTCCGCCTGGCGTCTATACATGGGGTCATAGGATCCGAACTCAGGACCTTCTGCCTGCAAGGCAGAGGCTTAATCCCTGAGCTACCTCTCCAGCCCCTGAAAAGAAAGATTTAAAGAGAGAATCCAAAGACAATTTCCAAGCATTTCTCATGAGTTTACTGGCATTTTGAAGAGAAATCAACTGAAAAGTTATATTAGGAATCTGGGCATTATAAACCAATAGAAGGAGATACTTAGTAAACTTGACTTCACTTTTCAGTTGTGCAAATTTTTGGCTGGCTAAGTTAGATCTGATAGATATTTAAGAATCTAGTGTTGACTTTATCACTTTTAGAATGAAATACTCAATTTCAAAAACATTAAAGAGGAACAAGAAGTGACAGTAGTACTATCTGTCTACTGTAGGTAATAACACTCCATAGTTACAGAGAAGTACTGGCTCCTACCTTTTGAATTTATGTTGTAAAAGCACCATTTCTCCTACTTTAGAAGTTCCTTCTGTTTCCACTATTGACCAAAAAAACCACTTATGATATTATTGAGAGTTCAACAATCTCATTTTATTAATTTTAGCTTAGTATTATATTGCCAGAATTTTTATTTTAGCTTAGTATTATATTGCCAGGTTCTACTACTTGACATATAATGTATTGTTTTACTTATAGTCACTCTTTGTGCTGCTAGAGCCTCAAGTAGTCTGCTCACAAGATAAGCAAGAAGACTATAGTCAAACATGGGAGTTCTCAGTAAGCTACAATTAGTTCAGAAAAAAAAAGGCACTGAACCGGCAAGGAAATTAATGTAATAAAGAAACCATGTGGATAAAACAACAGTAAATGTAATTGACTTGCATAGAAGAGCCCATATTATGACATTGAAATCAGAGTCAGGTTCCATCTTCCTAGAGTGCATCATTTTATTTGTTACTTATTCAAATAAGAATGGGCAATGTCAATTAAAAAATTGGCCCTGGAACCTAAAAGAAACTTTACTAGGGATGAAATTAAAATGTCTAACAAATATCTTAAAAAATGCTCCACTTCCTTAGCCATCAGGGAAATGCAAATCAAAACTTCCCTGAGATGTCATCTCACCCCGGTCAGGATGGCAAAAGTCCACAATACAAACTACAACAAATGCTGGAGAGGATGTGGAGAGAGGGGAACTCTCCTACATTGCTGGTCCGAATGTAGGCTCATACAGCCACTCTGGTGAGCCGTCTGGAGAGTCTTAAAGAAATTAAAGATTGAAATGCCATATGACGCTGTGATTCCACTTTTGGGAATAACCCCACATATAGCAAAAATTCACCTCGATAGCACAAGCACGATGATGTTCATAGCAGCACTGTTTACAATAGCAAAGTCATGGAATCAACCCAAATGTCCAACAGTTGACGAGTGGATAGGGAAACTGTGGTACATCTATACCATGGAGTAATACTCAGCCATCAAAAATGATGAACTACTGGAATTTGCCGGGAAATGGATGTCATTAGAAACAATTATATTGAGTGAAGTATCCCAGACCCAGAAAGTTAAGTGCCATATATACTACCTAATAGGGGCTCCTAGTACCAAACCCACCCATCCCACCTAGAGACACTCGACGATAAATCTCTGTAGCACAGTAATTGCAAGGAGTATGAACAGGAAGGATGGGGTAGGAGGGCCACATCAGAAACAAGGAGAGAGGGGGCCATATTACAGCAGAGAAAATAGGCCTCCATCAAGGACTGCAAGTAAGCAATGAGACATGTGGTTAAGTTCACAGATTTTTTCATTCCTGATCATTTACAACTGAGGAGATGTGATCTCACCAGAAGGGGAGGACATATAGTCTGGCAGATAATAAGTAACCATTTTGCAAATGTGTGATTGACCCCTCCCTCACTGTGGTTTCCTACTTTTATTACATCTACCTTTGAATATACTCTTATAACAAGTTCTGGTTTAACAGCTTTTTATCTCTGGCCAGGGGTGACATCCAATACCCATCAGGATGGAGTGAAGGGCATTGCAGGAGCAGCAAAACTGCAAAAAGAAAATCAACAAACCATAATCCAGAACTTCAGAGACTCTATATCAACCACCTAGAACTAGGCCAGACTAATCTCTCCCCATCTTGAAGCTCAGGGAAATTTGCGGAAGAGGGGGCGGTAAGACTGTAAGAGCACAAGGATGGGAGGAGCAATGATATGCAAGATACTCCACACAAATTAGGGCTGAAGCAATCATAATTGGACTCTGCATGCCCTCCGCAATGTCCCACACACTACTGACCCCACAAAGTCTAGCATTTGCTAAAGGCACCAAGATCCTTGGAGGCAAGGAATTGACAGCCACAGTAATGTTCCTATGCTTAATAGGAACACAGGAAAGTGTTCAGGGAAATGCCACTGGGTCCTTGTATGTCATCGGAGAGGAGGGCCCAGTGGAGAGTCTGGCATGCACATTAAAGGATTCTCCCGGGATTGGGGGGGAGGCACTGGGGAATGGGGAAGGAGGGGTGAGGGGAGGGGGAGCAGGGGGGTTGGGGGAGGAGGAGGGTGGAAGGGAACCGGTGTACCTATTAAGTTTGTATGAGCGGAAATAATAATAAAAATGTTAAAAAAAAGAATGGGCAATGCATCTGTGAGAAGACTAATATGGTGTTTCACATTAGTTTGGAAAATGAGTGAATGTTATAGGTAACAGCAGAAAGCATTGATCTGTTATTGATCACAAGCTCCGTGAAGTGTTAGTCTTTTTAATTCTGTGAAAACCTGCTTGACAAACAACCGAAAAGAGTAAAAAGATCAGAGAGAAAAAAAGTTTAAGGGCAGAATGGACAGTGGAGAAGAGAAGAGGACAGGAGAGAGAGAGGGAAGAGAAAATGAGAATAAATGTGTAAGTGAATAGAGATTTTTTCACCCCTTTTAATCTTTCAGGTCCCTAGTTAACGGGATAGTGATACCCACATTCATGATGGTTTCAGCGTCATCAATAAATGCTCCAATGAAGCAAACTCTTTTACAACTGCACTCAGAGATATCTAGGAGAAACACTATTCAACCAAGTTCAGAATCAAGATTATCCACAAATAGTCCCCTTTTTATTTATTATCTTTTATTATCCATGTGGTGTGTGTATGTGTGTGTGTGTGTATGTGTGTGTGTGTGTGTGTGTGTGTGTGTGTGTTGTATCAGACGGCACTGTGTGTATGTGTTAGTCAGGGTTCTCCTGAAGAAGAGAATCTATAGAATATATATATGACTTATTAAATCAATTCACAATAAATGTAGTGTCATTCAAAGTAGTCTTCCATAGCTGCTTCATTCTTATCTAGGATATCTCACAAAACTGAAGAATCCCAAGAAGGTTTCCAGCCTCTATCTCGCTGGAGGGTTGAAGACACTGGACTCTGATATCAGCAATGATTAACAGCAAGGCCTAAAAGACCAGGCTCCAAAGGCAGCAGGAACAGTAGCAAGGTGGAAAGGCCTGGTCTGTGAGTCAGCCAAGGACAGAGGCAGCAGAAGCAGCAGCAATAAAGAAGGCAACGATGTTCAAAGAGTGGACCCAACAGCAAGTTACACAGGAAAAGAGAAGAGCAAAACCCTCTTCCTTGCACTTCCTACTATTCCGTCCACCACTGAAAAGCACCAACCACAATGGGCTGGGTTTTCCACATCAATTAAGCAAGTATATGCACACTTGATCCGGAGTCTGTTCCAACCATCACAGCTGTGCCCCACACAGGCTGTAACTATTAAGTTGACACCTTAACCAACCATAACAGTGTGCCTGTTGAGACCCAAGGATAACTGTGGGAATAATCCTGGATTGTGCTACCTCTTCTTTGCTTTGCTCTGAAGTTTCCCAGACTCTGCCTTCCCTGATCCAAAGTACAGGCCCACTGCCATTTCCATCTGATGGTTTTACATGGGATTCTGGATATGAACTCAGGACCTTCTGCTTGAAAGGCAGAGGTTTAATCCCTAAACCATACTCCAGTCCACCATTTCGTATCTGTTTAAGAAAAAGATCAATTCAGAGAATATTAACAAGGGAGTTAATCGTTACTGATTGTGTTTTTCATGTATTATCAAAGTAACACTCTGTTCTGTCCTTTCTGCAGTGTAAAACTCTGTTCTGTCCTTTCTCCAATGTATACTCTCTAGACTATTGTGAACAATCGGTTCTCTGTACAGATAAAAACTTCTTACTGGGATCTTATTTGTACCTATTTGGATGACTATATCATTTACAGTATACTTCAAAAACAGACAGAATTTTCTTTTCTGTTCCTTTTGTCAAGATTCCTTTGGCAGTTTGCTTTTGTTGTTGCTGCTGCTGCTTATGGTTCCATACAAATATTCGGATTTAACTTCCAGGGATTTCCTTTCCTTAGATCTGTGAAGAATATTATTTACATTTTAATAGGTACTGTGTGAATCTGTAGAGCATTTTAGGTTGTATAATAAAGAAGGGACTTCCATTTTATGTCCATGTCCTCTCAAAGTACTTTCATCAGTGCTTACAGTTTTCATTGTAGAGGTCATTTTACCACTTTGGTGAAATTTGTTCCTCGGCGTTTATGGCAGTAATTGTAAACCATCCTGGGTTGTTCTCTTGATTTTGGATAATTTGCTGTTGCCATACAGCAATACCACTGTATTTTCTCTGCTGATTTTCTTTTGCAACTTCATAGAATTTACTTAGTAGCTCAACTAGGTTATTTTTTCTGAAGGTGGAGCTTTGATATTTTTATCTGTCATAGTTAAATAGAGGTGTCATTTTGACAATTGAAGATTCCCACTCTGGGCACATATGTAAAGAATTAGTAGCAGATTTAAACCCTGAGCAAGCTGCAGAAGATTGTCTAATTGATGGGAAAGGCTCAGCCCATGGTGGGTGGAACTAGTCTCTGGGGAGTTGAATACAATGAGGGAGTTAATTAGGAAGTGGGCATTCTTCAGTATACTTGAGCAGACATGTTGGTAAGGCAAATGAGGACTGTCCCTCTCTCAGTGGTCCAGTGAATATTGAGTGGGCTGTTCCTCAGCAGCTGGTGTTGGTATGAGCCTTCCTGTCCAACTGGATGAGAAACTGTAGCCAAGATACATAAGATAAAATAAAAACCTTTGTTCCCTTAAGCTGTTGGGTCATGATTTGTCAGCAACATATACAAAATGTAGGCAATCTGCTATATTATCTCTACAATGATGTCACATGCAAAGATCAACAATTTGACACTGTTTTCCAATTCTCATGGCTCCAGCTTCTTCCACCTGCATAATTGGTGTGGCTAATATTTATGATTATCTATCTAATAAATATCTTGAGCATAGGTATCTTTGTCTTGTTCCTGATTTTAAGGGGCACATTTTTCATCTTTTTCGCATTCAATATAATGTAAACTACTGATTCATTATAGATGTTCATTATTTTATCCAAACACATTCTTCCCATACTTCATTTGTTGTGCATTTTCTTCATGAAGGGAAGTTGAATTCATCCATCAACTTTTCTGAGTCATTAAGATAAACATGTAACTTTTGTGCTTTTTTCTGTTAATATGCATCACATTTATGGAATTTATGCATATTAAATCATCTTTGTGCCCTAAAGATAAATTCCAATTGATGATAGTGACTTGGACTATTAATGTGCCAGTAGCCTATTTTCCTAAGGTATTTTGTTCCTATGTTATCATGTATACTGTCCTATAGTTTTTGTTTATAAGTTTGTTTTTAATATTCTCATCTGGTTTTGGTCTAAGAATAATATTAGCTTCTTAAAATGAGTTTGGAAATGTTTCCACCTCTTGAATTTTTTGGAAGATTTGGAAGGAAACGGTTGATGTGTTTAGAATAAAATATTGGGGCCTGGAGAGATGGCTCAGGGGTTGTGACTCTGTCTCACAAGCAGAAGGTTCTGAGTTCGGATCCCAGGTCCCACATTAAAAAAAAAAAAATCACTCTGTAGAATAAAATATTGGGAAGAGGTGAATGACTTCAAATGCAGCCAGTACAAAAAGAGAGAGAGAGAAAAAAATAAAAACATAAGAGTTGGTTGAAAATAGTCTTGAGTCACTGTGATTTATGCCACAGTGTCTCTTTTGCTAATAGGGACAAGGTACTTTGCTCAAAAGTACATCTACTACCAGGGTTCCTTGTTGAATATCTTGCATATAGTGAATGTCTACTAAATGATTTTATCATTAATTTGTTTAAATAAAAATGCAAAGTCTAAAATTGTGATGTTAGGGTCATAATCCCTATCCTGTTTCTTTCTAGATTGACCGTTGTGATACTTTGTCCTGTGAAGAATGTCAGATATGAATCTAATTTCTTACACATTTAAGTTGCCTTTGAAATGGCAGCTGAGTTTTTTTAACATTTTTTATTATTATTTCCGTTCATACAAACATAATAGGTACACCAGTTCCCTCCCTCCCTTCTCCTCCCCCCGAACTCCCTGCTACCCTCCCCTCACCTCTCCCTTCCCATCCCCCAGCACCTCCCCCCAATCCCCAGAGAGTCCTTTAATGTGCATGCCTGACTCTCCTCTGGACTCTCCTCTCCGATGACATACAAGGACCCAGTGGCATTTCCCTGAACCGTTTCTTGTGTTCCCCTTAAGTATAGGAACACTACTGTGGCTAACAATCCCTTGCCCCCAAGGATCTTGGTGCCTTTAGCAGATGCTAGACTTTGTGGGGTCAATAGTGTGTTGGACATTGCATGGGCATGCAAAGTCCAATTATGATTGCTTTGGCCTTAACTTGTGTGGAGTATCTAGTAAATAATTGCTCCTTCCATCCTTTTGCTCTTACAGTCTTACTGCCTCCTCTTCCGCAAAAATTCCCTGAGTATCAGGATGGGGAGAGATTAAGCTGGCCTAGTTCTAGGTGGTTGATATAGAGTCTCTGAAGTTCTGGATAGTGGTTTGTTGATTTTCTTTTGCAGTTTTGCTGCTTCTGCAATGCCCTTCACTCCATCCTGATGGGCATTGTATGTCTCCCCCTGGCCAGAAACAAAAAGCTGCTAAACTGGAGTCTTGTTATAAGAGCACATTCAAGGGTAGATGTAATAATAGTAGGAAACCACAGTGAGGGAGGGGTCAATCACCCAAATGGATCAAGGACCTTGATATAAGGCCAGAGACTATAAAAACTATATTTGAAAGGATAGGGAACTCCCTCGAGCTGATTGGGCTAGGCCAACAGTTCCTAAACAGACATCTAATGGCACAGTCACTACTACCAACTCTCAACAGTTGGGACCTTGTGAAATTAAAGAGTTTCTGTTCAGATAAAGAGATTGTAACATGAGCTCAAAGGCAACCCACAAAATGGGAGAAAAATCTTTACTAACCACATATCTGATAGAGCTCTACTGTCCAGAGTACACAAAGAACTTAAAAAACTAAACACCAAGGAAACTAATGGCCCATTTAAAAAATGGGCCCTGGAACGTAAAAGAAACTTCACCAGGAATGAAATTAAAATGTCTAACAAATATCCTAAAAAATGTTCCACTTCTTTAGCCATCAGGGAAATGCAAATCAAAACTTCCCTGAGATATCATCTCACCCCGGTCAGGATGGCAAAAATCCACAATACAAACAACAACAAATGCTGGAGAGGATGTGGAGAGAGGGGAACTCTCCTACATTGCTGGTGGGAATGCAGGCTCATACAGCCACTCTGGTGAGCCATCTGGAGATTCTTAAAGAGATTAAAGATTGAAATGCCATATGACCCTGCGATTCCACTTTTGGGAATAACCGCCCATGCAGCAGAGGTTCACCTCCATAGCACAAGCATGACCATGTTCATAGCAGCACTGTTTACAATAGCAAAATCATGGAATCAGCCCAAATGTCCAACAGTTGATGAGTGGATAAGGAAACTGTGGTACATCTATACCATGGAGTAATACTCAGCCATCAAAAATGATGAATTACTGGAATTTTCTGGGAAATGGATGTCATTAGAAACAATTATATTGAGTGAAGTATCCCAGACCCAGAAAATTAAGCGCCATATGTACTCCCTAATCGTTGGCTCCTAGTACCAAAACCACCCAGCCCACCTTGAGACACTCAAAGATAAATCTATGTAATACCTACAGTAATTGCAAGGATTATGAACAGGAGGGATGGGGTTTTAGGGCCACACGAGAAACAAGGAGAGAGGGGACCATGTTACAGCAGAGAAAATAGGCCTCCATCAAGAACTGCAAGTAAGTAATGAGACACCTTGTTAAGTTCACCGACTTTTGTTTCTGATCATTTACAACTGAGGGGGTATGATCTCACCAGAAGGGGAGGGCATATAGTCTGGCAGATAAAAAGTAACCATTTGGCAGCTGAGTTTTTAACACTAATAAGCTTTTCTATATCTTAAATAACCCATGTAAGGGACTTGGCATGGTGAATAGACCATAGTAAGTGTTCGATGAAATGCAAACTCTTATCAGCAACCTTGAGTTTCACTGCGAGAGCTCTTCCAGAGTCTACTTGTAGATATTTTCCTGGGTAGTATTGATGTTTTTAATGCAATGACTCCTATTAATTTGCTTTCTTTCATCTTATTCATTTAGCAGAAAGCATGCTGTGCTTCTATTTCTTTAAAGTGAAGGTAGCATTATTAACTCAGTAGTCACATAAAACAGAATACAGAGATTTAAGGTTGGACAGAGCCTACCTAGTCCATGATGAGTGGCACAACTATTCTCACCAATCCTGGCTGATTCAAGCTATGAAAGTGATATCAGGTGAAGTTCAGAAGACAGACTATGGAAGGTGGCAAATGTGGAAAAATAAGTCAAAACTTTTCTTGCTTATTTGTAAAGTACCAGCTATAGTAGCATTTTTTTTTTTTAGAAAATGAGAAAAGTAAATATCAGAGAAGGCTACATGGCTAATCCACTATAACAGATTGTCAATTTAATACCATTAGCTCTTCTCCACATTTGGATAAAAAGTGAGAGACAGAATGGAGGAGAGACTTGTCTGAGGAGGAGAGAGAGACGAGAGAGAGATAGAGGAGAGTGAAAGAGAAAGGTAAAGGAAGATAAGAAGTAAAGAGGAGGAGGAAGAGGAAGAACAATAGGAAATAAAGGGCATCAGAGATTCTGTATTGGAAGAAAAGTTGACATTCTTCATTGAATAATTTCTAAAACTAGATGCCATAACAAACTAAGATGACTCTTTAACATTTTCATGAATGACACACTATAAGATATGCTCTAAGAAAAATCTGCAGACTTAATAATTTTTTTGGGATGTTGTGATTCAGTCAAGGCAGTCACATAATATATGCTTTGTGCCATGAAACCTCATAAGTCATATATGAAGCAGGATTCAAATTTTTATCCTGTGTAAATGTAACATTAATCACTATATTTGAAGCAGTTTATCCCCTTCAGCCACATTTTAGTTACATGTGTTTGGCACATCATGAATGCAGAATAAGTTTTGAGATACTAACGACTTATAGTTTAAGAGAAAACCTTACACTTCAATAATAAGATAACTTCTCTTCTCTTGAGTCTTTATGTTCATTGGTTTCTGGAGGATTCAGGAAAGGATTATCAGAAAGCTTGTGTGTGTGTGTGTGTGTGTGTGTGTGTGTGTGTGTGTGTGTGTGTATGCATACACTCATGTGTTCAGAATGTGAGTGAGTGGCCTCTAGAATGGCCTCATTTCAAGGCTTGGTTCAGAGTTTAAAGTGTTTCAGGGATGCCCTGCTTTGGCACTCAGTTCACTGAAAGAATGCAGTCCTAGTTACTGGCTGGGAGAGCAATAAAAACAGAGACTTTGCTCTCAAAAGCTTGTGGAAAGCATAACATTGGGCTATTGAGACAGTTCAGTCACTCCCACTTCTCTTTGCAATGTGCATGACAGCTCTGCTCAGGCCCAGCACACAGAGAATTGCTTCTTCTGAAAGGAATCAAGTAGCTTGAGGACAGCAATAAAGTCCTCGACAGAAAGTAACAAAGAAAAGTTTTCAGTGTTTAATTTGTTTACAATTGAATTTTGGGGTTTATCAGCAAGAATTACTTGGAGACATTCAAGATTCGGTGCTTCTGTCAATGTCATGCAAAGCTACAAGAACATGGTTGCCTCTGGAATCCTTTACTCTGAAAAGATGTAAGTGAAAGATACCATAAATAAGTAAAGCGCCCCAAATTCCTCCTTGATGATGTTGTGATAAACCATACAATTTCAACTCAGGAATCCCCATTTTACTACAAAGTCTAACAAGTGAATGTAAATCGGATACCTATTTTATGGCTCTAATACTTAGAGAGCAAAGCAAGTAGAAACTGTGTGTATATATATATATATATATATATATATATATATATATATATATATACATATATATATATTCTTCACATGGAGGAGAAAATATTGATTTACTAAGCCATCCATTGGGAGTTTAGTAAGTGCTTATCATGAGCCAGATCCATGATGATAGCCAGAGAAAGCTGTCTCAATGTATCTCTCTCAGTGGTTTTTACACTTGAAACATGCATCAAAAATTCTCTCAGGGGACTCATCGAATTAAAGATTTCTGGCTGTGACTGAGAAAATCTGATTCTTTAAATATAGAATAAAGCTCAAGAATATGCATTTCTAACAAGTACCTAAGAGATATTGTGGGTTAATGTGATGATTAGCATGCATGTCACCTTGATTCAATTTGGAATCCATCAAGGCATGGCTCTGGATGAGCATATGAGGGTGTTTCCTGAAAGTATTAACAGGGGGAAGACCATCCCCCTGTGTAGGTAGTACTTTCTGGTAGACTGACAGATAGGAAAAGGAGTAAGGGAAAAACAATGTTGCTATTTGCATGCTCACCTTTGCCCCTTGCTAATGACCGCATCAGGGCTATTGCTGCTGTTGACATCCTTCACTGATACCAGAATCCAGCAGTGCTCCAGGAGTCTTCCAGACCTTCAGCACTCCATTGGGACTGTTGAGGCATCCAGCCTCATGAACTTTGCAGTTTTTGTGTTCTCAACCTCTGAGGGTACAGATGACCATTGCTAATCTATCCAATTATCATAGCAGATAATCTGATAAACGATCTATATACTATGTTTATTCTATTGGTCCTCTAACTCTTGAGAATCTTAACTAATAAAACTGAAAAGAAACCAGAAGCTGAGTACTATCACCTACTCATACAGAAGAAGAACTGTTCAGTGACTGTAATACACAGCATTAGGCATTCACTGCCATGCAGCATGCTGTGGAAGCACAGAAGAGAGACACTTCACAAAACTCAGGGATGAAGAGACCAGAGGCAGATTTCAAGAAAGGATGTCTAGACATGGTGGCACTTAACTAACTCTTGGATACTGATTAGCCTTTTTGTAAATTTGATCAGGAGAAGATCTAGAAGTTATTCTTGCTGGAAAAAAAGAGCAAGTGTAAGAACAGAGGTAATAAATGCCTTGATCACAGGGAACAGCAAGTAATTTGTGGCAAGAGTTGGAGTAAATAAGGGATTGACAGCCACAGTAGTGTTCCTATGCTTAAGGGGAACACAAGAAAGAGTTCAGGGAAATGCCACTGAGTCCTTGTACATCATCGGAGAGGAGGGCCCAGAGGAGAGTTTGTCATGCACATTAAAGGATTCTCCGGGGGATTGGGGGAGGGGAGGCACTGGGGAGTGGGGAAGGAGGGGTGAGGGGAGGGAGAGGATAGAGGTGGAGGTAGGAGGAGGGAGGGAGGGAACCGGTGTACCTATTAAGTTTGTATGAGCGGAGATAATAATAAAAAATGTTAAAAAAAGGACACCTGGTCCTTAATAGCCTTCATTTCCAAGTGTTTATTTAAGGCACCTGGTCCCAATAAACCTTGATTGCCAATTAAAAAAAAGACATTCCCTATAACATGTGGCACAGAATAGCCATTCAGTAAACATGCAAATAAATTAAATTACATTGAAATATTTTAGATACTATGGGAACTCTAGAGGGATAAAATGTGGTCCTAGGCTCAATCGTTGAAGAGTTGTATAACTCATTGAAAACAAAAGGCAAGATGCATTCAAAGCAGAAAAGCAATTCACCAGAGAACAGAAGTCAACGTGGCACTCAGCAACTAAAAAGATTTCCTAGGACTGGAGAGATGCATCAAAGGTTAAAACCTCTACTTCACAAGCAGAAGGACCTGGATTTGGATCCCAGATCCCACATAAAAATTACCTGGTGGAAATGCTGAGGCCTGCAATCCTGGCCCTAGAAAGAAGAGCCTGGGAAACCCTGGAGCATAGCAAAAAAAAAAAAAAAAAAAAAAAAAAAAAAAAAAAAAAAAGAGGTAGAAGCAATTCAGGATGATTTGCAAATCCACACTTAGTCTTCCATAGCCACACACAATACCCTTCCATACATACACACACACACACACCAAAAATGGCTGCCTGGATTATAGGGATTTCCCCACTTCTCTAGGAATGTTAACCAGACTGAAGTCCCCAGAATCTAGGTTCAGTGATTTTCCCCCAGGTCATATGGGTTATTTTGAAAGAAAGGTATCTAAGAAAATGGGCCAATATACATAACCCCCTTGAATGATCTGAATGGGAATAGAGACAGATTAAATCTTGTCATGCTTGGACACAGGTGTCAACTTAACAGTTGGAGGTTTGAGATCTGTGCACATTTGTAGAGAATTAGTGGTTGAGTTGAGCCCAGAGTAAACCTGCAAGAGATTGTCTAGCTGATAGGGAAGGCCCGTACTAGGCCGTGAACAGATGAATGAAATACTGAGAGCTGGTTGAGGAAGTGGGCATCCTTTTGTTCACTTGGTCAGACATGCTGGTTTGGCAAGTAAGGATTGTCCCTCTCTCAGCCATTACCTAGAGATGGTGTGGGCAGTTCCCTGGGCTCTGATATTGGTGCATGCTCTCCTGTCAGGTTGGACTACAAACTATAACTGGATTATCAGTAAGAAAATAAACCTCTTGTTCCCTTAAGCCATTTGATGATCATTTATCAGCAACCATACAGGTGAACTGCAATGAATCTTCCTTGGATGAGAAGAGACACATAGGGTAGAGGAGTTGACATTTCTCAGATGAAGCTGAGAAAAAAAAAGATGTCATGCTAAAAGAAGTAAAGTTGTGATAGAGACATAATACTGGTGGCATTTTTGACTTTGAAGCTAAATGTCCCTAAAGCCCAGCTGTCTTTGATATTACCACCTTTTTGGGTACACTAAATTCTTCAACAGTTTGCCTTTCCCTTTTCCTCCTCTTTTTTTCCTCTCTCCTCTTACTCTGCCAAAGCTATCTGGATGAAGTTTAATTTCTGTCACTTACAATCACATTGGTTGTGACTCCTCCAGTCAACAATCACTCAGGATCTGAAGCATGAAATAGATACTGAAGGAGCTTGTGATCCATAGGTTATACCTCTAGTAGAAACTGAATAGAGGCAGCAGGCCTTTGATCTGTCTCAGCACTGGGCAGCAGGACTTGGTCAAAGGGAAGGGCTGGGAGTTCCTCCAAAACCAAGAGGATAGCATAAAAGCAAATTAAATTTTGAAAAAAAAAACACGGCTTCAAACACTGGAAAAGGGTTCTACCTGAGTGGAGAAAGGACTACTTGGACTTCTTGTAGATAAAGCATGAAGCATGAAGCTTTCTTACAGATGTGGGATGAAGCATCTTGTATGGAGCCTTTCACAGGTTAAGTTCCACGTTGTGAGATTTTGCCTTGAAGTGTTAGAGTACTTGTGGATATACAACAGGAAAAAAGTTGGAGCTTTTAAGAGCACTAGCCCTGTGAGAGGTTTCATTCCTTCTTTTTATTTCTCCCTTTTTCCCTATTCCTCTGAGAATGTATTTCTTTGTGTTGGCTACTCATCAGCAGACTACACAAGATCCACAACAGAGCGAGATCAGAGGATACTGATGCCTGGGGATTGGGCACCAGGGATTAACCTAGGACATTGCTTTGCTTGACCCAGAAATATGAAGAATAGCAAAGTGGAGCATGCCGGCACAGAGCGTCAAGTCCCCACATGACTGTCCCAAAGAGGCCTGAGCTGGGAACTCCAGAGGTCTGACCTTAGACAAGTCACTTGCATTTTAAACACCACTTTCCACATCTGAAAACATCTGAATCATTCCCAACCATGTACTCCTTACTGGTAACTATACAAATAATGGAGATTGTGGGTACAAAAGAGCTTTTGTGCCACAAAGGATTGTGTAAGACCTTGTGAGGAGTGCTGCATGGATTAATCCTTTATCTCATCAAATATGCCCCAAGACTGTCCTGTGTCATTACTAGCATCCAATAGAAGCATGCTAAGTAGTCACCTCCCTTTTAAGAGAGTACTTTCCTTATATATTCTGGGCAGATCCTTCTTTTGCAAGGCTTTTCCATTTTTTCCCCCTGGTCAGACAAGCTGCAACTACAAATTACTTTCAAGACATTTCAAATGGACTGGGGAAGTGCGTGAGTGTCCTGGTCCTTGCAGATCATGTTTGCTCATCAGGTTGTTTCTCCTTTATGAATGTTGTCTCGGGATCCCTTTCTCAAAGCATCTCCTTCTCTTTTATGGAGGAAGCCCTGCCTTGCCAGTGACAAGACACATCCAGGAACCATTTGTTTTCTCTTTCATGCACACCGCATTTAGAATTCTCTCATGTTTCAGTCAGGAGTGTGCACCGACTACAAATCTTCTGTGTCCAAGCGTGCGGCTAGGAGCAAGACATACCTGTCTAGCACAGCTCTGCACTGATTTATTCAGTGATGGAACTGAATGCCCCGAACATCCTAGGAAGTCCTTGTCAATGCTGTGATCTATCTATGCCTTCAGGGAAGCAGCCAAGAGATGCATTGAAATCTGACTTCTTTCTTTACATGGATGAAGCAAGAGTCCACATCAAGCTGCAATGGCATTGCTGTAATGGGGTATGTGGAATTTTGTTGCTGCCACACTCCACTTCCTACACTGTCTGTGTCATTGGCAAACTTTCCACCTTTCTACCCCTTTACAAGCTTTATGGCATGTGACAGAAGAAAGATTTCAATTGTGCAGTGAAAAGGAACTCTGTCACTTTTATCTTCACTGATTTGAAACAATGCATGTCCAAAAACTTTTCTGTTAATAGGCCCTCATTTTAATGGGATGATTCCAAAAAGTGCCCATTTTCCTAATTATTTCAGAATTATGTGGACAGTAATTACCATCTTCCATTAGCAGCCCAAGCAGTGGTTAGGACAAATTTCAAATGCATCCAGCAAGGGAAATACACTAATATGTCTGCTTCATTAACTTCAATCAGAAGACAGCAGTGACTCTTCATGGCAATAAATTGGCTTTGATACATTCTCATCAAATATTGATCTAAATAGTCTGTAGGACTACTTAGTCAGGCTGTGGGAAATTTATTTCTTGAATACATTATTTTTATCCTAACTGCCTGTTGCTGTCTGAAACAATCCATTTTTTCATATTAAAACTTTATGCACTTTGGACAGTAGAGCTCTATCAGATATGTGGTTAGTGAAGATTTTCTCCCATTCTGTGGGTTGCCTTTGAGCTCGCGTTACAATCTCTTTATCTGAACAGAAACTCTTTAATTTCACAAGATCCCAACTGTTGAGAGTTGGTAGCAGTGACTGTACCATTAGATGTCTGTTTAGGAACTGTTGAAATAGCCCAATCAGCTCGAAGGAGTTCCCTATCCTTTCAACTATGGTTTTTATAGTCTCTGGCCTGATATCAAGGTCCTTGATCCATTTGGAATTAAGTCTTGTACATGGTGAAAAGTACGGGTCCAGCTTTAATCTTCTGCATGTGGAGATCTAGTTTTGCCAGCACCATTTGTTGAAGATGCTGTTCTTTTTCCATTGGATTCTTTGGGCCCCTTTGTCAAAGAACAAATAGCTGTAATTTTGTGGGCTTATATCTGGGTCTTCAATCCTTATCCATTGATCTGTGTGTCTATTTTGGAGCCAGTACCATGCTCTTTTCACAACTATGGATTTGTAGTATAGACTGAGGTTTGGTATGGTGATACCTCCAGCAGTGTTTTTGTTACTCAGGATTGTCTTTGCCATCCTGGGTCTTTTGTGCCTCCATATGAATTTTGAGATTGTTTGGTCAACTTCTTTGAAGAATTGCTTTAGGATTTTAATTGGTATAGCATTGAATTTGTATATTGCCTTTGGTAGGATGGTCATTGTTACGATGTTGACTCTGCCAATCCAGCAAGGAAACCAATGGCCCAATTAAAAAATGGGCCCTGGAACTTAAAAGAAATTTTATTTGGAATGAAAGTAAAATGTCTAACAAATATCTTAAAAAATGCTCCACTTCTTTAGCCATCAAGGAAATGCAAATCAAAACTTCCCGGAGGTATCATCTCACCCCGGTCAGGATGGCAAAAATCCACAATACAAACAATAACAAATGCAGGAGAGGATGTGGAGAGAGGGGAACTCTCCTACATTGCTGGTGGGAATGCAGGCTCATACAGCCACTCTGGCGAGCCGTCTGGAGATTCATAAAGAAATTAAAGATTGAAATGCCATATGACCCTGCTATTCCACTTTTGGGAATAACCCACCCATACGGCAGAGGTTCACCTCGATAGCACAAGCACGGCCATGTTCATAGCAGCACTATTTACAATAGCAAAGTCATGGAATCAACACAAATGTCCAACAGTTGACAAGTGGATAAGGAAACTGTGGTACATCTATATAATGGAGTACTACTCAGCCATCAAAAATGATGAATTACTGGAATTTGCCGGGAAATGGATGTCATTAGAAACAATTATAATAAGTGAAGTATCCCACTTAATTAAGCACCATATGTACTCCCTAATAGGTGGCTCCTAGTACCAAACCCACCCAGCCCCCCTAGACACAGTAATTCCAAGGATTATGAACAGGAGGGATGGGGTAGGAGGGCCACACCAGAAAGAAGGAGAGAAGGGACCGTGTTACAGGGAAAATAGGCCTCCACCAAGGACCCAAATAAGTAATGAGACATCCGATTAAGTTCACAGACTTTTGTTCCTGATCATTTACTACTGAGGGGGTGTGATCTCACCAGAAGCGGAGGGCATATAGTCTGGCAGATAAAAAGTAACCATTTTGCAAATGGGTGATAGACCCCTCCCTTACTGTGGTTTCCCACTTTTATTACATCTACCTTTGAATGTGCTTTTATCACAAGACTCTAACAACTTTTTGTCTCTGGCCAGGGGGTAACATACAATGCCCACCAGGATGGAGTGAAGGGCATTTCAGGAGCAGCAAAACTGCAAAAGAAAATCAACAAACCACAATCCAGAACTTCAGAGATTCTATATCAACCACCTAGAACTAGGCCAGCTTAGTCTTTCCCCATCTTGAAGCTCAGGGACATTTGCAGAAGAGGGGGCGGCAAGAGTGTAAGAGCAAAAGGATGGGAGGAGCAATGATTTGCAAGATACTCTATACTAGTTAGGGCTGAAGCAGTCATAATTGGACTTTGCATGCCCTGCGCATTGTTCAACACACTGTTGACCTCACAAAGTCTAGCATCTGCTAAAGGCACCAAGATCCTTGGAGGCAAAGGATTGGCAGCCACAGCAGTGTTCCTATACCTAAGGGGAACACGGGAAAGGGTTCAGGGAAAGGCCACTGGGTCCTTGTACGTCATCGGAGAGGAGGGCCCAGAGGAAAATCAGACATGCACAAGAAAGGACTCTCTGGGAATTGGGGTGGGAGGCACTGGGGGATGGGGAGGGAGAGGGGTGGGGAGGGAGAGCAGGGGGTACGGGGGTAGGAGGAGGGAGGGAGGGAACTGGTGTACCTAATAAGTTTGTATGAGCTGAAATAAAAAAAAAACAATTATATTAAGTGAAGTAACCCAGACCCAGAAAATTAAGTGCCGTATGTACTCCCTAATAGGTGGTTCCTAATACCAAACCCACCCAGCCCACCTTGAGACACTCATAGGTAAATCTATATATTACCTACAGTAATTGCAAGGATTATGAACAGGAGGGATGGGGTTGGAGGGCCACACCAGAAACAAGTACAGAAGTGACCATGTTACAGTAGAGAAAATAGGCCTCCATCAAGGACTGCAAATAAGTAATGTGACACCTGGTTAAGTTCACAGACGTTTGTTCCTGATCATTTACAACTAAGGGGGTATGATCTCACCAGAAGGGGAGGGCATATAGTCTGGCAGATAATAAGTAACCATTTTGCAAATGAGTGATTGACCCCTCCCTCACTGAGGTTTCCAACTTTTATTATATCTACCCTTGAATGTGCTCTTATAATAAGACTCCAGTTTAACAGCTTTGTGTCTCTGGCCAGGGGGTTACATACAGTGCCCATCAGGATGGAATGATGGGCATTGCAGGAGCAGCAAAACTGCAAAAGAAAATCAACAAACCACAATCCAGAACTTCAGAGACTCTATATCAACCACCTAGAACTAGACCAGACTAATCTCTCCCCATCCTTAAGCTCAGGGAAATTTGCGGAAGAGGGGGAGGTAAGAGTGTAAGAGCAAAAGGATGGGAGGAGCAATGATTTGCAAGATACTCCACACAGGTTAGGGCTGAAGCAATCATAATTGGACTTTGCCCTGCGCAATGTCCAACACACTATTGACCTCACTGCTAAAGGCACCAAGATCCTTGGAGGCAAGGGATTGGCAGCTACAGTAGTGTTCCTATGCTTAAGGGGAACATGAGAAAGAGTTCAGGGAAATACCACTGGGTCCTTTTACGTCATCGGAGAGGAGGGCCCAGAGGAGAGTCAGGGATGCATATTAAAGGACTCTCTGGGAATTGGGGCAGGAGGCACTGAAGGATGGGGAGGGAGGGGTGAGGGGAGGGGGAGCAGGGGGTTTATGGGGAGGAGGAGAGATGTAGGGAACTGGTGTACCTATTAAGTTTGTATGAGTGGAAATAATAATAAAAAATGTTAAAAAAAACTATTAGCAAGTAGGGAATCTCCTTTAAAAATACATTGTAGTAAAAATGTTTTCAGTGCAAAGGCTTTAGCTGAAAGGAATGAGACCCTAAATTGTTTAAGATAACATTTTGCAATGATTTACATATTTTTAGGAAGACCATATGTATATAGTGACCATCAGCATAGTGTTGTCTTTGCTCAAGCAGGTTCACTCAGACGTGACTTGTGTGACATGAACTTTCATTTTCTTGTAATGAAATCGACTTAGATTTTTTGGTGAACTGTTTTAATAGTGAACAGATTTACAGTATTGGAAAAAAACACAAATTCAGGAAAGGTGGCACCTCTCTTCAAAATACATGCATCATGGACCCGAGTTCCCAATTTCACATGGACTCTTCGGTTGCAGCAGAGGCCTGTGAAGGCAGCGGAACATTGAACAGAATACAGAGCAGGAAAAAGAGCCCAGCTAAAGAGTTAGAAAGGAGGAGATAGACAAGGTTAGTAAATAGGTTCTGACAGTCCCAGGGAACTGACAAGAGACAAAGTACCAGGCATAAAATGGGAATTAGAAGGCATTTAGCAATCCAAAATGGCAACCCTATTAGGACCTGAAAGCTAGCAGAGCAAGAAAAATCCAGAAAGTGCTTTCCGCTTGATTCCACAGGAAATCTGCAAAGGAAAGTCACAGAACAGTGCAAAAGAATTCTCTTGTGAATCCAGGAGAAAGAGTAGAGGAGGAGAAGTCATTTTCTCAGAAACAAAGAATAAAATCTGTATTAAATATGTGCAGTCCTTGAAGAGCAAGTCAATTGGCTCCAAGATATTTGTTTTGTAGGAGTCACAAGCCTGGAGATTTTAATTTTTTAATTAGCATATGTTTGTGGGTCCCCTGCTGTGTGCTAGGATTTTGTTCTAGATGGTGATAAGACAAACCTGATTTCATCATAATGATAGCTATTATCCTGGATAGTTGACCTACGTGACTTAGTCATATGAAAGTCATCAAGAAGTCTGTACCACAACTTCTTCATTCCCACAGCCAGTGATCAGATGGAATCTTTCCCAAGCACATGGAGACAGACTGCCTAGAGTGGAAAATCTCAATATTCAAAGGGAGAGATGTTTTGGGGGGTCAGATTGGCCTGGGTTCCAGATGCAAATCTGAAAGCAATTTGAAAAAAAAGTCATCTGTAAGTATTCTCAATAATTTGAAGACGGAGGATCTGCTTCTAGAGTTACCTCTCAAAATGCAATTGCCATATTCACTATTAACTTACATCTAAATCACTTTCCACATAATGGTCTATTTGCACATGCTAGCAAAATCCAGAGTTGGTAACATAACCTTAGTGAAACAGATAGAGAGAAATTCCAGGTTCAAAGACTAAATGACTTTTCCTAGTTCACATAGCTAGTAACTATCAAAATCAAAACTTAATTATCAAATATCAAACATTTTACTGGCTTGATAAGTACTTGAGTTATATGGAAAAAATATGTTCAAAGATGTGAACACAATTTATGACTGCTAATGGGAGATATGTATTTGCCTAGAGATGAGAAATTGTTTTGAAATATGAGAATTAACAATACTAGAAGAATAGTAGTGACTCAATCCAGAATAATGCTGCAATGCATGGAGAAGGAAATGAAATATATTCCTAGTTACTTTGCTGTCAATTAAGAATAACAGTAAGACTCTTCTAAACATTTATAATTATGAACTCAAAGGATCATTATAAAGTATCATGGTGGATAATTACTTCCCTGATTTGGATCAAGGTAAATTTAGCTTCTTTTCATCAAAGGCTAATAATTTTTTAAGCAAGACTTTTCTTGATCTACTTTCTCTTTCACAGAAGGGGGGATAATATTCTTTCTAAAATAGTATGGATATTTATTGAGTGTCACACATCATTAAGTGTAAACTGAATTTTTGCTGGGGTCACTGGAAGATTGCACTTCACAATTGAACAATGTCTTAATGAATGAAATTTGGTGGCTCCACTTGCTAATGTGACTAGTTCCTACTGTTTATTTCATTCCAAAATTGGACACGATCAGATATGGAAACATAATTACACTGTGTAGAACTAATCCCTAAGATTTTCAGAGCTGACAGAAGAAAGCTTGCAGGCATGTAATTAAGAGAAAGGGGAAAAGTTGACCTACTTCTGCTGAGTTTCGGGGATCAACCTGTGTCTCTGCTGGTGCATCAATTCATCTCCTTTTCTATTCTTCTCTTAATAATCCTGACCTCATTTTTTATTATTTTCACTAGTGGATTAATTTGTAGCCTACTTCTGTTGATGTAGAAACCAAAATAAATGAGAGATTGGGAATGTCAATTAAACGGTCTGTGCAATTCCAATCACAATGATTGCTTTGTTAGCTTTGTTGCACATTCAGTATTTGAAATTAATTTAGGGGCATGGAAGAGAATGCCGCCTGCCACAAGGTTATTGTAAGGGATTATTCAACTTAAAATTTGTCAAATGAAACTAGGAGTCTTCTTTAAAGAACTATCAATATTGAAATTAATCATCTGGTATCAGTCAAAATCTTTGCTTGCTCTCCACTTTACAAAGAAGAAAGATGAATTTCTTTATCTTTACATTTCAGGAGATAGCTTAATGTCCAGGAAGGGAGTTTACTGTGAAATAATTTGTCTATGGCTAGGAAACATGCAGACGGAACTATATTCAAAAGGCTAGTGTAGCGCCAAGGCCCAGGGAAGATATCTGGACTAAAGATCTATCGAGTAGTCATTAGCATAAATACCTCAATTTTCTAAAGGAATTATGTGATAATGTAAAATAGATATATAGATAGATAGACAGATAAAGATAGGCAGATAGATAGATAGATAGATATATAGATAGATAGATAGATAGATGATAGATAGATAGATAGATAGATAGATAGATAGATAGATAGATAGATAGAATCTAACGATCAAGTATGCAAGTTTCTGGTAACGGGTACCTTTTGAGCACTTAAAATGTCTGAAAATAACTCATTTAAGTAACTACCCATGACCCGTGAATACCATAGTGTGCAGTACAAATGTAGAGATCAATTAAACCCAGACTGATGAAGAATGAGATTGCCCAATGATACCACATTCAGTGATGGAGGAAAACCTCAAACAGAACTCAGAACTATAGGGTGAGAATTAACAATCATTCTAGGATTGGTAAAATGAGTTGACATGCAGATGAATTTGATTAGACAGTAGAAAATGAGCTGTGACATGGAGGGATAAACCATGTGAAATGCTGCTGAATTCAGATGTAAAGATTTTATAAGGACATGAGTTACTCTTTCAATAGCTGCAAAATAGGTGCATGTAGTATAACTTCCAGAAGCATATCTTCAAAGAGATATGAAATGCTTTGGAAATTCCTGTTCATTTTTTTTTAAAGAATTTAGGATTTCTCTCTAAAAATGAAAATCCTCTTCTGTTACTTTACATATGGTACATTTCAAACAGGTGTTTGAAAATAAGCAGCTTAATTTATTCAATGCTCTGCTTGGTAACAGGATGCTAATCAGTAATTTTCAAAGTAACCATTTGTTTGATCACATTTAACCATTTGGGGGCTTTTCAAAACAATTTATATGCTATGTGGAGGTAGCTATAAACTTGTTTTGAGGATGGATGTGGAAAGCCCCAAATAATAACACGGATATTTTCTTGACCATCTGTTGAATTCACTAAGGCCTAGGGCGTGCATCCCTGAAAGAAAAGCCTTTGGAGATCAATGCCTATGTCTTTCAAGCATTGCCTGAATCCTCTTCAACGTGTCCATCTGCCACTTCTTTCCTGGAACTAGTTTGAACTCTTTACAATTCCATATAAAATCCCCACGGTTCACTAACTTTTAAAGAGTAATACTTCTTCCCCATCTCATTTTGTGACAATTCACACAATGAAGTCACACAACCGAAATATCTTGTCTTTAGCTTCAGAGTTTTCGCTTGGGTAGAAAATATGCCATAGAACTCCCTGCAAGAGCATTCAGATTAGCTCATTGTGCAGCACTCATTCAGGGATAAATACCAATGCAGACATTTTAATTCACTGTCCAATCGCTGTTCAGCAATATATCCAAAATCGGTCTGCTTTATTTCCCAAGTGTATGCACCCCAATAGCTTCTCCCTGCCACTCATGATCTTCTCTGGTGATTTACACCATCTGCCTTCTGACCCTAGCTAATTCAATCTACTTTCTTACAAACACTAGCTTCACAGAAGCACAGGGCTATGACAATTTGGAGCTCCTCTTTTAGTAGAAGTATTACTGTACACTCTGTTGTACACAAATTAGAACAAGATGTGGGACTCTTTCTGCAAAGAAGAACCTCACACTGAAATTGTTCACCCTGAACCTTCACATAACAAGGTTCATAGATTTGGAAAGTTAAAAATAGAAGGCTATACTAAAGGTTCTGGGAGAATAGCACTGTAAATCGGTAAGAATTGAATATTGCATTGCAGTATGCAATTAGAAATACATGCAAACAGTAAATCTTAATAAAAAGCTCTCAGTGATTCTCTGAAATCTAACATAACATGATCATCCTCAGTGTACAGCTGGTATAATTTTTCACCTACGTATTTCAGGACTCGCAACTTTAGTTTTTTATTAAAACTTAATTCCCATCTGCTATAATAATTGGTAGTGAATTATAATGCTAGAGCATACTTTCTAGTCACTTTGGCTATTCAGCTCAGCAAATGTAATGAAGGAACCCGCCTCTTTAGTCTACTGTGATCCCTATGTGTAATTGATCTACCTCATTCAAACGATGAGGGACTCTTTGTTTTCTCATGCACCGTCTTTTATTTATTTACTTATTTATCTAGTGTGTGTTTTTTACGTCTGTCTGTCCATGTGTCTGTGTCTGTATGAGAGGGCACTGTGGTCTGTCTGTCTGAATCAGAAGCCACTATGTGTCCTTATGGCAACCCAAGGATGGCTTCAGGAATCATCCTGGATTGCTTCTACCTCCTTTTTTGCTTTGCTCTTGTCTGGCATTTCCCAGGTTCTGCCTTCCAGAGCTGCACTTTCCACCTAGCATTTTTCCTTCTTTCTTTCTTTTTCTTTTTGTTTCTTTTTTTTTTTCTTTTTCTTTTTTTTGGGGGGCGGTGGGATCCAGGATCCAAACTCACTCAGGTTTTTCTTTTGAGGAAGAGTCTTTATTTATTTAGTTAGTTAGTTACTTACTTACTTATTTTTCTCCTACATTTTTTTTCTTAATCATACAAGCTCAGCGCACGCGCGGTCAAGCCGGGCCTCACCCCGTGCCCTAGGACCCCAGGTCAGCCCACAGGGACCCGGCTCCGACTCCCACCATCCAGCCGGAGCCGAAGGGGGCCAAGGGACGAGGAGGACCTCACACTGCGCCCGGGCCCCGCCCCAGCTGCCCTCGGGTTAAATAGCTCCACTCCGACACGCCCATCCTCCCTTTTCACCCCACTCCGCTCCGCCAGTCGGGACACGCGCGTGGTCCAGCCGGGCCTCACCCCGCGCCCTAGGTAAGTCCCCGTTCGGGCCCCGCCCACCAGGACCCCAGGTCAGCCCACAGGGACCTGGCTCCGACTCCCACCATCCAGCCGGAGCCAGGCGCGGGGGCCGAGGGACGAGGAGGACCTCCACTGCGCCTTGGCCCCGTCCCAGCTGCCCTCGGGTTAAATAGCTCCACGCCGACTCGCCCATCCTCCCTTTTCACCCCACCCCGCTCCCCCTGTCAGGATGCGCATGCACGGTCCAGCCGGGCCTCACCCCGTGCCCTAGGTAAGTCCCCGTTCAGGCCCCGCCCACCAGTACCCCAGGCCAAATAATTCAGTTTAGTGAAATTGAGAGATCTTAAGAGTTAAAATGACAATGCCAAAGTCAAAGTGCAAATCCATGAGAAGCAACACTCAAGTAAACAAATTTCCCACTGAAGAAATTAATCCCATGTTAGACTCCAACAAGAACAAACCCTTGGAAAAAGGCCAAGAAAGCCTCACCCAGGATAAGGTCTTCCAAAATATGATCATTACCATATTCAATACTATGAAAGAGGATATCCAGGAGGAATTACATAATTGAATCAATCGCTTTGAAGAGGAACACAACAGACATCTGGAGGAGTTGAGAAAAACAGTGCAAGAAACAAAAAGTGGCATAAAGCAGTTAAAACAAACTCAAGCAGAGTTTAAAACTGAGCTAAAAGACAAGTTATCTTCAACCCAGAACACCACAGAGAGTCTTATCAACAGAACTAATGAAGCAGAAAACAGAATTTCAGACCTTGAAGATAAAGTGGGAGTACTAACCAGCTCAATGGAAGACGTTGTTAAAGCCAAAAAGATACTTGAGAGAAACATCCAAGAGATATGGGACACCCTGAAGAAGCATAACATGCGTATTCATGGAATACCGGAGCAAGAATCTCAAAATACCACCCCTGAGGGAATTTTTCAAACGATCATCAAGGAAAACTTTCCTCATCTAAAAAAAGAGAGGCCCATTCATATACAAGAGGCATTCCACACCCCAAACAGATACGACCAAAATAGAAGCACACCTTGGCAAATAATAGTTAAAACACTCCACATTCAAGATAAAGAACTGGTGCTGAGAGCTTCAAGGGATAAAAAACAAGTCACTTTTAAAGGTAAACCTCTTAAAATAACAAATGACTTCTCAGTCGAAACAGTAAAAGCAAGAAGAGTTTGGAGAGACACACTTCAAGTATTGAATGAGCAAAAATGTCAACCCAGGCTGATTTACCCTGCAAAACTATCATCATGATCGAGGGAGAAAGAAAAATTTTCCAGCACAAAGACAACTTTAAGGGATACATGGCCACCAAACCAGGCCTTCAAAAATTGCTAGAAATGATACTCAAGCGTGAAGAAAAAAACAGGCATATCCAGGAGAACAGAAGGCAAATATAACACCATTAAAAGTGAAGCAATATACTTATAAAAGCTACTAAACATAATAAATGTCTGGAATTAACAATAGTTTCTCCATTATAACACTAAATGTTAATGGACTTAATTCACCGATCAAGAGACACAGATTACAAACTTGGATTAAAAATCACAATCCATCAATCTGTTGCCTGCAGGAAACCCATCTCACCACAAAAGATAGGCACGCTCTAAAAATAAAAGGCTGGTCAACAATTCTACAAGCAAATGGAAGCACAAAACAGGCAGGGGTAGCCATTATGCTATCAGACAAAGTGGATTTCAAACCAAAGAAAATTATAAGAGACACGGAGGGATACTACATTTTAGTCACAGGTACAATTCACCAGGAAGATTTCACAATACTGAACATATATGCACCCAATACAGGCCCCTCCACGTTCATTAAGAAAACCCTACAGCATCTAAAGCAAGAAATCAACCCCCAAACGATAATTCTTGGGGACTTCAACACCGCCCTCTCTACATGGGATAGATCAACAGGTCAAAAGCTTAACAGAGACACTTTGGACCTTAATCGAACCCTGAAAGAAATGGACCTTACAACCACGCACCAAAGAATACACATTTTTCTCAGCAGCACATGGAACTTTCTCCAAAATAGATCACATATTGGGCCACAAAATGAATCTACACATATACAAGAAAGTTGAAATTCTAACCTGTGCCCTATCAGACCACCACGGCCTAAAGCTGGACATCCACAACACATCAAACAAGAGAAAATACACTAACTCCTGGAAACTTAACACTGTGATGCTGAATGAGAACTGGATTCAGGAAGAAATTAAAAAGGAAATTCAAGATTTCCTGAAAGTGAATGATAACGAAAATACAACTTACCAAAATCTCTGGGACACAATGAAAGCTGTTCTAAGAGGTAAGTTCATAGCTCTTAATGCCCACGTCAAAAAAATGGAAACATCAGAAATAAACAACTTAACAATGCAGCTTAAAGCTTTAGAGAAACTAGAGCAATCTGATCCCAAAAGCAGTAGAAGAGAAGAGATTAGCAAAATAAGGGGAGAAATATCTGAAATCGAGACTAAGAAAACGATACAAAAAAATCAACCAATCAAAAAGCTGGTTCTTTGAAAAAATCAACAAGATTGATACACCCCTAGCTAAACTAACCAAAAGCAAGAGAGAGAAAACCCAAATTAACAAAATTAGAAATGAACATGGAGTTATCACTACTGATACCCAAGAAATCCAGAGAATTATAACATCATATTTCAAAAACTTATACTCTGTGAATTTTGACAATACAAAAGAGATGGATGAATTTCTAAGTAAACACAAATTACCTAAATTGAATCAGGAAGTTGTGAGTTATTTAAATAGTCCTATAACATATGAGGAAATTGAGGAAGTAATCTCGAATCTTCCCACCAAAAAATGTCCTGGACCAGATGGATTCAGCACAGAGTTCTACCAGACATTTAAGGAGTTAATAACACCAATACTCCTTAAACTGTTCCATCAAATAGCAAAGGAAGGAACACTACCAAATTCCTTCTATGAAGCTAATATCGTTTTAATCCCAAAACCTAATGAAGATTCACTTAAAAAAGAAAACTATAGGCCGATCTCCCTGATGAACACAGACGCAAAGATTCTCAACAAAGTCTTAGCAAATCGGATTCAAAAACATATTAAAAAGATCATTCATGGAGACCAAGTAGGCTTCATCCCCGGCACACAAGGTTGGTTCAACATACGCAAATCAATAAATGTAATTCATCATGTAAACCAGTCCAAAGTCCAAGACCACATGATACTCTTGATAGATGCAGAAAAAGCTTTTGACAAGATCCAACAGCCTTTTATGATCAAAACGCTAGAGACAGTGGGAATGCAAGGAACCTTAATCAATATAATAAAAGCTATATACAAGCCCACAGCAAGGATTATGCTCAATGGGGAACAATTGGAATCATTCCCACTTCGATCAGGAACTAGACAAGGCTGTCCACTCTCACCACTTCTATTCAATATTGTACTTGAAGTCTTAGCTGAAGCCATAAGACAAGAAAGGGACATGAGAGGGATTCATATCAGCAAGGAAGAAGTCAAGCTATCCCTATTTGCAGATGACATGATCTTATACCTGAGGGATCCCAAAAACTCCACCAGGAAGCTCCTGGAACTAATTGAGAAGTTCAGCAGGGTGGCAGGATACAAAATAAATGTGCAAAAATCAGAGGCCTTCCTATATGCCCAGAATGAAAGAAGTGAAAAAGCCTTGAGAGAAACAATACCATTTACTATAGCCCCTAAAAAAATGAAATACCTTGGTATAAACCTAACTAAGGAGGTAAAAGACCTTTACAATGAAAACTTTAAAACCCTAAAGAAAGAAATTGCAGAAGACACCAGAAAGTGGAAAGACCTCCCTTGTTCCTCGATTGGCAGAATCAACATTGTAAAAATGACCATCCTACCAAAGGCAATATACAGATTCAATGCTATACCAATCAAAATCCCAAAGCAATTCTTCAAAGAAGTTGACCAAACAATCTCAAAGTTCATATGGAGGCACAAAAGACCCGGCATAGCAAAAACACAGCTGGAGGTATTACCATACCAAACCTAAGTCTATACTACAAATCCATAGTTATAAAGACAGCCTGGTACTGGCTCCAAAATAGACACACAGATCAATGGATAAGGATTGAAGACCCAGATATAAGCCCACAAAGTTACAACCATTTGGTCTTTGACAAAGGGGCCCAAAGAATCCAATGGAAAAAGAACAGCATCTTCAACAAATGGTGCTGGCAAAACTGGATCTCCACATGCAGAAGATTAAAGCTGGACCCGTACTTGTCACCATGTACAAGACTTAATTCCAAATGGATCAAGGACCTTGATATCAGTCCAGAGACTTTAAAAACCATAGTTGAAAGGATAGGGCACTCCCTCGAGCTGATTGGGCTAGGCCAACACTTCCTAAACAGACATCCAATGGCACAGTCATTGCTACCAACTCTCAACAGTTGGGATCTTGTGAAATTAAAGAGCTTCTGTTCAGATAAAGAGATTGTCACACGAGCTCAAAGGCAACCCACAGAATGGGAGAAAATCTTCACTAACCACATATCTGACAGAGCTCTACTGTCCAGAGTGCACAAAGAACTTAGAAAACTAAACTCCAAGGAAAACACTGGCCCAATTAAAAAATGGGCCCTGGAACTTCAAAGAAACTTTACCAGGGATGAAATTAAAATGTCTAACAATCATCTTAAAAAATGCTCCACGTCCTTAGCCATCAGGGAAATGCAAGTCAAAACTTCCCTGAGATATCATCTCACCCCGGTCAGGATGGCAAAAATCCACAATACAAACAATGACAAATGCTGGAGAGGATGTGGAGAGAGGGGAACTCTCCTACATTGTTGGTGGGAATGCAGGCTCATACAGCCACTCTGGCGAGCCGTCTGGAGATTCTTAAAGAAATTAAAGATTGAAATGCCATATGACCCTGCTATCCCACTTTTGGGAATAACCCCCCATGCAGCAGAGGTTCGCCTCGATAGCACAAGCTCGACCATGTTCATAGCAGCACTGTTTACAATAGCAAAGTCATGGAATCAACCTAAATGTCCAACAGTTGACGAGTGGATAAGGAAACTGTGGTACATCTATAAAATGGAGTACTACTCAGCCATCAAAAATGATGAATTACTGGAATTTTCTGGGAAATGGATGTCATTAGAAAGAATTATATTAAGTGAAGTATCCCAAACACAGAAAATTAAGCGCCGTATGTACTCCCTAATAGGTGGCTCCTAGTACCAAACTCACCCAGCCCACATTGAGACACTCAAAAGTAAACCTATGTAACACAGTAATTGCAAGGATTATGAACAAGAGCGATGGGTTAGGAGGGCCACACCAGAAACAAGGAGAGAGGGGACCATGTTACAGCAGAGAAATTAGGCCTCCATCAAGGTCTGCAAGTAAGTAATGAGAAACCTGGTTAAGTTCACAGACGTTCTTTCCTGATCTCACCAGAAGGGGAGGGCATATAGTCTAGCAGATAAAAATAATCATTTTGAAAATGGGTGATGGACCCCTCCCTCAGTGAGGTTTCCTTCTCTTATTACATCTACCCTTGAATGTGCTATTACAACAAGACTCCAGTTTAACAGCTTTTTGTCTCTGGCCAGGGGGTGACATACAGTGCCCAGCAGAATGGAGTGAAGGGCATTGCAGGAGCAGCAAAACTGCAAAAGAAAATCAACAAACCACAATCCAGAACTTCAGAGACTGTATATCAATCACATAGAACTAGGCCAGCCTAATCTCTCCCCATCCTGGAGCTCAGGGACATTTGCAGAAGAGGGAGCGGTAAGATTGTAAGAGCAAAAGGATGGGAGGAGCAACGATTTGCAAGATTCTCAACAATAGTTGGGGCCAAAGTAATCATAATGGGACTTTGCATGCCCTGCGCAATGTCCAGCGCACTGTTGCCCTCATAAAGTCTAGCATCTGTTAAGGGCACCGAGACCCCTGGAGGCAAGGGATTGACAGCCATAGTAGTGATCTTATGCTTAAGGGGAACAAGAGAAAGGGCTTATGGAAATGCCACTGGGTCCTTATATGTCATTGGAGAGGAGGACCCAGTGGAGAGTTAGGCGTACACAATAAAGGACTCTCTGGGAATTGGTGGGGAGGCACTGGGGGAAGGGGAGGGGGAGGAGGAGGTTCGGGGGGAGGAGGGGGGAGGGAGGGAACTGGTAAAAAATTTTAAAATGTATAATTAAATTTTTAATAAAAAAAGGAAAAAAAACATACAAGCTCAATAGATATCCCGTCCTCTCCCTCTCTTCTCCCTTCCCCAGTCATCCCACATCCCACTCTCCCCACTTACCCCCTTCCTTTCATTCTCCCTCCTTTCCTCTCCTTAAGGAAGAGTCTTAACCCCCAAGCCATCTCTTCAGCCCCAGGAGTGCCTCTTGCAACAACTTCATGACAAACTTTTTCACAGAAATTTCAGTGTGCTTCTGAATTGAAAAAAAAAACTAATGTCTGTCTACATAAAATAACCATTGCCTCTTTGGAAACTTGTGAGGAAGCAGGTACTTTGCTTCTAAATCTAAAACACAAATCCATCTATAATCCCTAAGAGTGATTTTAAGAATTGAATGCACCATATTGGGCCACTCATATTTACTTAAAGTGTCAATTCCTACCTCAAATCAAACAAGACTCTTACTTGAGATAAAAGGAACTAGGAATACAATACAGGCTCTAGGTCTCAGCCACATGAAACTGGGAGCTTCCTTTTATATTTTTTTGGGGGGGTACAGTTCTTTATTACCAGCACACACTCTTCATGGCACCTTCAAGCATGCAAATAATGTATTTGCCATATTTTTATTCTCTCATCCCCCAGCCACTCCCACTGACCCCCTTGAAATTCCCAACCAACCCCATTTCTACTTTCACTTCTTTTTCTCTGTGTGTCAGACTAATTCTAGGACTGCTTACAGAAGCAACTCCAGAGATGGCCTGAGTTCAGATCCAGGATCCTATAGACAGACCGACAGTTCTAAATGAGTTAATATATGAAGACAAAAATATAAACTTGTTTTAAAGTCATTGGTATGCTAAACAAACTGCATATTCCTAGTTGAGTAAAGAAACAAAAACGTTATTACAAAGTATCTTTCCCCCATTTTAAAGGTTTTAAGATCAGTCAGGGATATAGGAGGTATCATGAGAAACACATTTTCTATTTGAAATCTTAATAATATCTAAGATATAACTGGGAGCGAGAGATAGCTCGAGGATTACGACTCTGTCTCACAAGCAGAAAGACCAGAGTTTGGATGCCAAGTCCCACTTAAAAAACGCCAGACAGAATGGATCTCAGCCTGTACTTCCACATCTGAAAGGCAGAACCTGTAAAATTTCAGAGCAAAGCAAAAAGGAAGTAGAAGCAAACCAGGATGATTCCAGAAGTCACCTTTGGTCCTCCACAAAGACATAGTATTCCCTCATACACACACACACACACACACACACACACACACCACATTCATGCAAAAATAAATATAAGAAAGAAAATAAAAACATTATAGTCTCTAGTATATGAAAAAGCCCTTGGATAGCAATAATTTCAATGGACAATGAGAACTCAGGATATATTGTAAAATGTAACTGTCACAATTATGATAGATATGATGTGACATAATTAGAATAGGATTAAAAAGTAAAAGACAATGCCAAAGTTATTTGAAAATTTCAACATGAAATATTTCTATTTTCTAATATTTCTTTTATTTATGAAAATTTTCTAATGGAACGTTTGGAAAATATCTTTCAATGTTTTCTGATAAAATTTAGTGATATTACTACAATGCATGTATCTTCTAATTTAAAAATATTTATCTCCAGTGAGACAGATTTGAAGTAAAATTAAGCTTAATAACTTACAGATTCTGGTATCTCAATCAGGTCTAGCAACCTACTCAGCTGAATGTCTCTTAGCAAAGTTCCAAATGCCATTTTACATGGCATTTTATCTATACTAGACATTGGTATGAACATAATAATGTGCATCAAATTGTTTTGTTTCTATAAAAATTGATCTTGCTTCCACATATGTTTATTTTACATTTATAATAATTTCTTGTTGGAATATGCAAAACTTGTGCACAAAATGGCATTATCCTTCTTTGATTCAAACCTGTATCAGAACTGAAGAATTGCAGAATATCTAGACTGCTTGTCTCTTTGATTGTCTATAGTTCTGTCTAATCCTGTGACCACTAAAAATAACAACAGTAATTCTCTGAAAGATTCCAACCACTTCTTGAATAAGAGAGAAGATATACTATTCCAGCATAGAACTAGTGACGCAGATATTACTACACAAGGCTTCATTGAGGAGATTTTTTTTTAGTTTTTTTTGATTTTTTTTTGAGATTGTGATTTTTTTAAACTTCCTTCAAGAATAAAATGGACCTTTTCACCCCACCCCGCTCAGCTGGTAGGGACGTGCGCACGGTCCAGCCACGCCTCACCCCGCAACTAGGTAAGCCCCGCAGGGGCCCACCCACCAGAACCCCAGGTCAGCCCAAAGGGACCCGGCTCGGACTCCCAACATACAGCCGGAGCCTCGCGCAGGGCCAAGGGACTAGGAGGTCCTCCCCCAGTGCCCGGGCCCCGCCCCAGCTGCCCTCGGGTTAACTAGCTCCACGCCCACGCCTCACCCCTGACCTAGGTAAGCTCTGTCCCTGCCCACCCCCAGAACCTCAGGCCAAATAATTCAGTTTAGTGAAATTGAAAGATCTTAAGAGTTAAAACGACAATGCCAAAGTCAAAGTGCAAATCCATGAGAAGCAACACTCAAGTAAACAAATTTCCCACTGAAGAAATTAATCCCATAATGTTAGACTCTAACCAGAACAAACCCGCGGAAAAAGGCCAAGAAAGCCTGACCCAGGATAACGACTTTCAAATTATGATCATTACCATGTTCAATACTATGAAAGAGGAAATCAGGGAGGAATTACATAATCGAATCAATCGCTTTAAAGAGGAACACAACAGACATTTGGAGGAGTTGAGAAAAACAGTGCAAGAAACAAAAACTGGCATAGAGCAGTTAAAACAAACTCAAGCAGAGTTTAAAACTGAGCTACAAGACAAGTTAACTTCAACCCAGAACTCTACAGAGAGCCTTATCAACAGAACTAACGAAGCAGAAAACAGAATTTCAGACCTTGAAGATAAAGTGGGAATACTAACCAGCTCAATGGAAGAGGTTGTTAAAGCCAAAAAGATACTTGAGATAAATATCCAGGAGATATGGGACACCCTGAAGAAGCCTAACATGCGTATTCATGGAATACCAGAGCAAGAATCTCAAAATACAACCCCTGAGGAAATTTTTCAAATAATCATCAAGGAAAACTTCCCTCATCTAAATAAAGAGAGGCCCATCCATATACAAGAGGCATTCCGCACCCCAAACAGATAAGACCAAAACAGAGGCTCGCGACGGAAAATAATAGTTAAAACACTCCACATTCAAGATAAAGAACTGGTGCTGAGAGCTTCAAGGGAGAAAAAACAAGTCACTTTTGAAGGTAAACCTATTAAAATAACAAATGACTTCTCAGTCGAAACAGAAAAAGCAAGAAGAGCTAGGAGAGACATACTTCAAGTATTGAATGAGCAAAAATGTCAACCCAGACTGATTTACCCTGCAAAACTATCTGTCATGATCGAGGGGGAAAGAAAAATCTTCCAGCACAAAGACAACTTGAAGGGATACATGTCCACCAAAACAGGCCTTCAAAAAATGCTAGAAATGATACTCAAGCGTGAAGAAAAAAACAGTCATATCCAGGAGAACAGAGGCAAGTATAACACCATTAAAAGCAAAGCAAAATACATATAAAAACTAGTAAACATAATAAATGTCTGGAATTAAAAATAGTTTCTCCATTATAACACTAAATGTTAATGGAATTAATTCACTGATCAAGAGACACAGATTACAAACTTGGATTAAAAATCACAATCCATCAATCTGCTGCCTGCAGGAAACCCATCTCACCACAAAAGATAGGCACGCTCTAAAAATAAAAGGCTGGTCAACAATTCTACAAGCAAATGGAAGCAGAAAACAGGCAGGGGTAGCCATTATGCTATCAGACAATGTGGACTTCAAACCAAAGAAAATTATAAGAGACAAGGATGGATACTACATTTTAGTCACAGGTACAATTCACCAGGAAGACTTCACAATACTGAACATATATGCACCCAATATGGGCCCCTCCACATTCATAAAGAAAACCCTACAGCGTCGAAAGCAAGAAATCAACCACCAAATGATAATTCTTGGGGACTTCAACACCGCCCTCTCAACATGGGATAGATCAACAGGTCAAAAGCTTAACAGAGACACATTGGAACTTAATCAAACCCTGAAAGAAATGGACCTTATACATCTCTATCGAACTTTTCACCCACGTACCAAAGAATACACATTTTTCTGAGCAGCACACGGAACTTTCTCCAAAATAGATCACAAATTGGGCCACAAAACGAATCTACACATATACAAAAAAGTTGAAATTCTAACCTGTGCCCTATCAGACCACCACGGCCTAAAGCTGGACATCCACAACACAACAAACAAGAGAAAATACACTAACTCCTGGAAACTTAACAAATTGATGCTGAATGAGAACTGGATTCAGGAAAAAATTAAAAAGGAAATTCAAGATTTCCTGAAAGTGAATGATAACGAAAATACAACTTACCAAAATCTCTGGGACACAATGAAAGCTGTTCTAAGAGGTAAGTTCATAGCTCTTAATGCCTACATCAAAAAAATGGAAACATCAGAAATAAAAAACTTAACAATGCCACATAAAGCTCTAGAGAAACTAGAGCAATCTGATCCCAAAAGTAGTAGAAGAGAGGAGATTAGCAAAATAAGGGTAGAAATATTTGAAATCAAGATTAAGAAAACGATAGAAAAAATCAACCAGTCAAAAAGCTGGTTCTTTGAAAAAATCAATAAGATTGATACACCCCTAGCTAAATTAACCAACAGCAAGAGAGAGAACACCCGTTAACAAAATTAGAAATGAACATGGAGTTAACAAGAAATCCAGAGAATTATAACATCATATTTTAAAAACTTATACTCTGTGAAGTTTGAAAACACAAAAGACATGGATGAATTTCTAAGTAAATACAACTTACCTAAATTGAATCAGGAAGTTGTGAATTATTTAAATAGTCCTATAACATATAAGAAATTGAGGAAGTAATCTTGAATCTTCCCACCAAAAAATGTCCTGGACCAGAGGGATTCAGCAAAGAGTTCTACCAGACATTTAAGGAGTTAATAATACCAATACTCCTAAAACTGTTCCATCAAATAGCAAAGGACGGAACACTACCAAATTCCTTCTATGAAGCTAATATAGTTTTAATCCCAAAACATAATAAAGACTCACTTAAAAAAGAAAACTGTAGGCCGATATCTCTGATGAACACAGACGAAAAGATTCTCAACAAAGTTTTAGCAAATCAGATTCAAAAACATATTAAAAAGATCATTCATGAGGACCAAGTAGGCTGCATCCCTAGCACACAAGGTCGGTTCAACATACGCAATCAATAAATGTAATTCATCATGTAAACCAGTCCAAAGTCCAAGACCACATGATACTCTCGATAGATGCAGAAAAAGCTTTTGACAAGATCCAACAGCCTTTTATGATCAAAACGCTAGAGACAGTAGGAATGGAAGGAACCTTTATTAATATAATAAAAGCTGTATACAACAAGTCCACAGCAAGGACTATGCTCAATGGGGAACAATTGGAAGCATTCCCACTTCGATCAGGAACTAGACAAGGCTGTCCACTCTCACCCCTACTATTCAATATTGAACTTGAAGTGTTAGCTGAAGCCATAAGACAAGAAAGGGACATAAGAGGGATTCAAATCGGCAAGGAAGAAGTCATACTATCCCTATTTGCAGATGACATGATCTTATACCTGAGGGATCCCAAAAACTCCACCAGGAAGCTCCTGGAACTAATTGAGAAGTTCATCAGAGTGGCAGGATACAAAATAAATGTGCAAAAATCAGAGTCCTTCCTATATGCCCAGAATGAAAGAAATGAAAAATCCTTGAGAGAAACAATCCCATTTACTGTAGCCTCTAAAAAAATGAAATACCTTGGTATAAACCTAACCAAGGAGGTAAAAGAACTTTACAATGAAAACTTTAAAACCCTAAAGGAAGAAATTGCAGAAGACACCAGAACATGGAAAGACCTCCCTCGTTCCTGGATTGGCAGAATCAACATCGTAAAAATGACCATCCTACCAAAGGCAATATACAAATTCAATGCTATACCAATTAAAATCCCAAAGCAATTCTTTAAAGAATTTGACCAAACAATCTCAAAATTCATATGGAGGCACAAAAGACACAGGATAGCAAAGACAATCCTGAGTAACAAAAACACTGCTGGATGTATTACCATACCGAACCTTAGTCTATATTACAAATCCATAGTTATAAAAACAGCCTTGTACTGGATCCAAAATAGACACACAGATCAATGCATACGGATTGAAGACCCAGATGTAAGCCCACAAAGTTACAGCCATTTGGTCTTTGACAAAGGGGCCCAAAGAATCCAATGGAAAAAGAACAGCATCTTCAACAAATGGTGCTGGCAAAACTGGATCTCCACATGCATTAGATTAAAGCTGGACCCATACTTGTCACCATGTAGAAGACTTAATTCCAAATGGATCAAGGACCTTGATAGCAGGCCAGAGGCTATAAAAACCATAGTTGAAAGGATAGGGAACTCCCTCGATCTGATTGGGCTAGGCCAACATTTCCTAAACAGACATCCAATGGCACAGTCACTGCTACCAACTCTCAACAGTTGGGATCTTGTGAAATTAAAGAGCTTTTGTTCAGATAAAAAGATTGTAACACGATCTCAAAGGCAACCCACAGAATGGGAGAAAATCTTCACTAACCACATATCTGATAGAGCTCTACTGTCCAGAGTGCACAAAGAACTTAGAAAACTAAACATCAAGGAAACCAATGGCCCAATTAAAAAATGGGCCCTGGAACTCAAAAGAAACTTTACCAGGGATGAAATTAAAATGTCTAACAAATATCTTAAAAAATGCTCCACTTCTTTAGCCATCAGGGAAATGCAAATCAAAACTTCCCTGAGATATCATCTCCCCCTGGTCAGGATGGTAAAAATCCACAACACAAACAACAACAAATGCTGGAAAGGATGTGGAGAGAGGGGAACTCTCCTACATTGTTGGTGGGAGTGGAGGCTCATACAGCCATTTTGGCGAGCCGTCTGGAGATTCTTAAAGAAATTAAAGATTGAAATGCCATATGACCCTGCGATTCCACTTTTGGGTATAACCCCCCATACAGCAAAAATTCACCTCGTTAGCACAAGCACAACCATGTTCATAGCAGCACTAAGACATGGAATCAACCCAAATGTCCAACAGTTGACGAGTGGATAAGGAAACTGTGGTACATTTATGCAATGGAGTACTACTCAGCCATCAAAAATGATGAATTACTGGAATTTGCCGGGAAATAGATGTCATTAGAAAGAATCATATTAAGTGAAGTATCCGAGACCCAGAAAATTAAGCGCCATATGTACTCCCTAATAGGTGGGTCCTAATACCAAACCCACCCTGCCCATCTTGAGACACTCATAGGTAAATCTATGTATTAACTACAGTAATTGCAAGGATTATGAACAGGAGGGATGGGGTTGGAGGGCCACACCAGAAACAAGGAGAGAAGTGACCATGTTACAGTAGAGAAAATAGGCCTCCATCAAGGACTACAAGAAAGTAATGTGACACCTAGTTAAGTTCACAATTCGTTCCTGATCATTTACAACTAAGGGGGTATGAACTCACCAGAAGGGGAGGGCATATAGTCAGGCAGATTGAAAAGTAACCATTTTTCAAATGGGTGATTGTCCCCTCCCATTGCCTAACGCCATATGACCCTGCGATTCCAATTTTGGGTATAAGTATTACATCTACCCTTGAATGTGCTCTTATAATAAGACTCCAGTTTAACAGCTTTCTGTCTCTGGCCAGGGGGTGACATACAGTGCCCATCACGATTGAGTGAAGGGCATTACAGGAACAACAAAACTGCAAAGGAAATCAACGAACCACTATCCAGAAATTCAGAGACTCTATATCAACCACCGAACTAGGCCAGACTAATCTCTCCCCATCCTGAATCTCAGGGACATTTGCGGAAGAGGAGGCAGTAAGAGTGTAAGAGCAAAAGGATGGGAGGAGCAATGATTTGCAAGATACTCCACACAAGTTAGGGCCAAAGCAATCATAATTGGACATTGTATGCCCGATGCAATGTCCAACACACTATTGACCTCACAAAGTCTAGCATCTGCTAAAGGCACCAAGATCCTTGGAGGCAAGGGATTGACAGCCACAGTAGTGTTCCTATGCTTAAGGGGAACACAGGAAGGGGTTCAGGGAAATGCCACTGGGTCCTTGTACGTCATCGGAGAGGAGGGCCCAGAGGAGAGTCAGGCATGCACAAGAAAGGACTCTGCGAATCGGGGTGGGAGGCACGGGGGGATGAGGCGGGAGGGGTGAGGAGAGGGGGAGCAGGGGGTTCGGGGGGGAGGAGGAGGGAGGGAGGGAACTGGTGTACCTATTAAGTTTGTATGAGCTGAAATAATAATAAAAATGTATTAAATATAAAAAAATAAAATAAAATGGAGTTTATCAATAGGCTGTAGACTATTTCATTTTACATGTTATAAAAATAATGAAAATTATAATGCAAATACTCAGACTTTATATCAAATTAAGCATTATCCAGAAGGAATTCAGCTTTGTTCTCCATCCTGATTTATATATCCATTACTAGGTTTGCAATCATAAACTGACATTACCTAAAACAACCATTGAAAATATTAATTAAAATTTTACAGTCTTAAACATTACCAGTTACTCTTATCTTTGAGTTAAAGCATCCCTTTTTTGAAAGTTATTTTACTGACCCTTTTTCACGATATTCAAGCCACTGACTTTTTTCACTAGCTATTGATCAACTCCTTTTCCTTCACTATTCTCTTTATCCATGTTAGATTACAAGTCATATGATATCAAAAATATGGTTGTCATTATCTTAATTTCCCTTAGTTGTTATTAAACGTCTTTAACAAAACCAAATAAAAGCTAAACTGGTATGTCCACCTTTTCTCTCCCTACAATGAAGATTGTTAGAACTGAAAGAGAAAAGCATAGGATAGTGCAAGTTTTTGATACTATGAATCCACCGTCACAAACATTAAATAAGTCTTTAACACACTATCAAGAATTCCTACAACATCCTTATTTCCGGTTGACTCTTTCTTCTACAGAATGTTTCAGCATTATCACTCTCTTCCTGATCACTGGGTAAAATGATCTTGATTTAGAAAAGAAATACAGTCTACCATACAAAAAATTCCCTAGTTTTCTGCCTATCAAATGTTAGAGGCCTATCTGTACATTTTTTTTCTTTTGTGATGATAGAGTCCCAATTTTTGTTTCTTTTGGTTTGAATTTGAATTAACCTTGAATCTGAGACAAGGTTAAGCTATGATGTCAGGCTGGTCTCTAACTCATGATCTTCCTACCTTAACCTCTCTGGTGTTGGTGATGCAGATATGCAGCTTCAGATTCCATGAGCTTTCTATCTATTTATTTAAAATCCACAGGAAATTTTTCTCCAAGTGTGTCACTTCTGCTCTTTATACTTTTATATGACTATTCACTCCTTAGCCCACTCAGATCTATGCCGATAATTATTGTTCCCATTGTGGCGCAGTTCTCCATGTTTCTCAGACTATATGACATACTTTAACTGAGTGTGTACTTCTAAGATTTAGGTTTTTCATTAATAAAATGAAAGTATCAATGTCTGCCTTCAGAATCATTTTGAAAATTGAATGATATAAAAAATATATAAAACAGAAGCTACATTTCATAGGTATTACCTCTTGCTAGTAACAGCATCAATAATGTTAATAAATACAATAAAATACCATTGGTCCTTTTCCTTTGGGTATTCTTAGACCTCTGATCCAGTTTACCATGTGAAATATTGACTGTCTTCTCTATTAATTAATGAGAGTGGCTTGATATTGTGCTATTTTTCTTTTTAGTCTATATGATAAGGTCTTGGTTTGCCATATATGGGGTGTGTGTGTGTGTGTGTGTGTGTGTGTGTGTACATGCGCACACGTGTGTGGGTGCATGTGTGTGGGTTTCCATAAGACTATAGAAACATAGAAAATTGTTTGAGCCATTTGAGAAAATTTTATAGATGAATTTTTGTGGCAACTAGATGAACAGTGTCAAAACACTTTTGTTTAATTCTGTTGTACTCAGAATTCACAACTTAGTAAACTCAAAGACTTCACACTTTAAAAATTTGGAACAAAGACATGTCAGCTGTGCATAATATATTTACAAAGGTAGAAATCATGATTCATTTATATGTATGTACCATACTGTGGAAGAGAATATTTAACCTATACCAGGCCTCTTAATAGATGTGCTTCTCATCAAACTAAAATAGAGATGACTGAACACTCAACTTTACACTCACTAAAGTGAATCTTCATGCTTAAGATTTAAGCCAATTATTAGGACACTTCTCTTGCTGTTTAAGCATACTATTTGCTGAAATGTCTGCCTTTTCTTTTTTGGTCCCTAACATTAAAAGCATTTCCCATCTATCTTCTTTATAAGGAATCTATCCCTAAAATGATCAATGTACACATCAGTATTCCCTGGATGTTGCCTAGACTTTGACAATATCCATTCAAGAGCACCAGCAAAATGCTTTGGATGCTATGACAAACTAGGTGAATATGACATTTACAAGTTCCAACTTAGAGTGAGATCAGGTGGTAAAGGAAAATATTTTTCCTCTAAGTCATGATCGTGCACTACTAAAACAAGGATAGTGCATTCTGCAATCTATATATACAACCTGTAATTTATCTTTACAGATAATACATACACTAAAAACAAACTGTTACCTGAAATTAAAATTAAAAACATTTTATTTTTTCATTTCATCCTTAGTGTGTCTTATAGAGCAATCTAATATGCACACGGGTATGTATTTGTGCCTGTGTGCATAAAAACATATGTCAAAAACATTTCTTTTCTAAATAAATATTTAAAAGGTGAATATATGAACTAGGTTGAAAACAGACAGATTCTGACTCAGAAAAAGAACCTAGAGTTACATGAGATCACCCTTCTTCTTGTATTATCCCATGATGATCCCCAAAGTGGTTTCCTAGAACACCAGGTATATGTCAACGTAGCATGAAACCCATTGTCCAAGGAAGTAGATTGTGAGAATTTTGAGACAGAATTGTTTGCATGGACTCCTTTAGTGCAAGCATCAAGTAAGTTGGAGTATAGTGATGAAATATGCCCTATTTCTCTGACAGCCTCTCTTGTTATAAGATATATCCAAGCTAGAAAGACAGGAAGTTTGAGAATTGGGGACACAGATGAAAAAAAAAATAATGCTCTCACTAAAGAGGCAAAAAATGAGGGTAAGAGAAGGAAAATGAAAATAAAAAGTTGTGTCATCCGTATGTACTCCCTAATAGGTGAATCCTAGTACCAAACCTACTTAATGACATATTCAAAGATAAATCTCTGTAATACCTACTGTAATCACAAAGATTATAAACAGGAAGTAAAGGGAAGGAGGGACCCCAAGAAATAATGTGAGAGGGGATCATGCTTCAGTAGAGAAAATAGGTCATCATCAAGTATTGCATGTAAGTAGTGAGACATCTGGTGACGCTCACTCTCACTTCCCTTCATAGTCACTTGCAACTGAGTAGGTTTGATCTCACCAGTCAGGGAGGGTACAGGGACTGGCAGACAGATGGTAACCATCCTGCAAATGGGACACTTACCCCTTTCCCCTCACTGTGGTGTCCTACTCCTACTTTATCTACTTTTGAATATCCTCTTATAGTAAGATCTTCATTTAAAGAACTTTTTATCTTTGGTTACACGGTGACCTTCAATACCAAACAGGATGCAACCAAGGGAGTGCAGGGACAGAAAAACTGAAAATAACAACAAACCATTATCCAGAACACCAAAGTCCCTACATTAATAACCTGGAGCCAGACCAGCCAAATCTTTCCCCATCCTAAAACTTGAGGATGAAGGGGTGGCAAGATTGTAACAGCCTAAAGATGGGCAAGACCAACAAATATGCAAGTTAGGGCTGCAGTAGCCATAACTGGACTTTGCATGACCTGCACCACGCCTGATGTGTCGATAACCCCCCAGGGTCTAGCATGGATCACAAGCAGTGGGATCCTTAGAGGCAAGGGATTAACAGTCATGGTGGTGTTCCTACGCTGGAGGGGAGCCCAGGAAAAGGCTCTGGGTTATGCCACTGAGTCCTTACACCTCACTAGGGTGGAGGACTCAAAGGGAGGTTTTGCATTCGTACAAGGGATGCTCAAGGGGGGGGGAGGGGAGAAGCACTGGGAGAGGGAGAGGGAGGGAGGATGAGGAAAGGAAAAGTGGGGAGAGTGCACGGGGAATGAGGGGATGGAGTGAGGGAGGATCAGGGTATCTATTGAGCTTGTATGATTGGGGAAAAATAAAATTAAAATAAAAAATAAAATAAAAAGTTGTGTCATTAAGCTAAGACAAGTATGAGTTTTGTTTTATTGTGTGTGTACAAACAGACATGTGTTTCACAAAAATATGAGTGACCAATATGGTGTACATTAATCACAGATCAAGAAAAATTGAGATTTCTATGATGGTTTTTGATTAATTTTGGAAATAAAGCCTTTTTGTAATATGATGAGAGAGTAGGTATATTGTTCAGGGGTGAGGAGATAATAGAGAGATAAGAACTGAATGAAAGCCTAATGAACCTGTTGTGCAGTCAAGCTATATGTAAAAGTAATGACAAATAAGTGTTCATTTTATTTAATAAAGAAATCTAAGCACTTATAGAAGCTGGTAGAAATCACTTATCTGAGAATCCAAGGTTGAAAATAATAAGGAAAATAGGTCTCAATATTACACATCTCATAAATGTGCAATTTCAGAACATTTGAACTTTCAGTTGAATACCTGGCATTCATTTAGAAGGGAAAAATGTCTTAAAGGAAAAATTTGCTTGCTTTGTAATCCAGGTAATATGAGTTCAATCCAGAGATCCCGTAGAAAGGTGGAGTGAAAGGACCAATACCACAAAGTAGCCCCTTACCTTCCATGCAGAAGCATGACACACACAGCCACATACACCATGCACACATCACTCACACATAAATATCACACATACACACAAACAAAATAAAGGATGATGAAATTATTGCAGTTCAAGTAAACAGACTAATGTATTTGACCATTTCTACTTGAAATTACCATTCACATAAAAAAGCAGAAATAAAGCAGTTATAAGTACTTAAGTATGATATGAAGGCAGAAGGAAGACTATATAAGGAATTAGACTAGGGGGCACAGAAGAGTGAGTTAGGAAAAAGGGGAGAACACAGGTTGAATATGGTCAAAGTAAATAATAGGCTTGAAAAAAATCTTTATTAAATCTTATTTCCCTGACTGGAATCTTGGACAGTACAAGTGGAGAACATGGGCTGAACAAATTCTTTCCTGCTTCCCAATTGTGTATACATAATAGTTACTCTTGTATGTTGCTGTGAGAGAACATTCAAAGTCAAACAACTTAAGAGAGAAAGGGAGATTTATTCAGTTCACAGTTCCAAAGGTGAGATACAGTCTTTCATGGTGAAGGCAGCATGGCTGGTGGCTAGGCAGGAAGGCTAAGTCACACCCATCCCATAGGCTGAAAACTACCAGACTGCTTGCTTTAAAGGCAGAGGTAGGGTGGAACTAATCCACCTCAAGGCCCACTCCTCGTGACCACCTTCTTCCAGCAAGGCTCCACCTCTCAAAGATCCATGACCTTCCCAAATACATGACTGTGAGGGACACATTTTAAACCACGGTGATATGAAATAGCTAATTTGAACTCTGGTGGCCTGAATTTGTCTACCATCATGGAAGATATTCTTTTTGTTTTGTTTTGTTTTGTTTTGTTTTGTTTTACATTTTTTATTATTATTTCAGCTCATACAAACTTAATAGGTACACCAGTTCCCTCCCTCCCTCCTCCTCCCCCCGTACCCCCTGCTCCTCCTCCCCACCCCCTCCCTTCCAATCCCCCAGTGCCTTCCGCCCCAATTCCCAGAGAGTCTTTTCTTGTGCATGCCTGATTTTCCTCTGGGCCCTCCTCTCTGATGACGTACAAGGACCCAGTGGCCTTTCCCTGAACCCTTTCCTGTGTTCCCTTTAGGTATAGGAACACTGCTGTGGCTGCCAATCCCTTGCCTCCAAGGATCTTGGTGCCTTTAGCAGATGCTAGACTTTGTGGGGTCAATAGTGTGTTGGACAATGCGCAGGGCATGTAAAGTCCAATTATGATTGCTTCAGCCCTAACTTGTATGGAGTATCTTACATATCATTGCTCCTCCCATCCTTTTGCTCTTACACTCTTACCGCCCCCTCTTCATGGAAGATATTCTTGAACTGTGAGCTAAAGTAAGCTCTGCTTTTATTTTTTTCAGGACCTTTTAGTACAGAAACAGAAAATATAACTAAAAAATTGTCCTAAAGTGTTAAAATAATAGTTATGATTGCATTTGAATTAGAAAGTAAGAAAGAGACAGAGTTTATAAAGGAATAGTGTTCTGTAATTACAGATTTTGGCCCTGGGGCAGTTGTGAGAAGCTAACTGAGAAGAATAAGAATTTATTGGTACCAGAGAACCAAGATATGCTGATGAAGCATCCATGCTAGGCTAGAATGATAGAAGAGCATAGAGCGAGTGTAAAGGAAAACCATGAATCAATTGAAGAGATATTAAATGAATGAATAAAATAGTTGACAGCAATCTAGAAAGGGAAGAATTTTGGAGCTGAAAGATAGAAGTTTTGTGACAACAACAAAAAAAAAAAAGATTTAACAATGGCATAGAGGAGTAATATTCTTGAAGAGACCACAGAGAGCAATAGTGACACTGTCACTTCTTCCGGGCGCATCACTTGAGCAGTGACATAGAAAGAATAATAGGCACCAAGAAAGTAGTGTAATCTGATTGTGCCTCTCCAGGCTGTGATTTCCCTAGAAAACAATGTTAACAGTGAATCTAAAGTGTGCTTCTTTATTCCATTTTCTTTTTTTAGACTCAAGGATTGTGACTGAGTAACAAATCGAAGAAACATTATTTGACCCACATCTTTTTGATACCTCTATAAAGTATCTCTGGGAGCATGTGCTATTTCCTTTACTTGGCCTTTTCAACTGAAAACACCCCAGAGTAACAGGGTACTTCTTAGTACCACTTTTTATTAAATAAGGAAATGGAAGGCATGATCAGAAAGTTAAAGATATATCTCATCATGAAAAAGAAAAGTCTGAATACTTTTTCTCTTGATAAACCCCCACATCCACCAAAGTACTCTAGCCTTTAATATTTCCCTCCTTAATATACCTTTTTTTTTTCTCTTAAATGTTGTAATGCAGCTTGGAAATAGAATTGACATCAACACCAGGAACATACAGAAATGGCCACAACATATCCGCAGGTTGCTGGCAGCAGCAAACCTTACCAACAGCAAGTCCGACGCAGAATGCTGGAGCATGCCAAGCTTCGGAAGCTCCTCTTCCTCACTGCATGGCAACGGCCCATCCACCGTGGTCTTTGCACATCAGCTGTTTTCTCTCCTGTCAGCTCGCTGACTTAGGACTCTCCTTACCCCTAACTCCTCGCAGAGGAGCCAAGTTCAGTCTTCAATCGTCCAGGTCACACCTACATATCTAACTAGCATACCCTCTGCGTATGGACAAGTCTTGACCTGGCCCAAGCTCGCACATGTCTACCTAGATTGGACTTGGAACAAAAAGGTTTTGTAAATTTTGCGCATGCACTGACTTGGTTCCTCTCCTGCATGTGCGTGCTCCCTGATGTCTGTGCAGATTTGATTTGGGGGACAAAGCTTCCTTGCCATCTGTGCGCTGACAGCGCTTTTCCCGTAAGTGACATCTCGAATGTCTACTCAGATGGGACTTGTGCCTGAAAGCTTTCTTGCAATCTCTACATTCAAAGGGCTTCTCCCCTGTGTGAACTCTCTGATGTATCCTTAGATAGGACTTGGTAGTGAAAGTTTTTTTGCACTCTGTGCATTCATAGGGTTTTTCCCCTGTATGAATTCTCTGATGTATATGCAGAATTGACTTAGAGGCAAAAGCTTTCTTGCAGTCTGTACACTGATAGGGCTTCTCTCCTAAGTGATTTCTGCAGTGTCTATTTAGATGTGACTTGTACTTGAAAGCTTTCTTGCAGTCTGTACATTCAAAGGGCTTCTCCCCTGTGTGAGTCTTCTGATGTATACGTAGATAGGATTTGAAGGAATAGGATTTCTTGCATTCAGTACATTGATAGGGCTTCTCCAGTGTATGAACTCTCTGATGTGAAATTAGTTGTGATTTGACAGAGAAGGTTTTCTTGCAGTCTCTACATTCATAAGCCTTACACACTCTGTGATGGCTACTGAGAAGTAACTTGCAGGTAAAATCTGTCTTGCAGTCTGTACACTGACAGGGCTTCTCTTCTGAGTGTCTTTTCCAATGTGCACTTAGATGTGACTTCAGCTTGAAAGCTTTCTTGCACTCTGTGCATTCAAAGGGCTTCTCCCTACTGTAAATTTTCCGATGCATATTTAGACAGGACTTGAAGGTGAACGCTTTCTTACATTCTGTACATTTAAAGGGCTTCTCACCAGTATGAACTCTGCGATGTATACTTAGACAGGACTTGAAGGTAAATGCTTTCTTGCATTCTGTGCATTCAAAAGGCTTCTCACCGGTATGAACTCTCCGATGTGTACTTAGATAGAACTTAGTGGTGAAAGCTTTCTTGCATTCTGTGCACTGATACGGCTTCTCCCCTAAGTGGCGTCTCAAATGTTTACTTAGATATGACTTGCGCTTGAAAGTTTTCTTGCACTCTGTACATTCATAGGTCTTCTCCCCTGGATGAGCTCTCTGATGTGCACGTAGACAGGACATGAGGGGAAAAGCTTTCTTGCATTCACCACATTCAAAGGACTTGTCTCCTGTATGAACTCTCTGATGTGTAATTAGCTGTGATTTGACAGAGAAAGCTTTCTTGCATTTAGTACTTTCATAGGGCTTCTCCCCTGATGCCAGAGAGCTGCGTCAGCTGCACCGTGCAGAAAACAGGTCCCGCTCAGGAACTGGAAGATTCCAGAACAAGGAGCCCGACACTCTGTACGGTGCACATCCACTCTCCAACTTCCAGATCAGCTGGGGTTTGGCCCTGCAGTGCCCCAGCAGCGCCACACTGCAATAGTTCTCCAGCATCACCTCCTTGTAGAGGGTCCTCTGCGCGGCATCCAGCAGCCTCCACTCCTCCCAGCTGAAGTCCACGGCCACGTCCTCGAACGACACGGACCCCTGCAAGGACACCTCTCTCCACGAACCCTCCACCAGAAATGAGGGTTCGCCCCGCTCTTCTGCGGGAGGCTCACCCGGGCCGCACACAACCTCATTGCAATCATGGGGGGAAGAAAACTCAACACACTTTATCTGTTGAGTGGGACCAGGAAACATGATGAAGAAGGAATCTGCTTAGGCTCCGCACATGGAACCTCCAGGTCCCACGCGCCCGTGTCCTGAGTGGCTGGGGTCTGCACAGTCCACACAAAGACCACGGCTAAAAGGGCCACTATGGGGCTCAGAGCACCAGAACAAAGATAGCTCCCCAGCATCTCAGGAAGTCAAAGGGTCTCAGGAGGGCGTGTAACCCCTTCCCCCCTATGAAATCCTCGAAGACACCCAGGAAAAGAAAGAGGAGGGTCCATCAACAACACAAGGACACCAAGAATGACGGCATTAGACCCCAGACTTCCCACTGCTTCGCCAGACCTCTGATTAACTGTGGGAACCACATGTGATTAGGGGTGCGGTTACAAACAACCTCAGTTCAATTCACTGAGACCCACAAGGTGCAGGAAAGAACTGATTTCTGGGCCTCTGACCTCCACTTTTGTGCATGAATGTGTGCATCATCTCTGGGTGTCTTTCCTGTCCCCCCCCCCCAATCTCTTGGCTTCTACCTCTATTTCTAATAAATCTTTTTTTTAGATCTGAGGGGAAAGAGGAGAAGGGGGAAGGGAAGGCAGAAGAGAAGGAAGCAGAAAAAGGGAAAGGAGGAGAATGGGGGAGAAGGAGGAGATAAGAGGAGGAGAGGGAAAAGGGGAGGAGGAGGGGAAGGAGGAGAGGGAGGAAGAGGAAGAGTGGGAGCGGTTATTAAACTAGGAAGAGGAGGGGGGACAAGGAGAAGGAGAAGGAGGAAAAAGGGGAAGAGTTGGAGAAGGGTGGAGATTAGAGGAGAAGGAAGAGAGGGGGTGGAGGAGGGTGAGGGTGAGGAGTAGTTTAGGAAGAGAAGGAGGAGGAGGAAATACAAGGAGGAGAAGAAACTGTCCCCGAGGACTGGCAAATTGGGGCTTCGAGGTCACCCGCCTCTGGCTCTCACGAAGTGCACTGAGAACCCCGGTTCTCCTAAGGCAGGTTTAGAGCAGCTAAGCGGGGATGGTCTCTAAAGGTCTTGGAAATCTCCGAAGGCTATCCCCCTACCCCTGCTGAGATCCCCCTGAAGAACACCCCGCGAGGAACTGTCTGCAATCCCCCCCAGAGGAAGGTGGGTAACTTCCCTAGAAAAGGATACGGGGCGCTCTGTACATCCAAGAGGCTAAGCCCATAGAAGAACAACTTGATCTGCAGTCCCCCGTGGATTGGACCCCAATGGGAGCCAACCAATGAGGAAAAGCCATTTTCCCCGGTTCGTCCAAGTTATAAATACACCTGCCCCTAGCAGCCCCCTTGGGCACCTGCCCCTCGCGGCTCGGGTGCCACGAGTGCGTTCCCAGTTCTCCTCGCGGAGCCCGGCCTGGGTCCAGGTGTTCTCCGGGGCGCCCCGGCCCCTCCTGGCTCCACGTGTGGGGTCCGTGCGCTCCGCCCTTTCTCCCCTGGAAAAAACTCCGCCTCGACCCTTCGCGCGGGCCCCTCAACCTCCCACTCCGCAGAAAAGACCCCGCACCACCGGGACGCTCGTTCCCGGAACCGCGGACGTCCCAACAGGGAGCTGTGACCCTGGGGACCACGAACAGAGGAACCCTGTTCCCCGACCCTCGGAGCCCGGGCCTGTGCGCGCCCACGACCCCGAATCCTGGTCCGGGTCCACAGGCGACCCCCGATCTCGCGGCCCGTGCTCGGAGACAGCGGCTCAGAGACGGTGGAGACGCGCGAGGCGGCGCGAGGTGCCCGGGCCCCCCAGACCTTCGGCGCAGCCCCCCAGCCTTGCCCGCTCCCGCCTGGGCCGCCGTGCACTCACCATCGCCCGCTCCAGAGCGGGCCACCAGGGCGCCGCTTCTCTCCCGGCCGCGGAAGGGCGGCCAATATACCTTTAAAGAACATATTTGTGAACACAGAGACAGGTCATCACCCTACTGCAAGCCCCACCCCTTACTCCTCTTGTTCTTTTAAATTACCTATCTCTTCCCAATTTCTAGTTCATTCTACAACCAACCAACTTTCCATTTTGCAACCACAGTAATCTTGCTGAATCAAAAGTAATCTAATCTGTGTGTTTCCCAAATGGATTCAAGATTAATGGCCTTCTTCATTACTGTTTACACATACATGGGATCAAATGGCTATTTCATGACACAGATGTAATGAACTATTTTCTTATGTATACAAACTATCCTCTGGCATACACTTCCTGGGAATGTCTTTCTAAAACTTTTACCTTCTGTTCTTTTTCTACTTCATGTTTTCTTAAAGACTGAGTTCTGGGCCATTCCTCCTTTATGAATTTCTCCTTGACACTTCCACACTGAAGATCAAATTTGAAGTCCTCTCCTTTGTGCACTGACTCTCAACATTCTACCTAGTATCAAACTATCAGTGATCACACAGTATCTGCTTTTCCGATAAGAATGAAGCTTAATGAATACAAGGTGCTTCTCAGTTACATAAGTAAAAATAAGCTTAAAGAGAAGAGCCTCTAATTTTCATCTGTATTTGACATCAACTTCATTTTCCCCTGGATACAAGGGGTACTATGGACTTTTCAATGCTCTATTATCCAATCATTGTACCACACTCAATAGAACTCATTTCTTGTCCATACTCTATCATTCCTCTGCTTTGTGAAAACTATAGACACAAAGTGCACAATCTAGATTGTGCTTTTAATGGCTGATAACAAAACGCAATTTTGTCAAGATGACAAGATGGGTTTATCAAATTTACTATTACCACATAAATATGTAAGGTCAGCATTTACTGTGTAAAACATGTTCTGAGTAATACAGACTCTTTTATGCTTTCAGAAAGGACAGGCAGGTAAACCATTCATACACTTGAAAGTACCACTTATTCAACTTTTAAATTTTTTATTTGTAGTGAAACTGGACATGTAAAAAGTTACAAAAAAAGGACCGAGCTCCTTTACCTCTCTTGTTGAGCTTTTCCTACTATTTACTTATTACATAGTCACAGTACAAATAGCAAAACTAAGACATTCACATTGTTCAATATGGAAAATGTATTTTAATTAGTTTACTATCTCATCATCTGAGCTTTAATTTGAGGCTGAATTTTGCAGTTCAGTTGAAATAACAGAAAACTGAAATAGGTGTCTCTGAAGGGAGAGTCTGTTCTCTTAGTATCTAAAAAGATCATAATTAAACAACAGTACATTTGCCTGTGAAAGCATGTGGAAGCAATTTGGGCAGAAGAATGCTAGATTTGGCTCTAAAAAACCTGAACCCAAGTTTAATTCCAGCATTTAATTCTGTCAACTTGAGCAAGTCTCTACTCTTCCAGGAAACTTATTGATTTATAAGATCCTCCCAATCGCCAAAGTTTAATGACAGAGTATGACTTTGTAAAAAGTGTAAGATTTAAGGCCAATGATTTATTGCCATTTAATAAGCCCTACACTATACTTGATTTGTCAACAATGTGAGATTGTTAGTTGTGTATTTAATTGGAACAGACTTGCTAAGAGGAATAATCAGATTTATTTTATGTCACTGAAATGCTCTACTGCATGGTTCTTTGTTAGCTACCTTTGATATTTACCGCTACTTTGATCTTTGAATGGTATAGAAACATGAACTTAAATATCCATTTAGATTTCAGATTAAAAGTGTCTATGTGCATTATTTGAAAGCATCTGTGAGGAAATAACCTTTAATGTTTACATAAAAGTGAATCTAGCTTCAAAAGAAATTATGAAAACTCATAATAATAATCACTGCTTTACCTTACCCACTATGCCTATTAAAACAGATGAAATCTACAAGTATTATGTTGGAAGTCCTCCCTCTCTATAGAGAAAGGGTTTATATAAAACAAGGAATGGGAATGTGGAGGTAGTATTAGTGACCGAAGGAAGGTATGGAAATAGATGATAGTTGTTACAATCCATTGTACAGGTGAAGTACAGATGAGTACAAGTGAAGGAAATGTAATACATCAAAATGGGAAGCATCATTCCTTGACTGCTAGACACAGGATTCCAGTCTCTGCTACAGATATCATGAACATCATGTGCTATTCTCTCTGTACATCCTTTCTTACAAAATACATCAGACTTATTGTGTATAACCTACTCTGAATATGATTACATTTAAGTATATCATAAAAGTCTTACATCTATATAAGACCACATCCACAACTACTGGGAATTAGGACTTCCAACTAATTTGGGGGAGTATAATTCTGCCCACAGCAGACTAGCTCCAAACTTTTTACTGCGAATACTTTATAAAGATCTGTCCATATTAACAATGCTTGTATATGGAAAGAGACAAGATAGTAGGTTTGATTGGTGAGGAAATATTTTTGACACATCTTTTTTATTATTATTTCCACTCATAAAAACTTAACAGGTACACCTGTCGCCTCCCTCCCTTCACCTCCCCCCAACCCCCCTGCTCTCCCCTTCTGTCCCCTCTCCTTCCCCATCCCCCAGTGCCTCCCGCCCAGGGGCTCCCACCCCCAATCCCCAGAACATCCTTTAATGTGCATGCCAAACTCTCCTCTGGGTCCTCATCTCCAATGAGATGCAAGGACCCAGGGGTATTTCCCAGAACCCTTTTCTGTGTTCCTCTTAAGCTTAGGAACACTACTGTGACTGTCAGTCCCTAGCCTCCAAGGATCCTAGTGCCTTTAGTCCATGCTAGACTTTGTGGGGTCAATAATGTGTTGGACATAGCGCAGGGCATGAAAAGTCCTATTATGATTGCTTCAGCCCTAACTTGTGTGGAATATCTTGCATATCATTACTCCTCCCATCCTTGTGCTCTTACAATCTTACCACCCCCTCTTCTGCAAATTTCCCTGAGCTTCAGGATAGGGAGAGATTAGGCTGCATTCGTTCCTGCTGGTTGATATAGAGTCTCTGATGTTCTGAATTATGGTTGAATTTTTTTTTAGTTTTGCTACTCCTGCAATGCCCTAGGCTCCACTCTGATGGATACTAGATGTCACTCCTTGCAGTCCTTGATGGTGGCCTATTTTCTCTGCTATAACATCGTCCCCTTTGTCCTTGTTTCTGGTGGGACCATCCTTCCCCATCCCTCCTGTTTATAATCTTTGCAATTACTGTAGGTATTACAGAGATTTCACTTTGAGTGTCTGTAAGTGGGTTTGGTACTAGGAACCACCTGTTAGAGAGTACATACGGTGCTTAATTTTCCATGTCTAGGATACTTCAGTCAATATAATTGTTTCTAATGCCTTCCATTTTCCGGCAAATTGCATTAATTCATCATTTTTGATGGCTGAGTAGTACTCCATTGTACAGATGTACCACATTTTCCTTAACCACTACTCAAATTTTGGACATTTGTTTTGATTCCATGAATTTGCTATTGTAAACAGTGCTGCTATGAACATGGTTGTGCTTGTGCTAACGAGGTGAATTTTTGCTGTATGGGGGGTTTTTCCCAAAAGCGAAATAGCAGGGTCATATGGCATTTCAATCTTTAAATTCTTTAAGAATCTCCAGACGGCTCGCCAGAGTGGTTGTATGAGCCTGCATTCCCACCAGCAATGTAGGAGAGTTCCCCTCTCTACACATCCTCTCCAGCATTTGGTGTTGTTTGTATTATGGATTTTTGCCATCCTGACCGGGGTGAGACGACATCTCAGGGAAGTTTTGATTTGCATTTCCTTGATGGCTAAGGAAGTAGAGCATTTTTTAAGATATTTGTTAGACTTTGTAATTTCATCACAGGTAAAGTTTCTTTTGAGTTCCAGGGCCCATTTTTTAATTGGGCCATTAGTTTCCTTGGTGTTTAGTTTTCTAAGTTCTTTGTGCACTCTGGACAGTAGAGCTCTATCAGATATGTGGATAGTGAAGATTTTCTCCCATTCTGTGGGTTGCCTTTGAGCTCGTGTTACAATCTCTTTATCTGAACATAAGCTCTTTAATTTCACAAGATCCCAACTGTTGAGAGTTGGTAGCAGTGACTGTGCCATTGAATGTCTGTTTAGGAACTGTTGGCCTAGCCCAATCTGCACGAGGGAGTTACCTATCCTTTCAACTATGGTTTTTATAGCCTCTGGCCTGCTATCAAGGTCCTTGATCCATTTGGAATTAAGTCTTCTACATGGAAACAAGTACTGGTCCAGTTTTAATCTTCTGCATATGGAGATCCAGTTTTGCCAGCAGTATTTGTTGAAGATGCTGTTCTTTTTCCATTGGATTTTTTGGGCCCCTTTGTCAAAGACCAAATGGCTGTAATTTTGTCTTGTATCTGGGTCTTCAACCCTTATCCACTGATCTGTATGTCTATTTTGGAGCCAGTACCAGGCTCTTTTTACAACTATGGATTTGTAGTATAGACTAAGGTTTGGTATGGTGATACCGCCAGCCCTGTTTTTGTTACTCGGGATTGTCTTTGCTATCCTGGGTCGTTGGTGCATCCATATGAATCTTGAGATTGTTTGGTCAACTTCTTTAAAGAATTGCTTTAGGATTTTAATTGGTATAGCATTGAATTTGTATATTGCCTTTGGTAAGATGGTCATTTTTATGATGTTGATTCTGCCAATCTAGGAACATAGGAGGTCTGTCCACCTTCTGGTGTCTTCTGCAATTACTTTCTTTAGGGTTTTAAAGTTTTCATTGTAAAGGTTTTTTACCTCCTTGGTTAGGTTTATAATAAGGTATTTCACTTTTTAGGGGCTATAGTAAATGGGATTGTTTCTCTCGGGGCTTTTTCACTTCTTTCATTCTGGACATATAGGAAGGCTATTGATTTTTGTATATTTATTTTGTATCCTGTCACTCTGCTGAACTTCTCAATTAGTTCCAGTAGCTTCCTGGTGGAGTTTTTGGGATCCCTCAGGTATAAGATCATGTCATCTGCAAATAGGGATAGCTTGACTTCTTCCTTGCCAATTTGAATTCTTTTATGCCCCTTTCTTGTCTTATGGCTTCAGCTAAGACTTCAAGTACAATGTTGAATAGAAGTGGTGAGAGTGGACAGCCTTGTCTAGTTCCTGATCAAAGTGGAATTGCTTCCAATTTTTCCCCACTAAGTATAATCCTTGCTGTTACCTGGCTGTAGCCAGCTTTTATTATATTGATAAAGGTTCCTTCCATTCCTACTGTCTCTAGCATTTTGATCATAAAAGACTGTTGGATGTTGTCAAAAGTTTTTTCTGGATTTATTTAGAGTATAATGTGGTCTTGCACTTTGGTCTAGTTTATATGATGAATTACATTTACTGATTTGCATATGTTGAACCAACCTTGTGTGCCAGGGATAAAGCCTACTTGGTCCCCATGAATGATCTTTTTGATAGGTTTTTGAATCCGATTTGTTTAACTTTGTTGAGAATCTTTGCATCTGTGTTCATTAGAGAGATTGGCCTGTAGTTTTCTTTTTTAGGTGAATCCTTATTATGTTTTGGGATTAAAACGATATTAGCTTCATAGAAGGAATTTGGTAGTGTTCCTTCCTTTGCTATTTGATGGAACAGTTTAAGGAGTATTGGTGTTATTAACTTCTTAAATGTCTGGTAGAACTCTGTGCTGAATCCATCTGGTCCAGGACATTTTTTGGTGGGAAGTTTTAAGATTACTTCCTCAATTTCCTCATATGATATAGGACTATTTAAATATTTCACAACTTCCTGATTCAATTTACATAAGTTGTGTTTACTTAGGAATTCATCCATCTCTTTTGTGTTGTCAAATTTCACAGAGTATAAGTTTTTGAAATACGACGTTATAATTCTCTGGATTTCTTGGGTATCGGTAGTGTTAACTCCATGTTCATTTCTAATTTTGTTAATTTGGGTTTTCTCTCTCTTGCTTTTGGTTAATTTAGCTAGGGGTGTATCAATCTTATTGATTTTTTCAAAGAACCACCTTTTTGACAGGTTGATTTTTTTCTATCGTTTTCCTAATCTCGATTTCAAATATTTCTACCCTTATTTTGCTAATCTCCTCTCTTCGACTACTTTTGGGATCAGATTGCTCTAGTTTCTCTAGAGCTTTATGCGGCATTGTTAAGTTATTTGTTTCTGATGTTCCATTTTGTTGATGTAGGCATTAAGAGCTATGAACTTACCTCTTAGGACAGCTTTCATTGTGCTCCAGAGATTTTGTTAAGCTGTATTTTCATTATCGTTCACTTTCAGGAAATCTTGAATTTCCTTTTTAATTTCTTTCCGAATCCAGTTCTCATTCAGTATCATAGTGTTAAGTTTCCAGGAGTTAGTGTGATTTCTGTCATTTGTTGTTTTGTGGATGTCAAGCTTTAGGCCATGATGGTCTGATAGGGCACAGGCTAGAATTTCAACTTTCCTACATATGTGGAGATACATTTTGTGGCCCAACATGTGATCTATTTTGGAGAAAGTTCCATGTGCTGCTGAGAAAAATGTGTATTCTTTGGTGCGTGGATGAAAAGTTCGATAGAGATCTGTAAGGTCCATTTCTTTCAGGATTTGATTAAGTTCCAAAATGTCTCTGTTAAGCTGTTGACCTGTTGATCTATCCCATGTAGAGAGGGCAGTGTTGAAATCCCCAAGAATTATCATTTGGGGGTCGATTTCTTGCTTTAGATGCTGTAGGATTTTCTTAATGAATGTGGAGGGGCCCGTATTGGGTGAATACATGTTCAGTATTGTGAAGTCTTCCTGGTGAATTGTACCTGTGACTAAAATGTAGTATTCATCTGTGTCTCTTATGATTTTATTTGGTTTGAAGTCTATGTTGTCCAACAGCATAATGGCTACCCCTGTCTCTTTCCTGGTTCCATTAGCTTGCAGAGTTTTGGACCAGCCTTTCATTTTTAGGATGTGCCTATCTTTTGTGGTGAGATGACTTTTCTGAAGGCAGCAGATTGATGGGTTGTCATTTTTAATCCAAGTTTGTAATCTGTGTCTCTTAATCAGTGAGTTAATACTATTGACATTTAATGTTATAATGGTGAAATTATTTTTAATTCTGGAAATTTTTTATGTTTAGTGAATTTTGTAAGCTTATTGTTTGACATTTATGTTTTGGTGGTATTACATTTCCCTTCTGTCCTCCTGCATACGCTTGTTTTTTTCTTCAAGTTTGTGTATCATTTCTAGCATTTTTTTGAAGGCCTGGTTTTGTAGATATGTATCTCTTCAAGTTTTCTTTGTGCTGGAAAACTTTTCTTTCTCCCTGGATTATGACAGATAGTTTGCCAGGTATATCAGTCTGGATTGGCATTTTTGCTCATTTAATACTTGCAGTACATCTCTCCAAGCTCTTCTTGCTTTTACTGTTTCCATTGAGAAGTCATTTTTTATTTCAATAGGTTTGCTTTTAAAAGTGACTTGCTTTTTTTCTCTTGAAGCTCTCAGCACCTTTTCTTTGTCTTGAACGTGAAGTGTTTTGACTATTATTTGCTGTGTTGATTTTCTATTTTGGTCATATCTGTTTGGAGTGCGAAATGCCTCTTGTATTTGGATGGGCCCCTCAGTCTTCAGTTGAGGGAGGTTTTCATTTTTGATAATTTGAAAAATTTCTTCAGGTGTGGTATTTTGAGATTCTTGCTCTGGTATTCCATGAATGTGCATGTTAGTCTTCTTCAGGGTTTCCCATATTTCTTGAATGTTCCTCTCAATTATCCTTTTGGCTTTAACAACCTCTTCCACTGAGCTGTTTAATTCTCCCACTTTGTCTTCAAGATCTGAAATTCTATTTTCTGCTTCGTTCGTTCTGCTGATAAAACTCTCTGTTGGGATTTGGGTTGAAGATAACTTGTTTTTTAGTTCAATTTTAAACTCTGCCTGGGACTGTTTTAACTGCTCTATGCCTTTTTTTGTTTCATGAACTGTTTTTCACAACTCCTCCAAATGCCTGTTGTGTTCCTGTTCAAAGTGGTTGATGCAGATGTTTAACTTCTCTTGGATTTCCTCTTTCATAGTATTAATCATGGTAATGATCATACTTTGAATGTGTTTGTCTTGGGTCTTGCTTTCTTGGCTGTTTTCTGTGAATTTGTTCTGGTTGGAATCCATCCTTAAGGGGTTAATTCTTTCAGTGGGAGATTGTTCTCCTTGGGTTTTGTTTCTCATGTATCTGCGATTTGACTTGGGCATTGTTGTTTTGTCTTCTAGGGCTTTTCAGTTTCTGTGTCTTTTTGACTGAACTGATTTAGTTGGTATTACTACACTTGGGCAGTTATTACTAGTGCTTGCCTTGGGGTTGGGTATGTTTGTCTTTTGTTATTGTTATTTCCTAGTTGAGGCTATTAGGCTGTTAGTACATCAGTTAAGTCAGGTTAAGTAGACAGGAGGTAAATATTAGTATGGTAGTGCACTTTTATGATGTAGTATTTTGGTGATATGTGAGAGTGAATAGTGTACTCCATGTAGTTGTATATGTTTTTGGGGTGGCTGTATGGAAAAGCTAATCTACAGTGATTAATATTAGAAAGGAACAGTAAGATTTAAAAAAAGGAGGTTTACTTATCTTTTGGCTGGATGTGAAGAATCTCTCCCATGTGATAGGATGATTGTAGAGGTTTTCAGATGTATGGCCTTTAACGCTTAGAATTTTGCTTGAGTTTTCTTTTGACTCTATTGAATTCTGAGTATCAGTGTGTCTTCTGTAGACCACGTGCGTGGGTCCCCAGAGGGGCCAGAGAAGCAGAGGGGCTGATGTTGATGGCAAAATTCTTCACCTGAGACCTGGGACTTGGCTAAGTGGCCCTTCCAAGCTCCAGGGATGGAGGAATGTGAGCAAGTCCTGTCCAGTTGTGCGGACAGGTGGTTGGGAGGAAGAAAGGGGCTGGGTCCCATGGCATGGCCCAGGCTAAAACTGGAGGCAGCCTTGGTGCTGCTGGGCCACGGGGCAACGTGGGGGTCTGGGGCGGGGTGGATTCACCTGGGGATGGAGAACTGGGAAGCGCGCCAGCGGACAGACAAAGGCAGCGTGGGAGGGAGAAAGGGGGTTGGGGTCCCAGGGCGTGGCTCAGGCCAAAGCCTGAGGCAGCCTGGGTGCTGCTGGGACATGGGGCGACCTGGGGGTCTGGGGCAGTATTTCATATTTCTTTAAAGTCGCCCAGCTTAAAAGTTTCAAACTCAGTTTGTGTGTATTTGATTTTTCAATAACAAGGGCAGTCCTAGCAAAGAGCAATTAATGAATCATCAACTTTTCATTCTGCCTACAGTTACAACCTTAGAACTGGTTGCTGCTTGATCCAAAAATACCATGATTATGTATCAGGAGTTAACATGTTAGAATAAACTTTTTTGTTTCCAGAATTTATTGTGATTTTATGTTTTTTGACGTCATTCACCAGATTTATATATTCACCCAAAGCTTCACGATTCTGAATGTTCTGATTAAGGCAGACTATATTCTGAACAAAGTCTTTTCATTGCATGAAAGTTATGATAGGTTACTGAGAGAAATAATCATGCAGATGCAACTTCTCAGATATTGTTGTTACTGGACAAAATTATGACTCCTGATCCAAATTTCTGAGATCACCCTTGAGTCTCTCCTCCCCTCTCTCATACCCTCTCCTTTGTAGTCAATACTAATAATTCTATCTCTTTGTTATGTTTCTAAAAATTCATATTCATGTACATACTTAATGTCACTATGTAGTACAGATAATACCCTTAATTAATGTAAGGGTCTAAGACTAGCATTTGTTGTCTTTAATGATTCTTAACCCACACCCACAACCATCACCTACAATCTGTTCTTAACACATCAATATGGATCATCTTCCTACAAACTAATCTCAATGGTAGTATTTTCTTTCAGAGGTTTGTTATTGATGTCTGCATTCCTTAGCCATGTATTCACCATGATATAAGATCTGTCTCTTGCTCAAGCTTCATTTTCTAACTTACTCTATTGCCTACATGATATTCATGCTTTCGGTTTTGCAAAATTTCATACAAATCTTAAAAGGCCTTTTTCTGTCATCCTGCAGTTTTGTACTTCTGATATCCATTAGGTGCATAATGCCTTCTTTTCCTTCTTGACACTTTTTTGCCTCATCTCTAATTATATATACTTGAGTAGTTAACTGTGTTAAAACATTGCTTCTTGACATCATTCTTAACCTACCTATTCTTTTTCTGTCCCCACTATCCCACATATTGAGATTGCCCCTATACTGATACTTACGGTCCAGTACAGGAAATAATCTTGTCATTCTTCTCCCTCTTTTCTGTATCTCCTGAAAAAGAGTCCTACTAATTGGAATAAGCCATATTTTCACAATACCTGCCAGGCCATATTGACCTTATATATGGATCACTGTGTATCAAAAGGACATATATGAAATGTGCACACCAGTTGGAGTGAACATGATAAGGTAACCCCTAATCTCCAACTACCTCTTCTCCCTTTTTTATCCAATCAAGATAAATTAGTAGATGCAATTCATCCCAAAATGGACACAAAGATAGAAACCACATAGTAATATCAATAGATGCTTTTAAAAAAAAGTCTTCTCCAAAAATCCAATATCACTTCTGGTAAAAGTCATTGAGAGGCTAGGGATTTGGAAAGCTTTTCTTCAACAATACAAAGGTTCTATTCAGAAAACTACAGTGAACGTCGTGCAAAATAAAGAAAATCTCATAGCATTCCTGCTAAAATTTGAAACAAGGAAGTGTGTCTAGTCTCACCACACCTATTCAATATAAGGCCTGAAGTCTTAAAACAGTGAGACAGGAGAAGGAGTTAAAAAGGATACAATTATTAAACAAAGAAGTCAAGGTATCTCTATTTACAATGATACTATGCTACACATAAAAGACTTCACTGAAAAATTCTTAGAGCTCATAGACCCTTTAGCATAGTGGAAGGATGTAACATCAACATGCAAAAATTATTACCTTTGGATGAAGAGATGGCTTAGGTGATAAGGCTCAGCATCACAAGATGATGCTGACCTAATTTCAGATACCAGATTACACGTAAAAATCCCAGGCAGAAATGATGGTGGCTTGTAATTCCATTACAGGAAACAAAGCCTGGGAAATCCCACAATGAAATAAAAAGGCGATAGAATAATCCAGGATGGTTCCTGAACTTACCCTTAGGCTCCATGGGCACACAGAGTATCTTCTGATACGCACAGACAAATACACACACATACACACATGTACGTGTGCATTTGCAATATACATACACTAAAGAAATAAAAATTAATAAATAAATAAATGTTGAAAATAGTAGCTTTTTTATACACCTTATGGGACAAACTTATGGGAAAGAAAAATGAAATACCTAGAAATAAACCTTATAATAAAAACTTTAAGCCACTAAAGAAAGAAATTGAAAAAGGCATTAGAATATGAGTTGACTTCCTTGCTCATGGATCAGAATAATTAAAAAAGACTCCAGATACCCAAATGAATCCAGAACAAAAATAACTGCTCTGATTACAAGCTACACTGCAAAGTTACATTAATGAAAACAAAGTAGTATAGGCACAAGACAGACACGTAGGTCAATGGAATAGACTAAAGAACCCAGATTGAAGTAGTAGAGTCAAGCCCCCTTCTAAATATGTATGTTTATACCCACAAAGGCTACTGTTAGCTTTAATCAGATAAGCCTCTATTTTCAGCAGCCAGTGAGAAATGTAAAGAGGCTCAGTCTCCAGCATGGCATTTATGCCAGACACCTTAATGATTAAAGAGGAAATAGAAGAACATAAAACCTAAATTGTAGGCACGCAAATTCGTGAAGCATTCCATATATTTTTTTTAAAAATCAACAAACCATAATCCAGAACTTCAGAAACTCTATATCAACCACCTGGAACTAGGCCAGCCTAATCTTTCCCCATCCTGAAGCTCAAGGAAATTTGCGGAAGAGGGGGCAGTAAGATTGTAAGAGCACAAGGATGGGAGGAGTAATGATATGCAAGATACTCCACACAAGTTAGGGCTAAAACAATCATAATTGGACTTTGCATGCCCTGCGCAATGTCCAATACACTATTGACCCCACAAAGTATAGCATTTGCTAAAGGCACTAGGATCCTTGGAGGCAAGGGATTGACAGCCACAGTAGTGTTCCTATGCTTAAGGGAAAACAGGAAAGGGTTCTGGGAAATGCCACTGTGTCCTTGCACTTCATCAGAAAGGAAGACCCAGAGGAGAGTTTGGCATACACATTAAAGGATGTTCCAGGGATGGAAGGGGGAAGCACTGGGGGATGGGGAGGGTGAGAGGAGAGGAAGGGGGGACAGGGCGGTGGGAGGATGGAGGGAGGGAGGGGATCAGTGTACCTGTTAAGTTTGTATGAGTGGAAATAAAAAAAAACTAAATGGTAAGAAAAAGCTCTGAGAAATGCCACTTTCTAATACAACAGCACATGATCAACTTTAACCACAGTAACTATGGTTAGTGACACCAGACCTGCCTAGGACTGACTTTGCCACCAATCACCTATGGATTGGAGAGGATCCCATGAGTCCCTTCCAATTACAAAGGAGCAATTGACAATTAACATGGGGAGAGACAAAGTAACCAGTTTTATATCCCCTGGGAGAACCCATCAGACACCAATGCATACTCTCAAGCCTATATAACACTGGTTAGATATAGTAGGACACAAGACAATATGAGAAGACATTAAGACAAAACAGAAAGGTAGGACTTATAGAGAAAGGGGATACTGGCAAGAGTTTGTGAAAGACATGAGAGGGGAAAAAAACAAATGAGAATGTTATTTGCATGCATGAAATAATCAAAGAACAAAATATATCAATAAAAGAGAAATACGGAAAAAGATATACCTACATGCATAGTCACTCCTTCCTGTCTCCTTATAATATATTGAGCAGAAAAGTTGTTTACCCTCATTTTATGAAGTTTTCTTCCTGCCATTTGTCTGTGATTTTCATGGATGTATTTTTCCCTTCTTTTTCTCCCATTTAAGAGATCCACAGAGATTAGAAGTACACAAGCAGAATAAAATTCTGAAAAAATCATTCCCTCAAAGAACAAACCCACTTATAAAGAACATTCTGGTAATAATTTCATGAGGATTAATTTCAATCTTTCCATTGTGAGAAATAAGAGTGGCCCTTTCTTAGCTTTTTCATCATAACTTGATAAAATTCTCCACAACATGATGAAACCTGCTTAAAAACACTAATTGTGTGTTTCTCACTCTCAAGTTGTTTCACACAAAAGAATGTTCCAGGGGATAAAAGAGAGTAAGGGGGCCACTGGAAGAGGGGGAGGAGTAAGGGGGTGAAAAGAAGGGGGAAGTGACCTGCGCCCGGGCCCCGCCTCAGCTGCCCTAGGGTTAAATAGCTCCACGCCGACGCGCCCATCCTCCCTTTTCACCCCACCCCGCTCCACCGGTCAGGATGAGCACCCGCGGTCCAGCCGGGCCTCACCCCGCGCCCTAGGTAAGTCCCCATTCGGACCCCGCCCACCAGTACCCCAGGCCAAATAATTCAGTTTAGTGAAATTCAGAGATTTTAAGAATTAAAATGACAATGCCAAAGTCAAAGTGCAAATCCATGAGAAGCAACACTCAAGTAAACAAATTTCCCACTGAAGAAATTAATCCCATGTTAGACTCCAACAAGAACAAACCCTTGGAAAAAGGCCAAGAAAGCCTCACCCAGGATAAGGTCTTCCAAAATATGATCATTACCATGTTCAATACTATGAAAGAGGAAATCCGGGAGGAATTACATAATCGAATCAATCGCTTTGAAGAGGAACACAACAGACATCTGGAGGAGTTGAGAAAAACAGTGCAAGAAATAAAAAGTGGCATAGAGCAGTTAAAACAAACTCAAGCAGAATTTAAAACTGAGCTAAAAGACAAGTTATCTTCAAACCAGAACGCCACAGAGAGTCTTATCAACAGAACTAATGAAGCAGAAAACAGAATTTCAGACCTTGAAGATAAAGTGGGAGTACTAACCAGCTCAATGGAAGAGGTTGTTAAAGCCAAAAAGATACTTGAAAGAAATATCAAAGAGATATGGGACACCCTGAAGAAGCCTAACATGCGTATTCATGGAATACCAGAGCAAGAATCTCAAAATACCACCCCTGAGGAAATTTTTCAAACGATCATCAAGGAAAACTTTCCTCATCTAAAAAAAGAGAGGCCCATTCATATACAAGAGGCATTCCGCACCCCAAACAGATAGGACCAAAATAGAAGCACACCGCGGCAAATAATAGTTAAAACACTCCACATTCAAGATAAAGAACTGGTGCTGAGAGCTTCAAGGGAGAAAAAACAAGTCACTTTTAAAGGTAAACCTCTTAAAATAACAAATGACTTCTCAGTCGAAACAGTAAAAGCAAGAAGAGCTTGGAGAGACATACTTCAAGTATTGAATGAGCAAAAATGTCAACCCAGGCTGATTTACCCTGCAAAACTATCAGTCATGATCGAGGGAGAAAGAAAAATTTTCCAGCACAAAGACAACTTTAAGGGATACATGGCCACCAAACCAGGCCTTCAAAAACTGCTAGAAATGATACTCAAGCGTGAAGAAAAAAACAGGCATATCCAGGAGAACAGAAGGCAAATATAACACCATTAAAAGCGAAGCAATATACTTATAAAAGCTACTAAACATAATAAATGTCTGGAATTAACAATAGTTTCTCCATTATAACACTAAATGTTAATGGACTTAATTCACCGATCAAGAGACACAGATTACAAACATGGATTAAAAATCACAATCCATCAATCTGTTGCCTGCAACAAACCCATCTCACCACAAAAGATAGGCATGCCCTAAAAATAAAAGGCTGGTCAACAATTCTACAAGCTAATGGAAGCAGAAAACAGGCAGGAGTAGCCATTACGGTATCAGACAAAGTGGACTTCAAACCAAAGAAAATTATAAGAGACAAGGATGGATACTACATTTTAGTCACAGGTACAATTCACCAGGAAGACTTCACAATACTGAACATATATGCACCCAATACGGGCCCCTCCACATTCATGAAGAAAACCCTACAGCGTCTAAAGCAAGAAATCAACACCCAAACGATAATTCTTGGGGACTTCAACACGGCCCTCTCAACATGGGATAGATCAACAGGTCAAAAGCTTAACAGAGACACTTTGGACCTTAATCAAACCCTTAAAGATATGGACCTTACAGATCTCTATTGAACTTTTCACCCACGCACCAAAGAATACACATTTTTCTCAGCAGCACACGGAACATTCTCCAAAATAGATCACATACTGGGCCACAAAACGAATCTACACATATACAAAAAAGTTGAAATTCTAACCTGTGCCTTGTCAGACCACCATGGCCCAAAACTGGACATCCACAACACAACAAACAAGAGAAAATACACTAACTCCTGGAAACTTAACACTATGATGCTGAATGAGAACTGGATTCAGGAAGAAATTTAAAAGGAAATTCAAGATTTCCTGAAAAGCGAATGATAACGAAAATACAACTTACCAAAATTTCTGAGAAACAATGAAAGCTGTTCTAAGAGGTAAGTTCATAGCTCTTAATGCCTACATCAAAAAAAAAAATGGAAACATCAGAAATAAACAACTTAACAATATAGCTTAAAGCTTTAGAGAAACTAGAGCAATCTGATCCCAAAAGTAGTAGAAGAGAGGAGATTAGCAAAATAAGGGTAGAAATATCTGAAATCGAGATTAAGAAAACGATAGAAAAAATCAACCAGTCAAAAAGCTGGTTCTTTGAAAAAATCAATAAGATTGATACACCCCTAGCTAAATTAACCAAAAGCAATAGGCAGAAAACACAAATTAACAACATTAGAAATGAACATGGAGTTATCACTACTGATACCCAAGAAATCCAGAGAATTATAACATCATATTTCAAAAACATACTCTGTGAAGTTTGACAACACAAAAGAGATGGATGAATTTCCAAGTAAACACAACTTACCTAAATTGAATCAGGAAGTTGTGGATTATTTAAATAGTCCTATAACATATAAGGAAGTTGAAAAATTAATCTCAAATCTTCCCACCAAAAATGTCCTGGACCAGATGGATTCAGCACAGAGTTCTACCAGACATTTAAGGAGTTAATAACACCAATACTCCTTTAACTGTTCCATCAAATAGCAAAGGAAGGAACACTACCAAATTCCTTCTATGAAGCTAATATCGTTTTAGTCCCAAAACCTAATAAAGATTCACTTAAAAAAGAAAACTATAGGCCGATCTCTCTGATGAACACAGACGCACAAATTCTCAACAAAGTCTTAGCAAATCAGATTCAAAATCACATTAAAAAAACTATTCACGGGGACCAAGTAGGCTTCATCCCCGGCACACAAGGTTGGTTCAACATATGCAAATCAATAAATATAATTCATCATGTAAACCAGTCCAAAGTCCAAGACCACATGATACTCTCGATACATGCAGAAAAAGCTTTTGACAAGATCCAACAGCCTTTTATCTTCAAAACGCTAGAGACAGTAGGAATGGAAGGAACCTTTATCTATATAATCAAAGCTGTATACAACAAGCCCACAGCAATATGCTCAATGGGGAACAATTGGAAGCATTCCCACTTCGATCAGGAACTAGACAAGGCTGTCCACTCTCACCACTTCTATTCAATATTGTACTTGAAGTCTTAGCTGAAGCCATAAGACAAGAAAGGGACATAAGAGGGATTCAAATTGGCAAGGAAGAAGTCAAGCTATCCCTATTTGCAGATGACATGATCTTATACCTGAGTGATCCCAAAACTCCACCAGGAAGCTCCCGGAACTAATTGAGAAGTTCAGCAGGGTGGCAGGATACAAAATAAATGTGCAAAATCAGAGACCTTCCTATATGCCCAGAATGAAAGAAGTGAAAAAGCCTTGAGAGAAACAATCCCATTTACTATAGCCCCTAAAAAAATGACATAACTTGGTATAAACCTAACCAAGGAGGTAAAAGACCTTTACAATGAAAATTTTAAAACCCTAAAGAAAGAAATAGCAGAAAACACCAGAACATGGAAAGACCTCCTATGTTCCTGGATTGTAAGAATCAACATCGTAAAAATGACCATCCTACCAAAGGCAATATACAAATTCAATGCTATACCAATTAAAGTCCCAAAGCAATTGTTCAAAGACGTTGACCAAACAATCTCAAAGTTCATATGGAGGCACAAAAGACCCAGGATAGCAAAGACAATAATTAGTAACAAAAACACTGCTGGAGGTATTACCATACAAAACCGCAGTCTATATTACAAATCCATATTTATAAAAACAGCCTGGTACTGGCTCCAAAATACACACACAGATCAATGGATAAGGATTGAAGACCCAGATATAAGCTCACAAAATTTCAACCATTTGGTCTTTGACAAAGGGGCCCAAAGAATCCAATGGAAAAAGAACAGCATCTTCAGCAAATGGTGCTGGCAAAACTGGATCTCCACATGCAGAAGATTAAAACTGGACCTGTACTTGTCACCAAGTAAAAGACTTAATTTCAGATGGATCAAGGACCTTGATATCAGGCCAGAGACTATAAAAACCATAGTTGAAAGGATAGGGAACTCCCTCGAGCTGATTGGGCTAGGCCAACACTTCCTAAACAGACATCCAATGGCACAGTCACTGCTACCAACTCTCAACAGTTGGGATCTTGTGAAATTAAAGAGCTTCTGTTCAGATAAAGAGATTGTAACATGAGCTCAAAGGCAACCCATAGAATGGGAGAAAACCTTCACTAACCACACATCTGATAGAGCTGTGCTGTCCAGAGTGCACAAAGAACTTAGAAAACTAAACACTAAGGAAACCAATGGCCCAATTAAAAAATGGGCCCTGGAACTCAAAAGAAACTTTACCAGGGATGAAAGTAAAATTTCTAACAAATATCTTAAAAAATGCTCCACTTACTTAGCTATCAGGGAAATGCAAATCAGAACTTCCATGAGATATCATCTCACCCTGGTCAGGATGGCAAAAATCCACAATACAAACAACACCAAATGCTGGAAAGGATGTGGAGAGAGGGGTACTCTTCTACATTGCTGGTGGGAATGCAGGCTCATACAGCCACTCTGGCGAGCCGTCTGGAGATACTTAAAGAAATTAAAGTTTGAAATGCAATATGACCCTGCTATTCCACTTTTGGGAATAACCCCCCATACAGCAGAGGTTCGCCTCGATAGCACAAGCCCGACCATGTTCATAGCAGCACTGTTTACAATAGCAAACTCATGGAATCAACCCAAATATCCAACAGTTGACGTGTGGATAAGGAAACTGTGGTACATCTATACAATGGAGTACTACTCAGGCATCAAAAATGATGAATTACTGGAATTTGCCGGGAAATGGATGTCATTAGAAGCAATTATATTAAGTGAAGTATCCCAGACCCAGAAAATTAAACCCTGTATGTGCTCCCTAATAGGTGACTCCTAGTACCAAACCCACCCAGCCCACCTAGAGACACTCAAAGAAAAATCTCTCTAATACCTACAGTAATTGCAAGGATTATGAATAGGAGGGATGGGGTAGGAGGGCCACACCAGAAACAAGGAGAGGGGACCATGTTGCAGCAGAGAAAATAGGCCTCCATCAAGTACTCAAATAAGTAATGAGACATCTGATTAAGTTTACAGACCTTCGTTTCTGATCATTTACTACTGAGGGGGTATGATCTCACCAGAAGAGGAGGGCATATAGTCTTGCAGATAAAATGTAACCATTTTGCAAATGGGTGATAGACCCCTCCCTCACTGTGGTTTCCTCCTTTTATTACATGTATCTTTGAATGTGCTCTTATAACAAGACTCTAGTTTAACAGCTTTTTGTCTCTGGACAGGGGGTGACATACAGTGCCCAGCAGGATGGAGTGAAGGGCATTGCAGGAGCAGCAAAACTGCAAAATCGAATCAACAAACCACAATACAGAACTTCAGAGACTCTATATCAACCACCTAGAACTAGGCCAGACTGATCTCTCCCCATCCTGAAGCTCAGGGACATTTGTGGAAGAGGGGGCAGTAAGACTGTAAGAGCAAAAGGATGGGAGGAGCAATGATTTGCAAGATACTCCACACAAGTTAGGGCCGAAGCAATCATAATTGGACTTTGCATGCCCTGCGCAATGTCCAACACACTATTGACCTCACAAAGTCTAGCATCTGCTAAAGGAACCAGGATCCTTGGAGGAAAGTGATTGGCAGCCACAGCAGTGTTCCTATACTTAAGGGGAACATGGGAAAGGGTTCAGGGAAAGGCCACTGGGTCCTTTTACGTCATCAGAGTGGAGGGCCCAGAGGAGAATCAGGCATGCACAAGAAAGGACTCTCTGGGAATTGGGGCGAGAAGTACTGGGGGATGGGAAGGGAGGGGGGAGAGGAAGGGGACGAGGGGGTTCCAGGGGAGGAGGAGGGAGGGAGGGAACTGGTGTACCTATTAAGTTTGTATGAGCTGAAATAATAATAAAAATGTATAAAAAATGATCCCATAAGACAGAGCACTATTACCAAATTCAAACATAAATAGGAACACAGTAGCATTCTTTCAAAGAATTGCACCCCTGTGTATTAGTGCCTGACTGTCAGGAAGAATGTGAGTGGGTAGTGCAAATCCCCTTTCCATATTCTGCTAGTGCTTAGAATCTTGCAGTTCTACAGAAGAGTTTAAGAGAATAACTTAGAATAATAATGAATTAATTTCATTAATTAAACCTGGTGTTCTACCAGAGGTATCTAAAAAGTAGTTGCATTAATTTTCTACACTAATGAGTGAAACTAACTATAAATAATTTTCTATTTGAAAGGCACTGTGGTATTACTTTATTATATGTACATATCCTAACAGCCTTTTGGGGAAAGCTGTTTATGCTTTTCTGCTTCTATAGGTAAGGAAAATGAGATGTGTAAAGCTGCCTATGTTCTGACTCCAAATCTGATTTCCTTATACCAATAATTTGGGAGCTTTACTCCTACTATGAGCTAAGTGATAATGGCAAATTTTTGATACTTTCCTGGTACATAAATGAGCTTGATAAGGCTCCAGTTTATTTGTCCAATGTTATCTCATGTGGTTTGTCTTTATTTAATCAATTGCCTTAAAATAGTCCAAATTATCATTTCGACCATTTCATTTACTTTACATATCCTGTGGACCGATAACCATCATCTCCTTATCATAGCTAAAAGAAACTGGAAGTTATAAGAACCCAAGCTACTGCTCTCATTTAGATAGGTGTGACTCACATAGTCTGCTATATTGCTGAGCAACATAATCATATTAGGCCATGACTTTATAAAGGAATAAGAAAAAAATTCCAGGGAAAAAGGCAAACTAGAAAAAAGGGTTTATGTGACTAGTTTCATACACTCGCTCATTCAGCTACTAACATTGCAAGGCGGCAGAATTCCAACCAGTAGCAACAAGAATATTAGTCCTGCCATAGTATAAGAACTTGGGGGCTGGAGAGGTGGCTCAGGGATTAAGAATCTGCCTTGCAGGCCGAAGGTCCTGAGTTCGGATCCCAGATCCCACGTATAGACGCCAGGCGGAAGCGGGGGCAGCCTGCTTTTCTGGCCCTGGTAGGGCGGAGCCTGTGACTCCTGGGGCAGAATAAACAAGGACGAGGTGGAGGCATCCCTGGTGGTTCCCGAATTCGTCCGTGGTTCTACACACACACAGAGACACACACGCGCGCGCGCACATACATACACACACGTACAATTGAATAAATAATAATAATAAAAAAATTTAAAAAAACTTGGTTTTCAGTTTTGTGAGAATACATTGTCCATTGTTTCCAACATTTCAGCAAGTGTCTGCAACATAATATATTTTAATAAATGTTAACATGTAAGGGAAATGGAAAAAAGGAGGGAAAGGTAAATTTATTCCATGACTCGCCAACATGTTTAAGAATAAATTTAAAGGATCATTTTAATTTACTGAACCTCACTTTTGTCATAAAAATGCAGATGTTTACTCCTGGAGGTTGCTTGATTGTCTTAAATGAGATATATTAAGTAACTGACATGCATTTAGCTATGATGAGGTTCAAGGCTTCGATATTTGTCCAATGTTACAGTGTACACTGATGTTTTGGGGAAGATGCAAACCCAGAACTGTCTACTTTCTTGCCTGCCAAGCAGTTAAACCATTTCTCTCACAGAGGGCTTCCACAAACAGCTTCTGTGAGCATATGTAATTGTGATCACGTGCTTTATTATCCAAGGGGCAGTGATGGTAGAATCAAAAACACCTAAAATGTCATTTTTCCTTTTAGTGATGGTGGTAGAAAAGCCCCTTAGTCCAATCCTATTCCATTCAAAGAACATCCTTTATAGAAAATGCTTTCCCTTGACTATTACTTATCCACGGCCCATAAATGGTATTTGATCACTTTAAATCCTCTCCTCTGCTTGGCTTTGATTGCAAAATGTGGTCAGGTTAATTGGAACAATTAAGGTGCTCCTGGGGGATAATTACCCCTTTTACTTTCTGTGTGTGAAAAGGAAGGAGGATGACTAGTCCTGAAAACAGGATCCCTGTGGCACACTGCAGAGGAGAATTAAAAACCCAGCGAGGTACAGCCCAGAATGCATTTTCTTATGTTCTTAATATAATTAGCAAATAAAAGCATATGCAGTGTCTTGTATCCCTCCTCAAAACACAATTCATGCATCTTGGTTCATAAAGAATTGAGTTGCCATGTGCAACAAGGGAAAACCCATGTCTGAGCTGAGAATCACTAGGTGAACAGCAGACGATGAGATTCCATATTTCCCCCATTGGATCTGGTCTCCTTTTGCATCCAACACACATGACATCGTGATTATAGTCAGGTCTTTCCATGCACTTTCAAGAATCCAGGACAATGGATGAGCACTCTTATTTTCTGGACAGTAGTCTTCTATGCTGCAAGAATCTGCTTTCTAAAATTATTCTCAACAAGAAAGCTCCCCAAGTCTTTCAAAAATCACCTCTTCTCCCTGAAAAGTACTATCCTGATTCAAACTCCATAACCATTGCTGGGACGAGGAAGCTAAAGTACAATCACCATTCTAAAGGAGGTACAGCAACTCATGTTGCACTTTCAAAGTTATCTTGTACTTCACTGTCTAACAAAATGAATTAAAGTCTACAACTGGAAAATTCTGTGCTATTCAACATGTATAATGAGCATATCACAACTGCCTATGTTCAAGTTAATGATTGGAACACAATGTGATGTGAGAATTTAAAAGTGTCAAAGTGAGTGGACTCATTCACAAATAATACATTTCTCAAAACAGTAATTGATAATACAAATTAGGTACAAGAACCTTGTTAGAATTGACATTGTCTACAGTGATGTCTTGTAGGGTAAAACAGTGGGGTAAAAACAAAGGAAACTGAACTCAGAGAATCCAAAGGAAATGGCTTATTAGCTTCTACTATGATAAGTAACAATTGCTTGCTTAGTGAATTTTCCAGTTACACTAAAATGCTTGAATATGAATTGTCAAACTATAGGAAGTATTCAGAAATAATTTAATCTTTACAGGTGTTTAACTATGAAATTTAGAAAATAAGGAATGATGAAGGTGATGGTGCAGATGTGGTTTTTAAAATGCAGAAGGCATCATTACTACATTCTGACCTTCAGAAAGCTACTTCATTTTGTATAGTTCAGATATTTTCTCTGCAAATGGAAGCAATCAATACTCCCTTGTAGGGTTATTATGAAAACTAAATAAGATCCTTCATGTAAAGTGTCCAGTCACAGATCTATCACAGAGAAGATATGCACTAAATTCTATTTCTCGTGCTTTTCTCTAGAAGGCAGGCCATCATTGAAATGAGTTACAATGCACTTTGCCTATGGAAAGTTTCCCAAAGAGGTCAGTAGCCTCCATCCAAGTCTCAAAGCTCCAAGCTTTTAAGAATCAATATGTTAAGCTGAAAACCCCCAAAGCATAAAAGTCCCTTATTTGTTTTATACACAGTACTGCATTATATTTATACATATTACTACTTTATATTCATGTACAAGTCAACTACTCCTTCTGGACCCAGTTGTCAATTGCAAAACAACCAGTTTGTTTACTAAAGAGAGTTCATTTTATATCAGGCATGATTCCAGTTCTATACTGAGTACAAATTATAGCAATAACAACACTGACAAAGATAGTAGTTACTAATCTTTATAAATTCTGATAAATACCAGATATGGAGTAAAATTTTTTTAACATTTTTTATTATCTCTACTCATACAAACTTAATAGGTACACCGGTTCCCTCCCTCCCTCCTCCTACCCCCACCTCTCTGCTCTCCCTCCCCTCGCCCCTCCCACCCCAGTCCCCAGTGCCTCCCCTCCCCCAATCTCCGGAGAATCCTTTAATGTGCATGCCTGACTGTCCTCTGGGTCCTCCTCTCCGATGACATACAAGGACCCAGCGGCATTTCCCTGAACCCTTCCTGTGTTCCCCTTAAGTATAGGAACACTATTTTGGCTGTCAATTCCTTGCCTCCAAGGATCTTGGTGCTTTTAACAAATGCTAGACTTTGTGGGGACAATAGTGTGTTGGACATTGAGCAGGGCATGTAAAGTCCAATTATGAATGCTTCGGCCCTAACTTGTGTGGAGTACCTTGCATATCATTGCTCCTCCCATCCTTGTGCTTTTACACTCTTACCGCCCCCTCTTCCACAAATTTCCCTGAGATTCAGGATGGGGAGAGATTAGGCTGGCCTAGTTCTAGGTGGTTGATATAGAGTCTCTGAAGTTCTGGATTATGGTTTGTTGATTTTCTTTTGAGGTTTTGCTGCTCCTGCAATGCCCTTCACTCCATCCCGATGGGTATTGGATGTCACCCCCTGGCCAGAGATAAAAAACTGTTAAACTAGAGTCTTGTTATAAGAGTATATTCAAAGGTAGATGCAATAAAAGTAGGAAACCACAGTGAGGGAGGGGTCAATCACCCATTTGCAAAATGATTACTTATTCAGATATGGAGTAAAATTTATATACCCATGAATTCAGTTACAAAACAACCCTATGGGGCAGGATTCATATAATTTGTTTTGACTTCAGATGTGAGAAATTGAAGAACAATGTAAACTTTGAGTGTACACTTCCATAAAAAGAGCACCCCTACCACAAGAGAAATAAGCTTGAGAACTATTCCTTCCCAAAGCATTTCAGCATTACCTTAATTGGATTTTGATAATATGAAAACTGGAAACTTCAGACTTTTCATTTGGTCTATCCAACTCAGTTTACTCATGTACCTAGAAATTATGACCACAATGAAAATGTTTATAGCCACACTGGAGAAAATTTGGGCATTTACTCAAGTTAAACATACAATTATTGTGTGATCCAGTATTTCTTCTGCAAGATACATACATAACAGAAATGATGACACGTCCATGCAAAGATGCACACAAGAATGTTCATATCATTATGAAACTAAAGGGTGGAAACAAGTCAAATACCCATAATATATTTATATGATGGAATACTATTCAATTGTGAAAAAAGAAAATATTGGTAAATATTACAACATGCACAAGCCTTGGAAACTGTATGCTGTATTGTGATGGATAATCTGAGTTGTCTACTTAATGAGATCTAGAACAGCTAAGAGAAGCCTTTGGGCATCCCTGTGGGGGTTTATTGTAATCAGGTTAATTAAGCTGAGAAGATCTGCACACTGTGGGTGGCAACATTTCCTGAGTATGAGTCCTAGGCTGAATAAAAAGTAGAGTGGGCTGAGCGTTCTCTACCCAGGACAATGGATATAATTTGACCAGTTCCCACAGACTCCTTTTTCTGTAACACTTATGACAGTTATGGGCTATAACCTGGAATTGCAAGCAAATTCAAAACTTTCTCCCTTACATTGCTTTTACCAGAATATTTTATCACTGCAACAGAAAAACAGTGGACAAAAAAATCAGGAATTATGTAACTCCATATGTATAAAACTTGAGAAAGCATAATCTATAGCAAAAAAAAAAGATACATCAGTGTTCTCATGGGATAGGGTAAGAAGAATGGAGGGTATGACCAAGCTATAGAGCATGTATACAAAAGAAATGATATCCTACCACAGAAATATTTACACATCCATGTCCATTGCTGCTCTACTCACAATAACAAGGAAACAGAACCAGTCTTAAAATAGAAAATATGGTACACATACACAATTGAATAATGTAAAAAAATAAAAAGGAACTTGCACATTTGCAATAAATGGATATACCTGGAAATGACATAAGCCAGGCAACAAAAGAAAAAAAACTTCATACTTACTTTTTTTTGTTGGTTTGTTTTAGGCCTTTTTTCTTTTTTATATATATATTTATTTTTTTATTTCCACTCATACAAATTTAACAGGTACACCTGTCCCTTCCCTCCCTCCATCCCCCCACCCCCCTGTACCCCCCTCAACTCCCCTTTCCCTCCCCATCCCCCAGTGCCTCCCCATCCCATCCCTAGACCATCCTTTAATGTGCATGCCAACTCCCCTCTGGGTCCTCCTCTCCTATGAGGTGCAAAGACCCAGTGGCATTTCCCTGAACCCTTTCCTGTGTTCCCCTTAAGCATAGGAACACTACTGTGGCTGTCAATCTCTTGCCTCCAAGGATCCTAGTGCCTTTAGCAAATGCTCGACTTTGTGGGGTCAATAGTGTGTTGGACATTGCACAGGGCATGCAAAGTCCAAATATGATTGCTTCGGCCCTAACTTGTGTGGAGTATCTTGGATATCATTACTCCTCCCATCCTTGTGCTCTTACAATCTTACTGCCCCTTCTTCCGCAAATTTCCCTGAGCTTCAGGATGGGGAGAGATTAGGCTGGCCTAATTCCAAGTGGTTGATAGAGAACCTCTGATGTTCTGGATTATGGTTTGTTGATATATTTTTTTCAGTTTTGCTGCTCCTGCAATGTCCTCCACTGCATCGTGATGAGTATTGGATATCGCCCCCTGGCTAGATATAAAACCTGTTAAATTAGAGTCTTGTTATAAGAGTATATTCAAAACTAGATGTAAAAAAAAAGTAGGACACCGCAGTGAGAGAGGGGTCAATCACCCATTTACGAAATGGTTACTTTCTATCTGCCACACTATACGACTTCCCCTTCTGGTAAGATCATACCCCATCAGTTGTAAATGATCCGGAAGGAAAGTCTGTGAACTTAACGAGATGTCTTATTACTTACTTGCAGTCCTTGATGGTGGCCTATTTTCTCTGCTGCAACATGGTCCCCTCTCTCCTTCTTACTGGTGTGTCACTCCTTCCCCATCACTCCTGTTCATAATCTTTGCAATTACTGTAGTTATTACAGAGATTTTACCTTTGAGTGTCTCTAAGTGGGTTTGGTACTAGGAGCCACCTATTAGGGAGTACATATGGTGCTTAATTTTCTGTGTCTAGGATACTTCACTCAGTATAATTGTTTCTAATTTTATCCACTTCCCAGCAAATTCCATTAATTCATCATTTTTGATGGCTGAGTAGTACTCCATTGTATAGATGTACCACTTTTTCTTATCCACTTGTCAACTGTTGGACATTTGGGTTGATTCCATGAATTTGCTATTGTAAACAGTGCTGCTATGAACATGGTAATGCTTGTGCTATCAAGGTGAATTTTTGCAGTGTGGGAGGTTATTCCCAAAAGTTTAATAGCAGGGTCATATGGCATTTCAATCTTTAATTTCTTTAAGAATCTCCAGACAGTTCGCCACAGTGGCTATATAAGCCTGCATTCCCACAAGCAATGTAAGAGAGTTCCCTCTCTCCACATCCTCTCCAGCATTTGTTGTTGTTTGTATTGTCGATGATATATCAGGAGTGAGATGATATATCAGGGAAGTTTTGATTTGCATTTCCCTGATGGCTAAAGATGTGGAGCATTTCTTAATATATTTGTTAGACATTTTAATTTCATCCCTAGTAAAGTTTCTTTAAGTTCCAGGACCCATTTTTTAATTGGGCCATTAGTTTCCTTGATGTTTAGTTTTCTAAGTTGTTTGTGCACTCTGAATAATAGAGCTCTATCAGATATGTGGTTAATGAAGATTTTCTCCCATTCTGTGGGTTGCCTTTGAGCTCATGTTAAAATCTTTTTATCTGAACAGAAGCTCTTTAATTTCACAAGATCCCAACTTTTGAGAGTTGGTAGCAATGACTGTGCCATTGGATGTCTGTTTAAGAACTGTTGGCCTAGCCCAATCATCTCGAGGGAGTTCCCTACCCTTTCACCTATGGTTTTTATAGTCTTTGACCTTATATCAAGGTCATTGATCCATCTGGAATTAAGTCTTTAATTAACATGGTGACAAGTACGGGTCCAGTTTTAATCTTCTGCATGTGGAGATCCAGTTTTGCCAGCACCATTTGTTGAAGATATTGTTCTTTTTCCATTGGATTTTTTCGGCCCCTTTGTCAAAGACCAAATGGCTGTAATTTTGTGGGCTTATATGTGGGTCTTCAACCCTTATCCATTGATCTGTGTGTCTATTTTGGAGCAAGTACCAGGCTGTTTTTATAACTATGGATTTGTAGTATAGACTAAGGTTTGGTATGGTGATACCTCCATCCGTGTTTTTGTTACTCAGGATTGTCTTTGCTATCCTGGGTCTTTTGTGACTCCATATGAATTTTGAGATTGTTTAGTCAACTTCTTTAAAGAATTACTTTGGATTAATTGATATAGCATCGAATTTGTATATTACCTTTGGTAGGATGGTCATTTTTACGATGTTGATTCTTACAATCGAGGAACATGGGAGATCTTTCCACCTTCCATTGTCTTCTGCATTTTCTTTCTTGAGGGTTTTAAAGTTTCCATTATAAAGGTTTTTACATCCTTGGTTAGGTTTATACCAAGGTATCTCATTTTTTAGGGGCTATATTAAATGGGATTGTTTCTCTCAGGGCCTTTTCACTTCTTTCATTCTGGACATATAGGAAAGCCACTCATTTTTGTACATTTATTTTGTATCCTGCTACCCTACTTAACTTCTCAATTAGTTCCAGGAGCTTCCTGGTGGAGTTTTTGGGATCTCTCAGGTATAAGATCATGTCATCTGCAAATAGGGATAGCTTGACTTCTTCCTTGCAAATTTGAATCCCTTTTATGTCCCTTTCTTGTCTTATGGCTTCAGTTAAGACTTCAAGTACAATATTGAATAGAAGTGGTGAGAGTGGACAGCCTTGTCTAGTTCCTGATCGAAGTGGGAATGCTTCCAGTTTTTCCCCATTGAGTATAATCCTTGCTGTTGGCTTGTTGTAGACAGCTTTTTTTATATTGATAAAGGTTTCTTCCATTCCTAGTGCCTCTAGGGTTTTGATCATAAACGGTTGATGGATCTTGTCAGAAGCTTTTTCTGCATCTATCGAGAGTATCATATGGTCTTGGACTTTGGACTGGTTTATATGATGAATTACATTTATTGATTTGGGTATGTCGAATCAACCTTGTGTGCCTGGAATAAAGCCTACTTGGTCCCCGTGAATGATCTTTTTGATATGTTTTTGAATCCGATTTTCTAAGACTTTGTTGAGAATCTTTGTATCTGTGTACATCAGAGAGATTGGCCTGTAGTTTTCTTTTTTAAGTGAATCTTTGTTATGTTTTGGGATTAAGAAGATATTAGCTTCATAGAAGGAATTTGGTAGTGTTCCTTCCTTTGCTATTTGATGGAACAGTTTATGGAGTATTGGTGTTATTAACTCCTTAAATGTCTGGTAGAACTCTTTGCTGAATCAAACTGGTCCAGGACATTTTTTGGTGGGAAGATTCGAGATTACTTCCTCAATTTCCTCATATGTTATAGGACTATTTAAATAATTCACAACTTCCTGATTCAATTTAGGTAAGTTGTGTTTACTTAGAAATTCATCCATCTCTTTTGTGTTGGCAAATTTCACAGAGTATAAGTTTTTGAAATATGATGTTATAATTCTCTGTATTTCTTGGGTATCAGTAGTAATAACTCCAATTTGATTTCTAATTTTGTTAATTTGGGTACTCTCTCTCTTGCTTTTGGTTAATTTAGCTAGGGGTGTATCAATCTTATTGATTTTTTCAAAGAACCAGCTTTTTGACTGGTTGATTTCCTCTATCGTTTTCCTAATCTCGATTTCAGAAATTTCTCCCCTTATTTTGCTAATCTCCTCTCTTCTACTGCTGTTGGGATAAGATTGCTCTAATTTCTGTAAAGCTTTATGCTACATTTTTAAGTTATTTATTTGTGATATTTCCATTTTTTGATGTAGGCATTAAGAGCTATGAACTTCTGTCTCAGGACAGCTTTCATTGTGTCCCAGAGATTTGGCAGGTTGTATTTTCATGATCATTCTCTTTCAGAAATTCTTGAGTTTCCTTTTTAATTTCTTCCTGAATCCAGTTCTCATCCAGCATCATAGTGTTAAGTTTCCAGGAGTTTGTGTATTTTCTGTTATTTGTTGTGTTGTGGAGGTCCAGCTTTAGGCATTGGTGGTCTGATAGGGCACAGGGTAGAATTTTAACTTTCCTACATATGTGGAGATACATTTTGTGGCCCAATATGTGATATATTTTGGAGAAAGTTCCATGTGCTGCTGAAAAAAATGTGTATTCTTTGGTGCGTGGATGAAAAGTTCAATAGAGATCTGTAAGGTCCATTTCTGTAAGAGTTTGATTAAGTTCCAAAGTGTCTCTGTTAAGCTTTTGATCTGTTGATCTATCCCATGTTGAGAGAGCAGTGTTGAAATCCCCAAGAATTATCGTTTTGGGATTGATTTCTCGCTTTGGATGCTGTAGGATTTTCTTAATGAATGTGGAGGGGCCTGTATTGGGTGCATACATGTTCAGTATTGTGAAGTCTTTGTATCTGTGACTAAAATGTAGTATCCATCTGTGTCTCTTATGATTTTCTTTGGTTTGAAGTCCACTTTGTCTGAAAGCATAATGGCTACCCCTGCCTCTTTCCTGGTTCCATTAGCTTGCAGAATTTTGGACCAGCCTTTCATTTTTAGGATGTGCCTATCTTTTCTGGTGAGATGAGTTTCCTGAAGGCGGCAGATTGATGGTTTATGGTTTTTAATCCAAGTTTGTAATCTGTGTCTCTTAATTGGTGAGTTAATACCATTGACATTTAATGTTATAATGGAGACACTACTTTTAATTCTGGACATTTTTTATGTTTAGTGAATTTTGTAAGCTTATTGTTTGACATTTATGTTTTGGTGGTATTATATTTCCCTTCTGTCCTCCTGCATATGCTTGTTTTTTTCTTCAAGTATGCTTACCATTTCTAGCATTTTTTGAAGGCCTGGTTTGCTAGATATGTATCCCTTCAAGTTATCTTTGTGCTGGAAAACTTTTCTTTCTCCTTGGATCATGACAGATGTTTTGCCAGGTATATCAGTCTGGGTTGGCATTTTTGCTCATTTAATACTTGCAGTACGTCTCTCCAAGCTCTTCTTGCTTTTACCGTTTCCATTGAGAATTCATTTTTTATTTCAATAGGTTTGCCTTTAAAAGTGACTTGCTTTTTTTCTCTTGAAGCTCTCAGAACTTTTCCTTTGTCTTGAATGTGGAGTGTTTTGTCTATTATTTGCCATGACGATTTTCTATTTTGGTCATATCTGTTTGGAGTGCAACATGCCTCTTGTATTTGGATGGAACTCTCAATCTTCAGTTGAGGGAAGTTTTCATTTATGATAATTTGAAAATTTTCTTCATGTGTTGTATTTTGGGATTCTTGCGCTAGTATTCCATGAATGCACATTTTAGGCTTCTTCATGGTGTCCCATATCTCTTGAATGTTCCTCTCCAGTATCTTTTTGGCTTTAACAATCTCTTCCATTGAGCTGGCTAATTCTCCCACTTTGTCTTCAAAATCTGAAATTCTATTTTCTGCCTCATTTGTTCTGCTGATAAGCCTCTCTGTTGAGTTTTGGGTTGAAGATAGCTTGTCTTTTAGTTCTATTTTAAACTCTGCCTGGGACTCTTTTAACTGCTTTATGACTATTTTTGTTTCTTGAACTGTTTTTCTCAACTCCTCCAAGTGCCTGTTGTGTTCCTGTTCAAAGTGTTTGTTGCGGTTGTTTAATTCCTCTTGGATTTCCTCTTTCATAGTATTAATCATGGTAATGATCATACTTTGAAAGTGTTTATCTTGGGTCTGGCTTTCTTGGCTGTTTTCTGTGAATTTGTTCTGGTTGGAATCCATCCTTAAGGGGTTAATTCTTTCGGGGAAGGCGGACTGGGAAGTGTGGTTGGGTGGCCAAGGTAAGTGGGAGGGAGAAAAGGGGACTGGGGCCCCTGGGCGTGGCCCAGGCTAAAACCGGAGTCAGCCTGGGTGCCACTGGGACCGGGGGCGACCTGGGAGGCTAGGCGGACTCACCTGGGGACGCGTACTGGGAAGCATGATCGGGCGGCCAAGCTTCATATTTTCTTTCATGTGAAGATCATTCATTTTAATTTTATATAGGTATGCGTATGTGGGGTTATAGGTCATTAAGTTAGAAAGGGTCACATGAGAAGTGGTTTTTATTTTTTAAGGCAGATATATCTCAATAGAGCTATTTTTTTAAATGCATACCACCTTTGTACTAACCTAACTGTAGCTTGCCATGGGGCTTAATAAATATCATTTACATAGATGCTTCAAAAATAGTTATGGCATATTAACTTATTAAAGTATAATTAAAATAATTGGATATAACCATCTTAATAGACTGTGATAGAGTTATCAGCTGTAAGTCCAAACATAGACCTAGACCCATATTTGTTTTATGGACTTTATGAACTTACTGATGTGCCATTTGAAAGTGATTTTTAAGAAGAAACAATCCAGGGATTGAATAAACTAAAATCGTTCATAGAGTAATGTTGTGCACTGAGCTTGTCTGTACTGGCTCAATGAGCTGTTCAAATTTGATCATATTCTTAGTAAATAAACTATGTGGCTCACTTTATCTGCCTCATCCTTAAAAGCACCCTTGAACTTCTTCCTAATAGGGTAGGTATATTCCCACTGAAATCTGTGCTTCTAAGGTGCTAAATAAATACCTTTTTAGCTTGCCATTAAGTCTGAGCCTCTTTTGTGATAAATACAACAATGAAGTAAACAGGAACTTTGATTTTAAAGAATTCAAATTCAAGCTAGCAAAATAACTCAACAGGTAAAAGCAAATGCCCAGAAGTCTGATATCCTAAGTTCCATTTCTGGAACTTACAGTTTGGAAGGAGAGAAAAGACGCCTCTAAGTTGTCCTCTGATTCTCACACCATGGTACATACATAAACATACACATTAAAAGAGTAAAGAATACAGAATTGTTCTTGAACAAATACATGACATTGCAGAAATCTCACTTAAGAAAATATAGCAGCCCTTTTTTTATTATTTTCATTCCATCTGTGCCTTTGGTAGGACTATTGATTAAACAACCTGCTGTGTAAAACACACACAAGCACACACACACACACAGATTTTATATAAAGAGATTTATGTATATATATAAATATATATATAAAGAGAGAGAGAAAGTTTTTAAAAAGTACTTTCTATATTTTGCACCAAAAGGGATCTACATTTTCTCATATATATCGTATTTGTAATCGATAAGTTGTTACTATTTTCAAGGAAAGTTAGTGCTTACTTTTCTCCATTCGTTTGGGCAAGTGTTATGTACATTATATTATCTTTCCTGGAACAAACATATTACTATTCCTATTGTACAGCTGAGGAAGCAAAGGATCACTAAGATGAAATTATATGCAGAGAATTATAAGACTAGTACATAAGAGGGCTAGGAACCACAATGAAAAGTATGTAATTTCAAATGATATTTATGCTTTTCTAAGCCTCCCTGCAAAATAATTTATTGCAGTACTTGGACACATTGCTAATTTCATTTTAGTACCTACATATTCATACAAATTACTAAGATTAATTCAAGACTGCTGTAATGGTGTCTCTTCAGTGCAAGTGAAACCTAAAATATAATGAAAAGGGAAAAATCATATTCAGCAAGACACAAAAGCGACCACTAAATGAAAAAGTGACAATGGAGATATTTCAGTTCAAACATATCTATGCAACAGGAATCAAAATGTGGAGATTTTCAAAAATTGTAAAGCTACATGTGTGTCTCTGTGCAAAAGAATATTATTTTGAAATTTCATTTTTGTCAATGTTCTCCATTCTTAATCTAAAAATGTAATTTCAAGAGGTACTAAGGAAGAGGTGGCTAAGTGTATCAGAGTAATTTATCAAGTACTATAAACTGAACAGTTTAATTCTGAATGAAGAGTTTCAATAGTAGTGCTTTAATAAATCATTAAATACATAAAGTGTTACTTAAAATCATGACAGCTTTAAAAGTGATTTTCATAGATTTTTTTTGTTTTGAGGTCGTAATAGAAGTCATGACACCTTGGGAAATATAAAATAATGAGGAAGAGAAGATTATTTCCACAGCGATTGTTAAAGTTACAATAGCCTTATATCTGGGATTTTAGAGTTTGTTTTCAAGACAAGACAAAGCTAAGTTTAATTCCAGATCCGCCACTTTCATGCCTACTGGGTGGCACTGAGTCAACTGGTAAGCATTTCTGAGCTTCATTTTTTTCTATACTATAAAATATAAAATAAAATTCTTCAATGGAGTAAGTGTATATAAGCAATTAGGAATAGTGGTTCATGTACAAAAGTTTCAACAAATAAGGGCTGTGACAAGATTATATTTTGAATTCAGAAGTATAACTTATCCCACAGTCCCACACAGTAGTGGTAGCTTAGCGTTTATTGATGAATATAAATAATGACCTGAGGAAGAAACTTAGAACGAGGTTCTTTTAACCCTCACCTCACTTTTGCATTCTCAGTGCTAAGTGTACACACTACTGAAAGATATCAATAACAGCACCTTGTTTTATCAAGCATGGCATGAATGAGAAAAATGAAGCTTAATCAACAGATGGGACCACAGCCTGGGGTGCCTCATAAAAAGTTGTGACCCTGATTAACAGTCATAATAGTGTTCCCATACTAAAGGGGAGCCCAAGAAAGGGCTCTGGGCAATGCCACTGAGTCCTTATACCTCACTAGAGTGGAGGATGCAGAGGGAAGTTTGACATTCACACTAAAGAATGCTCCAGGGAATGGGAGTGGAGAAGGGGGGAACTGGGAGAAAGGTAGGGAGGGGGTGAAAGGAAAGGGAAAAGGGGGGAGGGTGCAAGGGAGACTGGGGAGGGGTGGAAAGAAGGAGGGGACGGGGTACCTATTAAGCTTGTATAATTGGGAAAAAATAAATAAATATAAAAAATGAAAAAATGAAAAACAAAAAATTTAAAAAAAGAAAATTAAAGGCTGAGTTTTGGGCATATCTGTGAAACTGATAGTTGAGCCAAGGCCTGAGCAAGTCTGCAGGAGATTGATTCATGTGGGAAGACCGAGCTCATAGTAGGTGGAACTATTCACTGGACAGGTAGATAAGATGGAGGGAGTTGGTTCATAGTTTGACACACTTCAGCAAACTTTGGCAGACTTCCAGTCTAGCAAGTGAGATTTATCCTTCTCTTAGCAATCTCCGTGGATATGGTGTGGCCAGTTCCCTCAGGTCCTGATATAGGTATAAATTTTCCTCCCAAGCTGGACTATGAACTGCAACCAGAATCATAGCAAGAATAAAACCCCTGTGTTTCTGGAAAAAAAAAAAAGTTGTGACCCTGAATGCTAGGCTGAGCAGCATCTTTTACTCTAGAAAAAAAGCTGAAGCAAGCTGGGAGCAAGTTTGTAGCTATTGCAGGAACAGAATCTGCAGGCAGGTATTGCTTCCAGCTAGCTCTGCAAACTCAGGGAAGGGAGAGACTAGGGGGCTTTCTACAGATGCTATATTCAGCTAGCTCTGCAGACTCAGGCAGCTCTTGTGAAACAGGATGTGCTGTATGGTTAAGTCAAGAGCTTAAGCTACAGCTAGCGGCAACTGAAGTGAGGATCTTAAATATAGGGACCTTGGAATTAGCCCTAGGTTTTTTTTTATATTGACTTTTTTATTGAATCTGTTAATGTTACAGAATTCTTACACTGCCAAACCATGCCTGAAAATCCAAAACAAGAACTAGTACAATGGACAGCCTCATCTACCCATCATACAGCTGTCAGAACTTGATTCATGTGCATTGATAATTTCACAATCTCAAAAAAAAAAAAAGAGTTGGAACTTAATCTGCTGCGGGCCTTCTTATTTCCAGTACAATAGCCACCAAGCAAACCTTTCATACTTGTCTCAGTTCTTGCCTTTGAGAATCCTGAACAAAATTGAGAAAAAAAAAAGCATACTTATCAAGGGATGTATGTGCCCCAAGGCCTAAGATTTCACATTAAGATTTCTGGTGCCCAAATACTTGAGTTTAACCAATCAGCTCTTCTGCAGTCACCCAGCCTCTCCCCCCACAACCCTGGCTGGCTCAGACATGCTACAATACTGGTACATGAAGCTTGTCTGAACCCCATTTTGACAAAGGGTTCATTACAGAGAAACTCAGACTGCGTACCCCATAGTTACATCCCACTGTGGATTATTTCTACTGAATGAAAAATACAAAACCAGGCAACCATCATCGGGCTATCTGATTAGGTGGAGAGAAACTGGTAACCCTGAGGAACTTCAAGTCTTTGCCTTGTCTGTCCAAAGAACACTGTAAAGCATGCCAAAGATTGTGGAGTAGGCTGGGACAATCACTGTACCTACAGAATATCCAATACCTAATGATGGGCAGTAAGAACCCTTAGCAAAGATTACACATCAACCATGAGGTTTTGCTCATGTGACTTTGAATCAAGACAGGGCTCTCCACCTGAACAGACGCCATGCTCCTTCCACAGCAATCCAGCATACAATCAAGATCTGATTAGAAGGCGCTTTAGCAGCATCTCAAATTTATGTCAAAGTCTATTTGGTTCCGCCTGGGAATTGGCAATTCACAGGACATTTCACAATTCCAATGCATATTTCAGAATATTCCACCAAGCAATATGCTGTCAGAAAACTTATTCCAGAATGTCAGAGCACGGCCTTAATGTGGGACACAGAAAATGTACAAACCCCCCCGCAAAAAAAAAAACCTCAAACAAGATTCCCCCCCAAATCCCTTCCCATTCGGCACACCCATGTTTGGTTGAGTTTAATTTGTAGTTACCTCAGACTAAAACTAAAAATTTAAATGATAAAACACAGCCCTGCAGACAATCCAAATATATCAACTCTCTTGACAGCAGCTTGTTCTGAGACGTCTAATATAGCCACAGCCTACTACACAGTATTCCTTGGGGTGGGGCACAGGATAGGTTAATTAAGATCACTTAAATATTCATCTTTTACAGCAGATCAGAACCCAGATGGCTGACTTTCTGCAGGATTTCTGAGAGGAATCCAGTAGAGTTGCTTTCAAGGTTCACACTGACACTTAATAGCTGTAACCTTCTGATTCAGAAGTTGTGATCCACATACCATCCAGTCAAGTGCAGCAAATTTGAGGTAGTCAACCCTTACAAAGGCTCAGTATCTGAACATAAAAAGATTCTGAAATGACCATTGACTGCTGGTTTTGGTTTTATATTTGCAGAGCAATTATGAAAACACTGCTGAATCTAGTTCACACATTTATAGGACAATGTAAATTTCCCGACATCCAATACACAAAGAAGAGGTGTGACGCTGTGAGCTTCCATAGTGCAACGGAGACAGTCACGGAATCGAGGTGTGCATTGGTCAGTCGCTGGAGATCCAGAGATCAGGTGATGAATGGCTGTTGGTGGTGGCTGGCTGTGGTCTAGTCATCTTGGAAGGGCTAGCACAGACCATTCCTTAATTACACTGTGCGTGGCTGCTGTGCTGGCTTTCCAGCACAGCATACTGGTTGTCTAGCTGAAGTTTAAGGGCCTGTTTTTTTGAAACCTCATCCCTACCTCTATTTTTGTGTCTTACTACTTCAAAGCTCTTCTCCATTTCTTTATCCCTAAGGGAAAAGAAATGTAAACAGTATATATTTCTTCTTTGCTAAGTAATTTTGAAAATACTCGTCCTTGAATTAAAAAAAAAGTCATTCCTTAGAAGAATCTTGACATAGGAAGGGACATAAAATCCTTGTCAAACCATTTAAGGCTTCGACAAAACAGAAAACATGTAATACTGAAGGAAGGACCTGCACTGTGGCATTTCTCCTGGACTCACTTGTTCAACAATTAGTGGATAACGCATCTCTATGCATCATAAGTAAGGGCAACAATTTTCTCACTCCAGTGAAGTTTCCATTATCCAACCATGTATGTCTCCTCCCTTCTGTTTTAGGGTGTAGGTCTGATTAGCTCAAGTAAGAAGAGATGTCTGTGGCAAGTCACTGTCCTCCTAGGTCCCTCACGCATTCTGCGGGATAGTAGAGGAACAAGCCCAAGGAGGTCTAAATTCAAGCCAACTGTGCTCAACGAGGCAAAAAAGGCTGGGATTTACTTTAAAAGCCACCCCAAAAATTTCCATCTGATGACATAACATTTCTTCCCATTTTATTTATGTTTAAAAATTCATGTCCCTAAATAAGAAGCAGATAGATGTGCCACATGTGGTCATTTAATTCCAGGGAGAATTCATTTTTAAGTACCTGTTTCGGCTTTCGATGTGCTTGGCAGTGGACTGCAGGGATGGAAACTGTGTGTCACTGTATGTTTCTGGTGGGCCTTGTGGTGTTTTTCTTGTTGTGATTAGCCTGGCCCCAGGAGGCCTATACACACCACTGGGCATTGCCGGTTCTGGAGCTTCTGTAACGATGACTGGGGCAGGAGGCGCTTGCGACTGGGCCGTCTTGTTCCAGGGCCCTGAAGACTTTTCTGCTCCACCTCCACCGCCACCTTCTTCCCAGTTATCTCCTGGATCTTCTTTCTTGTCATTATCGTCATCTTCCTTTTCGCTTATCTGCATCGCTTGCACTCGGAGTCCGCTGTAATCAACTTCTTTCTGCTCAAATTTTTTCCACTCATCTTCGTCCTTCGCCTCGTCCTTGATGGCGGCCCGGAGCCCGCGGAGCTGCCGTCGCCCGGCCTGCCGCCCGCACTGGAGGGGCCGTCGTCGAGGGCCACGCGCCTGCCGCGCTCCTTCTTCTTCTTCTTGTCCCGCTTGGCGAAGTTGTCAAGGCTCCGCTCCTCCATCTCTGCCATGGCCGCGGCCTGGATGGGTGGGGCCGGCGGCGCGTGCGGAGGCGCAAGGGGCTCTGAGGTCCGGGTGCAGGCTGGCTCCGCCGCTCTCGTGCTGCCGGGCCGCCTCTAGCCCTAGGATTTTACCTCAAAAGGATTGTAGAAGTCATACCCTTTCCCCCCCACCCAACACCACATTTTATTGACAAGATGCAGATAACACCTACAGTCTCCAAAAGTGCAGTGGACCAAGCTGTCATGGCCTTATATGGTCTTTATCCTGCTGTAACTAGACATGACCTAGACCCCATGCAGCTCTCAAAAATGTTGTGGACCAACCCACAGCCACAAACCATGCTTGTCTGTGAGTCTGGTCTCTTTACCAAGAATTGAACCAGTGCCCCCATTACCCACAGCCTCTACGTCCCACAGAAAAAAATGATGAAATGTGCATCACAAGCGTTTCCTGTTCCTACATCACAACAGCATGACTTTGAGACAAACCCCCACCTGACCAGGATATCTACAAGCCATGAAGCCTCCATCTTCACCTAGGAGTTGATTCTTAGGATGAGCTCAGATACCAAAATGCCAAGATTAAATACTTTGCTCTACCTGGAAATTTACAAACATCGTAACCCTTAAGATACAGTAGGGTTCTTAGTGGGCTTAAAGAAAAATAAAATAAAATAACAGGAATAACCTAACTCCAGATGCACCAATCTCATCAAATAAAATCACATCTAATATAAGAAACAAAGCTAATTCCTCCCCAGCCAAGACCACCAACTCATGAAAAAATTCCCCATGAACTACCTCGATTTACTGCAAAATACAAAATCCAAAAGCACAATTTTTTAGTTTTCATTTTTTTAAATTTTTCTACATATAGAAAAATTTTTAATTGTCTACCATATTCTACTAGCATACTGGGTATCCTCTCAGCTTCCCTTTCCTGCCCGCTCCCCTCCATTCCCTCTCTTTCCTTCACCATTCTCTCCCACTCCCTCCCACCGTTCAGCCTGTGTGCTTCTATGGACTCCAGGGTTCACTCTGACCTTTCTACTCCTGTGGGTGCTCCAGCTGCTGTGGCATATCAGGTAACCTCTCTTCAGGGCACCCCACTGATATGCAAAAGCATGATTTTTAACATATTCAAGAAATTCCAACAACCTAGCCAGAAATTAATGTCACCTAAATGAACTTAAGGAAGTAAAGAAAAACTATATTGAGTTCCAAGAAAATGTGAATAGCCAAATGAAATGAAGAAGGTAATTCAGGAATTGAAAACAGGTAAAAATACTGAGGAAAAATTAAATGAAGCTGGAATTAAAAAAAATTTTTCAGGACTGGAGAGATGGCTCAGGGGTTAAGACTCTGTCTTGCAAGCAGAAGGTCCTAAATTCAGATTCCAGGTCCCACATAAAAATGCCAGGCAGACAGCAGCCCACACTTCTGGTCCTGGTGGGCAGAGCCTGGAAAATCCCAGAGTGAAGCAAGAAGGAGGTAGAAGCAATCCAGGATGATTCCCAAAGTCACCCTTGGTCCTCCACCCGAACACACAGTGCCCTCTGATACATGTGCGTGCACGCACACACACGCACACACGCACACACACACACACACACACACACACACACACACACACACAACCTAAATGAATAAATAATTTAAAAACTTCAGATAACAAAATGAAATGTTCAGTCAAAAACCTAACTAACAGGGGCTGGAGAGGTGGATCAGTGGTTAGGCCTCTGCCTTACAGGCAGAAGGTCCTGAGTTCGGATCCTAGACGCCACGTATAGATGCCGGGCGGAAGCGGGGGAGGCCTGCGTTTCTGGTCCTGGTAGGGCGGAGCCTGTGAATCCCGGGGCAGAGAAAATGAGGAGGAGGTGGAGGTGGAAGTGGTCCATGGTGGTTCCCGAATTCGTCCGTGGTTCTACGCGCACACATGCACACATGCACAATTGAATAAATAATAAAAATAAAAATAAATTTTAAAAAAACCTAACCAACAAAATAGATAATGTGTAAAACAGAATACCAGGGATCAGACAAGACAGAAGAACTACATCACTAGATCAAAGAAATTGGTAATTAGAGAGAAAATAGCACAAAAAGAATATACAGTAACTGTGGGGCAATGTGAAATACTGAATCTGTGAATCATGGGAATATATGAAGGAGAAGAAATCTAAGCCAAAGCATTTCCAATAGTTTGAACACAATCATACAAGACAACCACCCTCGAATACATAAAGTGATGCCTACTCACACATAAGAAGCACCTAGAACACCAAATAGACAAGACTAGAAAAGAATGTCCCCATGACACTTTATAGTTAAGACCATTAAAATGTATGAAAAAAGTTAGCTAAGAGTTGCAAAAGAGAAAATTATAAATGCTGTACAGTGAAAATAGCAACTGATTATTCAATGGGAACTTTTAATTTTTTTATTATTTAATTGTGCGTATATACATATGTGCATGTGTGTGTATGTATGTGTGTGTGCGTGTGTATGTGTGTGTATGTATATGTGTGTATATGTATGTATGTGTGTGTAGAACCACGGGCGTATTCAGGAACCACCGTGGATTCCTCCACCTCTTCCTTGTTTACTCTGCCCCAGGATTCACAGGCTCCACCCTACCAGGACCAGAAACGTAGGTCGCCCACCCCCGCTTCTGCCAGGCGTCTATACATGGGGTCTAGGATCTGAACTCAGGACCTTCCACCTGCAAGGCAGAGGCTTAACCTCTCCAGCCCCCAATGGGAACTTTTAAAGACAAGAGGCAGGTAAGGTTTATTTCAAATATTGAGAGAATTCCAAACCAAAAATAGTGCACCCAACAAAATTTTCCAGAAAAATCGAAAGAAAAATAAAATAAAAACTTTCATTAAACAATAAGGTAAAGAAATACATGACTGCTAAAATAGATTTATGCTCTTGTTTCTCAGGAATCCTAAAAAGAAAGATAAACACAAAAAAATCACAAAGAGAAACAGGAGTTGATAATCTAGAGCTGATAATCTAGAAAGGTCTGAGAAAACACAACAAAAACAATATGTCAAGAATCAACATACATTATTCCAATAGTAACACTAAATAGCAATAATTTCAATTCATCCAATTGAAAGACACAAGCTAGCAAGGAAATATAATTGAACTTCTTGTTGTTACCAATAAACACAACGAGCCCTCAAAGATGGGTACAACCTCAAGATAAAGGAGGAAATTTCTATACCAAGCAAACATATGTGACAAAATAGGCTTAAAGCCAAAGCTTCTCAATAGTCCACTTACCTGTTGCTGTACAGACTATATCCTTGACACATCTACAGCTACCACAGTTGGTCATGTTTCTAAATTATACAAGACAAAGAGAGCAGAGTTCTATGACTATTTTCAAGAAGAGAAATATAGAAATGGTCAATATGATGGCATTAAAAGAGTTTGAAACTGGGGAGACTTCGGGAATGGAGAAATGGAAGGCAAAATATGAAAGAGTGATATTTTCTTTATCTGTCCAGTATCCAGATGTTGAGGCTTTTTCTAAAGACATCAAAGATATACATAAAGTTTTATGTTGGGAGAATTGTTATGATTTAAATGTGCGTCCTCTCCCAATCACATACACACACATGCACACAACGATCATGTGCTAGAATCCTTAACTGCTGTTAGTATTTGGAAAAATTGCGGCACCCCAGGGAGCTGCAGCCTTCTGATGTAAAGGATGTCACAGGGGAAAAGTCTTCCTTTCTCTCAGTTGTACTCTTGCTCTGCCTCACTGATAGTTGAAACAAAGGAAAAGGCCTCCTGCTTCTTCCAGTTACATATTCTTTTCTGTGATTTCTGTCACAAATGGACTACATTCCTTCTGGAACTGTAATCTAAATAAATATGCTTTTCTCCCTTAAATTGTGCATGATTATTTTCTCACAACAGCAAAAGAAAAAGGCACAGAGAATTTCCATACTGTCTAGCAACAAAACCAAACTGCCCTCATCTACCACAGGCCCAGAGGCCAGATGACAAGTACAAAAAAATGGACCAAGATTAAGGCCAAGAAAATTAGAGAATGACACTTGCTGTCAGCCACTATTTAAAAGTAAACAAATTCAGATTAAGGAATATATTCTGCCTGTGTGGTTCCAGAAAGACTGTAGAACTGTGGCCTGGGAAGGAGTTAGCAGATGGAGACACCTCCTTGTAACAGCACTGGAGAAGGCCAAGAAATAGACACAATTTCTTTTCTAAGAGCATTCAAATAACAAGGATAATAAGAATGTGCAAATAAGCTCTCAAGTAAACGTTAGATTTCATTGGATAAAAGTATTCTACTGGCATCCCTGCATTAACCTTTTTTCCTCAATTGATGTTCTTGACTTCAGAGGCATGGAGGCCTCTAAGATAATACACTTTATGGAGAAAGAAGTGCCACTGTCTGGTCTGTAGGCTTAGAAAAGCAAAATATTGTGTCCCATTTTAAGCAGTACATTTGCTCAGGCACATATATACTAGTTCCAACAGAGGCATGTAGGGCCCTATTCCAATGGTTTGATGAGTGCTACAGTTACTTTTCTTTCTGGTTCTGTTTAACAATACCCAGGTGGAACTTAAGAGAAAGAAAAGATTTATTTGACTTATGATTCCAGGGGTGATAGAAGTCCACTCTGGTGGGAGTCATCTAGCAGAAGGCATGCCTGGACATAGAAGTAGGAGACTGGTTCAGGTCATCACAGCCACCATGGAGGTAGAGAGAACAGGAGCACCATGAGTAGAAGCAGATCTAGGTCACCAAACCTCAAGGCCTGCCCTCTGTGGCATGCCTTCTTTCAGCAATGCTCAATGCTCTACCTCCTAAGGGTACCACAACCTTACCAAACTTTCACATTAGCTAAAGATTTAAATACATGAGCCTATGGGGAACAACTCACATTCAAACCACAACTCTGGGTTGGAAGTCTGGGTATAAAGCTCTGCAATTCAGTTGGATGATCTTAACCACACAGTCTGTGGTTCTGGCAACATTAATTATATGTGTCCAAGAGAAATAAACGTAGGTGCAAACAAGATAGATAATATGACCATCGATATTTTTTTATTTTACTTTCACAGTTTAGATGATTTTATTTATTCCACAACAGAAGCGACTCTTTAAATTAGAGTGGTGCATGCAAGTAATTAATTACCACCAGGAAGTTATTCCTTAATCTCCAGAATCAGCAGGATTCCTTCAGGGGAATGCTTCTTAAGCACAGAATGCAATGGATTCTTTCACTTCCAAGCCACTGAGATCACTTCGGAATTTAGCCCAGCTAAACCAAAACCTCCTAACTATTATGGCTTCAAACAATGCTGTTTTCTTTAGGATTCCCCCTCTAATTCTGTGAAAGGAGCTCTGTAAATCATTAAGTAAACTATACTCAGCTCTTTTCTTCCTCCACTCTCACACCTACATAATCACTAGATCAAAGAACCAAAGCCAACTTCAAGTATAACTGGTATTAGCTTCAGTAGTAAATTAGCTGTCAAAAAAAGGCCTAGAATTTCATTAGATGTTAACATAGGTCCCCACTAAAGACCCCATGAAAAGCTAAAGCTTTTTTCAAAGAAATCAAAACATGATGTAACTGTCCAGTGATAAGCAGCCCTGTAACTTGATATCTAATGTAATTATCTGTAATTAACATAAAGCTTTATTTAAATATTGGAAATTTGAGTGTGTCAGTATGACTGAATTGATAACTTAGTGTTTCAAAAATATTGAAAATTGACTTGGAAAGAAAGGACTAGATATCAACATGAATTAAAACAAGATTCTCTACATTCCTGCAGGATTTTTTTTCCTAATCCAGCAATGCTGCAATTAGCAAACCCTTGGAGAACAGAGCTCCTTTATGACACACACAGCTGTGGGAAAGCAACCAACAAAACACCACTTCTGAGAAAGGGGAAGCAATGTCAGGGAATGTCATCTGCTGACGTTCATTCCCACTCTCCCTTCACTCCCACCCACACAAGGAGGCACCTTCCCATCCTCTAACCTCTGAACTCCCAAAATATGGCAAGTGGTGATAGGCCAGAGACTACTTTCGTCTGTGTCTATAGAACACATCAGATAGCTCTGTCTGGGATGTAGATTCAGCTTCCCCTAGTAGAAACTTTTATGAATAATAGTCTTGCTTAAATCAGTGAAGTAGACAGGGTGTCAGAGGACTGGGAGCCTGAGTCTGACAGAATAGAAGCAGAAGCTGAAGAAGTATAGCTGACAGGAGAGATGAGTTGGAGGCTACAAAATAGATTTCTTCAAATAAGTTAAGTGATGATGTGGGGAAAAGGGTAATTTATCAAAGTAACACCACCAGAACTTTGTGCTGTATCTCGTTATCCATACACCCATACATCCTTACGCCTAACTGTTCATCCATCATCTCTGCAAGCAGTTTTTATACATAGCTATAGAAAGAAGGGCAATGTGGTATATGCTTTCGAGTAATAGCCAGCTGGTGGGGAAATGCTTTAAGTAAGGAAAAGATCCCAGAGATCACATTGTATTCCCTAATCTCCAGAATCTTTGCATACATCAGTGCAATTCCTCACTTTCCTATGCAGATTAAAAACGACAGAATAATTAGCAGACAAAAGTTGTTAACTGTTAATATACAGACTTCAGGACATGGGATTTGTTTTTAAAGACATGACTGTACACTTGCTTATTAGAAAGCACAGGTCTAAGTTTCCATGTAAAATCATCTTCATGGAGGAATCAAGTCATTCTCTATGTTGCCTCTACCTTTTTACATAATAAATTTATTGTTATTCTGTTTAAAATACTTTACATTTATATCAATTTCAAGTTTTGCACCTAAGACCTTGATAAGTATATGTAATTATACCAGGAAAATAATTCTTGGAAGCCTATATGCATGACTAACTGTACTATAGAAAGGTACCTCCAGCATCAGGAGTACACCAATGAAATATGGCCTATATTGCAGCTAGTACTCAGACACATGAAAGAACAGACATTGCTTATGGGACTCAATGGTACACATGCACAGAAGAGACACTGGAATAGGAGAGAAACATGACTGGAAGAAGATCTTTCATTTGGAGGACAGGAGATAGGATAATAGTGAAAGAAAACTAAAATCCACTATAATTTTAAATAACATAAAAATTTCAAAAAAGAAACAATAACCACCAATTCTCTCTTTGCTTGCTGTATCAGAACATGTGTGTGTCTGTGTCTGTATCTGTGTCTGTGTGTATGTGTGTGTAGAGGGGTGTACATGAGTAGACTAGAAATTATTGTAAGGCATCTTTATCACTTCTCCACTTTAGTGTGTGTGTGTGTGTGTGTGTGTGTGTGTGTGTGTGTGTGTGTCAAAGCGCAATGCGAGCCTGTAGAGCCTCAAAGGTGGCATTTAGGAATCACCCTACATTGTTGTATCTGCTTATTACTTTGCTTTGAGGTTTTCCGGGCTTCAACTTCCAGGGCCAGAAGTCAGACTGCCTCCATTGCTGGGTTTTTACATGGGATCTGTGTTCTGAACTCAGTTCCTTCTGCTTATGAAGCAAAGGCTTTAACCTCTGAACCATTTCTCCAGCCCCTCTACCTTATTTTTTGAGACAAGATTTCTCACTGAAGTAAGAACACATTAGTTCAACTCAACTAACTGTCCTGAAAACCACAAGGAATCTTCCTGTCTCCACCTTCCAAATACCTACATTAGAGAAACTTACCATAAAGCCCAACTTTTTATGAGTGTCCCAGTGTTTCAAACTCGAATCTCCGCACTTGCATGGAAATCATTTTCCTGAATCACCTCTCCAGCCCCCTCTCCAAATTGCTTATATCATAAAAGATTTAACTAACATCATCTTGGCTAGTCCTCATGGCAATACTAAAGAGTTATCTCAGTTTTGCAGATGAGGAAACAAAGGCTCAGGAAGGTCAGCTAACTTCCTAGTAACAGGAATAGTGAAGTACAAAGCTTTAAAAGCAGGCCTTTCTGTGATACACAGAGGCCCACAAAATCCCTTTACCACCACTCAGATTTATTCTATAAGAATTTTTCCCAATCATTATAACAGAACTCTTTGTAGACACATAACAAAAGGTCTCAAATGCCAAATACATTGAAGTAACCAACTTAAGGAAAGTTAAACATGTTTCCCTTCTGTAAAACCTCTCAATGCCCTCACTCCACAAAAAGGAAGAGGCAATATTTTTATTGTGGTGGTTATTGAAGAGCATCTCAAAGACAAAACAGAGAAAACACTCTGATAAAAAAAATCTCAAACTGCTTTAAAAATCTCCTTGAAAAAATGTACTGTCCCAGCAAGACAAGCTCTTCTGTAGTCAGAGGTGCTACACTTTTACATCTTGGCTCTAGTCCAGCAGAGATGCAGACTCCCTAAGTCCTGTTCTGAGGCCAGGGCAGACACAGTTTATAGCGGTGCTACCATCCTAGCAAATGCACAGAAAACTGTGCTGCCTCCGGCACGATTCCTGACCTCCTAGCAGCAGAGCGTGATGAGGAAGGGCACTGTTTCTCTGATTCCCAGGGCCTGTCATTTCCCCAGGGTTGGTGGGGCCCAGGGATTGGAGGGCAAGAAGCCCAGTTGTAGACTAAAGGAATGATACTGAATGGGCCCTGTGTGCTAAGCAGGGAGGAGGGGTAGCTTTCCACACTAGGCCCTGGCCACATGCCAAACCTGAAGTAAGTACTGTATATGGTGAATCATTGTCAGTACCAGCATTGCCAGATCCTGGGCAATGCATACAAAAGAACCCGTATTTAAAGACATGAACTTCTTCAATAAAATTCATCTCTCCTCTCTTCTGCTTTGCGTTACTGTTTAAAACCAATCTCCATATAGCTGCCCAAGTGATCTTTCTGATGCAGATATATAACTAGATCCTTCCTCTGTATAAAACGTTTCAGTAGTTTCAGAAATGGATGCTCTGAGAGGTTAATTAACTTGCCCAAGGCATCATGGCCCCTTGTTCTTAGAATAGAGCTTGGGCACAGATGAGGCTTATGCAAATGTTGGTGCCCTTAACTACCACAGCTTTGATGCTAATCTCCCTCGCACCTGAGAGAGCTTTTACCCTGTCTGGGAATCTTAGCCACAGATGAAAACTCCTAATAGAATTACCCCAGCACCAGATTCAGCTATTGAATTTAGCCTTCACATGATGTTCCTTACCTATGTCATAAATATCCCTTAGATGGTATATTTCATAAAGAACAAAATATAGATTATTGTTCTTTGTATATTTACTTCCAACACATGGTCCGGTTGAACATAAACGTTGGTTAAATGCATAAAATTTCTCAGGACCCTGTTCTGAGATCCCTTTCAGACAACCACATGAACTAGAACTTGGAGATGCTTCAGTTGGGCTAAGGTGAAATTCTAATTTCTAACATCTGCAGTTCTGAAGTTCTAATTTCTAACATCTGTTCTTAAGACTCAACAAAATACATATTAAAAACAATAGAAGCAAGATAGAGATTTAAAATGATTCAAAGCAGATGTGCAATATGGAATTTTCTTCAATCATCCACAAGTAAATATAATTCATTTCCCATTTAATAAGCTATATTACACTGTGTAAGTTCTTCCATATGATCCAGATGAAATCTTATTCTCAGAATAAGCTATCTACCTCCCCCCCTCTGTTGTTATAGTTAAAAACTGAACTTACATTCTTTTATCATTAAAGTTGAAGACACAGACTTTTTAAACATCTAGTTACTTCTCCATTATACAAGTTTTTCATCAACTTTTATTTCACTAATAATACAATATGATAGGAAGCATTCACCATAGCAATGCAGCTAACAGAAAAGGCAAGCAAACTTCAAACATTTCATTATGGGCAGGGATTGATCACCATTAGTAACTATGGAATGTTATTGGTTCCTGGGGCAGAGTTAAGTATTTAATCATCTCACTGTTCTAAACAGCTATTATGTGCTAAGTAAGCATCATTGTAGATCTTTAGTGATTTGACTCTGATTAAGACAATCTGAATAGCTCCAAAAATTTTAAAGTTAGGCATAGTTAGTAAGTAATTAAATACATGGGGGGGTGAAAGATTTATGTGTAGAGGTAAGGTGAACTATAAGGTTAAGAAAGCTTTATGTGATTTACATAGGGTAAACTCAGGAAGACTTAACTTTAAGATTGATATTTCAAAATAAGAACAATGTTTCACTTATCAGAAACAAAAGCAGCAGTGCATACAAAGAACTTGGAAATTGAATGTATCTCGTGGGAATCCTCATAAGATCCACATAGTGATATGTAGCTCCTTATGTCATAGGATTGCAGTGGGACTGAAAGAGTCCAAGGTACCATGCATGAATCTTGCCATGTGAAATGACATACGTGGATATTTATGATTATATTTATTGAGATATTACCTGAGAACAAGTCTCTTACAGACTATGAATGAGATAGCACTAAGAAAGTTACTCAGCCTGATCTTTAGGCTTTGTAGCAGGGAAGATCAGAAGAGGAAACTTAACCTAGGTTGAGTTCTAAGAAATGAGTCCATGAGAAGTGGTTAAAAGACTTGGAGGAGTAGCCTCAGTAGTAGAATGTTTCACTAACACACTAGGTGTTGGTGGTTTAACACCTAGTGTTGCCATTAAAAAAGGTATCTTTGGAATTAAAAGATAGTGTGGTAGATAAAGGTACTTACCTACACATACCTGATAACCAGAACTGAGAAATAAATTATACATGGTAAAAGGAAAGAACTTAGTTGTAAACGGTGTTCTGTGGCCTTTGCACGCATGTTGTGGCATATATGTGCATCAGCTTGTACACTCTCAAATAAAACATTTTTAAAAATACATAAAAAGTGGCAAGAAAAATGGTCCAGTCACAAAACCCCCTCAATTCTATTCTCATAAATCTTTATGATCAAGATTTTGTGATAAAATATATATATTTTAAATGGGTATATGCTTATAACAACAAGGCTGGTGTCATTTCTGCCTATAGCCTAACTTCCATTCACTTCAAAAAGACTCATCACAAGTTAAACTCATCTACACATGAATTAGGCATGTATGGTTTATCCTAACCAAGCATTCTGGTATGAATACATTTTAACTTGCTCAAAAATTATACATGCTTAATTGACCTAATTTCACCTAACACATTCCACCTTCCTTGTACAATATTGGTGCTACACTGAGCTTTATTCCATGAATCATGATGCTCCAGAGAACTATATCTTCAGTGGTGTATAATGAGTGTATAATCACAGGGCATGTGAATAAGATCTCAAGGTGCCTGCACATGGAAATTATCACCATTACATTTCGATTTGATTTTATTTTTTCACTGGTTGTCTAGTCAGGTAATTGATGTTAAGATTTTTTAAAAATTTTTTTATTGATTGATAGTAAAAAAAAAACCAAGTATGTAATTTTTTTCTGCTCATACAAATATAATAGGAATCCCTGTCCCCTCCTCCCTCCATCCCTCCCTGGATCTCCCTGTTCCCTCCCCACTTTGTCCCTTCCTTTCCCCCCTCCCTCTGTTTCCCCCAGTGCCCCCTCTCCCCATCTCTGAAGCATCCTTTAATAAGTATATCAAACTTTCCTCTGGATCCTCCTCTCTGATGAGGTGTAAGTACTCAGTGGCAATTCCTAGAACTCTTTCTTATGTTCCCCTTAAGTATAGGAACACTATTGTGACTGCTAATCCCTTGCTTCTAAGGATCCTAGTGCCTTTAGTCCATGCTAGAATTTGAGGGGCCAATGATATGCTGGTCATTGCACAGATTATGCAGAGTCCTGTTACAATTGCTTCAGCCCTAACTTGTGTGGAGAATCTTGCAGGTCATGACTCCTCCCATCCTTGTTCTCTTACAATCTTACCACCCCTTCTTCCACAAATTTCCCTGAGCTTCAGGATGGGGAAAGATTAAGAAGGCCTGATTCCAGGTGGTTGATACAGAGACTCTGATATTCTGAATTATGGTTTGTTGATGATTTTTTTTTCAGTTTTGCTGTTCCTGCAATCTCCTTGATTCCATTCTGATGGGTATTGGATGTCACCCCCTGGCCAGAGATAAAAACCTGTTAAATTAGAGTCTTTTATAAGAGTATATTCAAAGGTAAATGGAATACAAGTAGGAGACCACGGTGAGAGAGGGGTCAATCACCCATTTGCAAAATGGTTACCTTCTATCTGGCAGCCTATATGCCCTCCCCTTCTACTAAAATCATACCCCATCAGTTGGAAATGAACAGGAAGGAAAGTCTGTGAACTTAATCAGATGTCTCATTACTTCCTTGCAGTCCTTGATGGTGGCCTATTTTCTCTCCTGCAACATGGTCCCCACTGTTTCTGGTGGGGCCCTCCTTCCCCAACCCTCTTGTTTATAATCTTTGCAATTACTGTAGGTATTACAGAGATTTGCCTTTGAGTGTCTCTAAGTGGGTTTGGTACTAGGATACAACTATTAGGGAATACAAATGGCGCTTAATTTTCTGAGTCTGAGGTACTTCACTCAGTATAATTATTTCTAATTACATCCATTTCCTGGCAAATTGCATTAATTCATCTTTTTTGATGGCTGAGTAGTATTCCATTGTATAAATATACCACATTTTCCTTATCCACTCATCAATTGTTGGACATTTGGGCTGATTCCATGACTTTGCTATTGTAAACAGTGCTGCTATGAACATGGTCATGCTTGTGCTATCCAGATGAATTTTTTCTGTATGGGGGGTTATTCCCAAAAGTGGTATAGCAGGGTCATATGGCATTTCAATCTTTAACTTCTTTAAGAATCACCAGATGGCTCACCAGAGTGGTTGTATGAGCCTGCATTCCCACCAGCAATGTCAGAGAGTTCCCCTCTCTCCACATCCTCTCCAGCATTTGGTGTTGTTTGTATTGTGGATTTTTGCCATCCTGACATGGGTGAGATGATATCTCAGGGAAGTTTTGATTTGCATTTACCTTATGCCTAAGGATGTGGAGCATTTTTTAAGATATTTGTTAGATATTTTTATTTCATCCTTGGTAAAGTTTCTTTTAAGTTGCATAGCCCATTTTTTAATTGGCCCATTTGTTTCCTTGGTGTTTAGTTTTCTAAGTTCTTTCTGCACTCTGGATAATAGAGCTCTATCAGATATGTGGTTAGTGAAGATTTTCTCCCATTCTGTGGGTTGCCTGTGTGCTTGAGTTACAATCTATTTATATGAACAGAAGGTCTTTAATTTCACAAGATCCCAGCTGTTGAGTGTTGGTTTTAGTGACTGTGCTATTGGATGTCCATTCAGGAACTGTTGGCCTAGCCCAATCAGCTCCAGGGAGTTCCCGACACTTTCAACTATGGTTTTTATAGTCACTGGCGTTATATCGAGGTCCTTGATCCATTTGTAGATAATTCTTGTGCATGGTGACAAGTACAGGTCCAGTTTTAATCTTGTGCATGTGGCGATCCAGTTTTGCCAGCACCATTTGTTGAAGATGCTGTTCTTTTTCCATTGGATTTTTTTGACCCCTTTGTCAAAGATCAAATGGCTGTAGCTGTGTGGGCTTATATCCGGGTCTTCAATCCTTATCCATTGATCTGTGTGTCTATTTTGGAGCCAAGCTGTTTTTACAACTATGGATTTAGTATAGACTAAGGTTTGGTGTGGTGATACCTCCAGCCTTATTTTTGTCACTCGATTGTTTTTGCTATCCTGGGTCTTTTGTGCCTACATATGAATTTTGAGATTGTTTGGTCAACTTCTTTAAAGAATTGCTTTGGGATTTTAATTGGTATAGCATTGAATCTGTACATTGCCTTTGGTATTATGGTCATTTTTATGATGTTGATTCTGCCAATCCAAGAACATGGGAGATCCTTCCACCTTCTGGTATCTTCTGCAATTTCTTTTTTTAGGGTTTTAAAGTTTTCATTATAGAGGTCTCTTACTTCTTTGGTTAGGTTTATCCCAAGGTATTTCATTTTTTAAGAGACTAGAGTAAGTGGGATTGTTTCTCTCAGGGCTTTTTCGCTTCTTTCATTCTGTGCATATAGGAAGGCCACTGATTTTTGTACATTTATTTTGTATCCTGCCACCATGCTGAACTTCTGTATTAGTTCCAGGAGCTTCCTGGTGGAATTTTTGGGATCACTCAGATATAGGATCATGTCATCTGTAAATAGAGATAACTTGACATCTTCCTTGCCGATTTGAATACATTTTATGTCCCTGTCTTGTCTTATGGCTTCAGCTAAGACTTCAAGTACAATATTGAATAGAAGTGGTGAGAGTGGACAGCCTTGTCTAGTTCCTGATCGAAGCGGGAATGCTTCAAGTTTTTCCCCATTGAGTATAATCCTTGCTGTTGGCTTGTTGTACACAGCTTTTATTATATTGATAAAGGTTCCTTCCATTCCAACCTTCTCTAGGGTTTTGATCATAAAGGGCTGTTGGATCTTGTCAGAAGTTTTTCTGCATCTATCAAGACTGTCATGCGGTCTTGAACTTTGGACTGGTTTATATGATGAATTACATTTATTGATCCAATTCTCATTCAGCATCATAGTGTTACGTTTCCAGGAGTTAGTGTATTTTCTGTTGCTTGTTGTGTTGTGGATGTCAAGCTTTAGAACGTGGTGGTCTGATAAGGTACAGGCTAGAATTTCAACTTTCCTGTATATGTGGAGATTTGTTTTGTGTCCTAATATATGATCTATTTTGGAGAAACTTCCATGTGTTGCTGAGAAAAATGTGTATTCTTTGGTGCGTGGATGAAAAGTTTGATAGAGATCTGTAAGGTCCATTTTAGTAAGCGTCTGATTAAGCTCCAAAGTGTCTCTGTTAAGTTTTTTACCTGTTTACATGTTGAGAGGGCGGTATTGAAATCCCCAAGAATTATCGTTTTGGCATTGATTTCTCCCTTTAGATGTTGTAGGGTTTGCTTAATGAGTGTGGGGTATGGTGTTTTGGGTGCATATATGTTCAGTATTGTGAAGTCTTCCTGGTGAATTGTACCTGTGACTAAAATGTAGTATCCATCCGTGTCTTTTATGATTTTTTTTAGTTTGAAGTCCACTTTGTCTGAAAGTATAATGGCTACCCCTGCTTGTTTTCTGCTTCCATTAGCTTGTAGAATTTTTGACCAGCCTTTTATTTTTAGGATGTGCCTATCTTTTGTGGTGAGATGGGTTTCCTGCAGGCAGCAGATTGATGGATTGTGATTTTTAATCCAAATTTGTAATCTGTGTCTCTTGATCAGTTAGTTAATTCCATTAACATTTGGTGTTATAATGGAGAAACTATTTTTAATTCCAGACATTTATTATGTTTAGTGGCTTCTGTAAGTATAGTGTTTTGCTTTTAATGATATTATACTTCCCTTCTGTTCTCCTGGATATGCCTGTTTTTTTCTTCAAGGTTCAGTATGATTTCTAGCATTTTTGAAGGCTTGGTTGGGTGGACATGTATCCCTTCAAGTTGTCTTTGTGCTGGAAGATTTTTCTTTCTTCCTTGATCATGATGGATAGTTTTGCGGGGTATATCAGTCTGGGTTGACATTTTTGCTCATTCAATACTTGAAGTATGTCTCTCCAAGCTCTTCTTGCTTTTACTGTTTCGACTGAGAAGTCACTTGTTATTTTAATAGGTTTACCTTTAAAAGTGACTTGTTTATTTTTTTTCCCTTGAAGCTCTCAGCACCATTTCTTTATCTTGAATGTGGAGTGTTTTAACTATTATTTGCCATGGCAAGTTTCTATTTTGGTCACATCTGTTTGGGGTGCGGAATGCCTCTTGTATATGGATGGGCCTCTCTTTTTTTAGATGAGGAAGGCTTTCCTTGATGATCGTGTGAAAAATTTCCTCACATGTGTTATTTTGAGATTCTTGCTCTGGTATTCCATGGATACGCATGTTAGGCTTCTTCAGGGTGTCCCATAACTCTTGAATATTTCTCTTGAGTATCTTTTTGGCTTTAACAATCTCTTCCATTGAGCTGGTTAATACTTCCACTTTGTCTTCAACATCTGAAATTCTGTTTTCTGCTTCATTAGTTCTGCTGATAAGACTTTCTGTTGAGTTCTGGGTTGAAGATAACTTGTCTTTTAGTGTTCAGTTTTTAACTCTGCTTGAGTCTGTTTTAACTGCTCTGTGCCTGTTTTTGTTTATTGAACTGTTTTTCTTAACTCCTCCAAGTGTCTGTTGTGTTCCTCTTCAAAGCGCTTCATGAGATTATTTAATTCCTCCCGTATTTCCTCTTTCATAGTATTGAACATGGTAATGATCATGTTCTGAAAGTCGTTATCCTGTGTCAGGCTTTCTTGGCAATTTTCCGTGGGTTTGTTCTGGTTGGAGTCTATCATTTTGGGATTAATTCCTTCAGTGAGAAATTTGTTTACTTGGGTGTTGTTTCTCATGGATTTGCATTTTGACTTGGGCATTGTCGTTTTAACTCTTAAGACCTTCTTTCAATTTCTGTGTGTTTTTCACTGAACTGAATTATTTGGCCTGGGGTTTTGGGGTTGGGCGGGGCAGAGCTTACCTAAGTTGAGGTGAGTCCCAGCTGGATTGCGTGCGACCTGGATGGTGGTGGGAAAAGGGAGGATGTGGTGGCAGTGGGTGCTATTAAACCTGGGGAGCTAGGGCGTGTCCCAGGGGGGTCCTCCCCGGGCTGTTGCAACTCTGGCTCTGGCTGGCTGGTGGGAGAAGCTGGGTCCCTTGAGCTGCCTGGGGTTCTGTGGGTAGGAGGGTGCGGAGCTTTAGGTCAAGGTGAGTCCAGGCTGGACTGCTGGAGTCCTGGGCGGTGGTGGGTGGGGAAAGGGCCCAAGTATGTAATTTAAAATGAGTTTTCAGTTCCATATATTTCTATCTTGCACTGAAGATTGAATTAACATCACAAAAACAGAAGAAAAACTTACAGAGAGTAGGTATTTCTTTGAAAGGAAAACACAGAAGATATGAATTTCCTTTAAGAGAAAGTAACTCAATTATGAAGTATTTATTATGATTGGCACATAATTGTATAAATGTTAATCACAGTAATGTTTCACAATATGCATATATCATGGGCTAACTTTGTCTATCCACCTTCTATTTTACCTCCATCCTTAGCACATTTCCGAGTCCCTAGTAATCCTTTTTTTCACCCAGCCTCTAGCAATCATTTTTCTATTCATGAATATATGTTGAAACAAATAGAGACAAAATAACTGTCCTCTATTATCTAAAAAGTTAGAGTGGAAATTATGTCAGTGAAAGTTACTGAACACATGAAAGATACAAAACATGCACTCAACTGCTAGAATCAAAGTTAAAAGAGCACACTGTGTTGATGATCAAAGTGATGTGATCAGAAAGAAGCAAAATTCATCTCCATCACTTCTTTTAGACCTGAGTTAGGTAAGAGGTGAGCTTAGCTGTCCCTAAGATTGCTAAAAGTCAAACAATGGGCAGATTTTGATTTAAAACTATCTTTGCTGTAACACATTCTTTGCATAATTAGTCATGAATTTCAAAATTACTCTGCATATTAGATAGGAGAAAGGGATAAAAGGCTTCCAAACAGGAAGATGGGAAATTATCACTTTAAAAGATTATGAGAGGGTTAGGGAGATGGTTCATCAGATAAAGCACTTGTCATGCAATAGTAAGAATTGCTGTTTGGATCCTCAGCAAGTACATAAAAACCGGATGATTGTGGCTATCTACCTGAAACCATAACCCTCAGGGGGTAGAAACAGCTGATCCTCCATCTAATAACTATGTAAACTAGCCAAAAGGCAAGGTGCATTTTCAAGCCAAGACCCTACATCAAAAAATAAAATGGAAAAGTCCAATCCTGGCTGCTGCAGAACTTTGCCTGACCTTCACAATGGCTGTCATGTCAACAATACCCCAATCTAGTCACAGGGACAAAGCTCCATGCAGTGGGATCCTTAGAGGCAAGGGATTAACAGTCCTAATAAGTTTCCAAACTAATGGGGAGCCCAAAAAGGGGCTCCAGGGCTATGCCACTGAGTCCTGAACACTCACTAGGGTGAAGGATGCTCCAGAGTATGGGAAGGAGGAAGGGGGCATTGGGAGAGGAAGAGGAAGGGAGGGGGTGAAAGGAAGAGGGATGGGGGGAGAGTGCAATGGCCAATGACTGGGGAGGGGAGGGGTGAGAGAGAGGACAGGGATACCTATTGAGCTTGTATGATTAGGAAAAAAATTAAATGTGGGAGAAAAATAAAATAAAATTTAAAAAATGGAGAGTGATCAAGGAGGAGAGCTGATGTCAGCCACTTGCTTCTACATGCACACAAACATACCTGTGCAGCCACACACTTGCAAACATACAAATAGAAAACATACATGCACACATGTGCACGAGCACACAAACAATTCTGTTGGAATTAATAAATATGATAAAGTTGTCGGATATAAAACTCAAACATGAAGATCAGTAGCATTTTTACATCTTTAATAATACACTATTGAAATAGAAGTCAGAAAATAATCACATTCACAATAACTACCAAACATACATTTAATTTTACCTAACAAGGTGAAATATCTATATACTATACTGTATCATGTACAGCATTGATAAGAGAAACTGAAGGTACAAGAAATGGAAATTTTATTCTATGGTGTGAAAAGTCTGTAGTATACAAAGTGATATACAGATTCAGGGAATACCTCATTAAAAGACTAATAAAGTTTTTCAAAGTAATAACAAACAGAATCATAAAATGCATGACTCAATTCAGAATGGACCAAAGATTTAAATACAAAGTGGAATCTAAAAATTCCATAGAAGAAAACATGATGGAATGTTATATAATACTGGTTTGAGCAAAGATGTTCTTTGTGAAAATCTCAAAAGTATGAATAACAAAAGCAAATATAGGCAAATGGGAATCCACCCAATGACTGACATTCTATACCTCAAAGTAATCAACAAATGAAAAGGCATGAATGAAATATTTCAAGCTGTACTCTAACAATGGATTAATATATTTCAAGCTGTACATCTAACAATGAATCAATATTTTTTTTATTTGATGAATTTTTTTTATTTCCACTCATACAAACTTAACAGGTACACCGGTCCCCTCCCTCCCTCCAACCTCCCACTGCCCTGTATCCCCCTCCCTTCTCCCCTCCCTCCCCATCCTCCAGTGCCTCCCCCTCCCATCCCCAGAGCATCCTTTAATGTGCATGCCAAACTCTCCTCTGGATCCTCCTCTCCAATGAGGTGCAAGGACACAGTGACATTTCCCAGAACCTTTCCTGTGTTCCCCTTAAGCATAGGAACACTACTGTGGCTGTCAATCCTTTGCCTCCAAGGATCCTAGTGCCTTTAGCAAATGCTAGACTTTGTGGGGTCAATAGTGTGTTGGACATTGCACAGGGCATGCAAAGTCCAATTATGATTGCTTCGGCCCTAACTTGTGTGGAGTATCTTGCATATCATTACTCCTCCCATCCTTGTGCTCTTACAATCTTACCGCCTCCTCTTCCACAAATTTCCCTCAGCTTCAGGATGGGGGGAGATTAAGCTGGCCTAGTTCCACGTGGCTGATATAGAGTCTCTGAAGTTCTGGATTATGATTTGTTGATTTTCTTTTGCAGTTTTGCTGTTCCTGCAATGCCCTTCACTCCATCCTGATGGGTATTGGATGTCACCCTGGCCAGAGATAAAAAGCTGTTAAACTAGAGTCTTGTTATAAGAGTATAATGAATCAATATTTAATACATATAAATCCTCAAATAAGATAGGTTAATTAAAAACAATGAGGTTAGGGCCTAAATCAAAAGTCAATAGAGACAATAAAAAATTGCTCACAGATGTGTGAAACATGTTCAGTACCATTAATTAGAGAAATATACACCAAAACTATATTGAGATTCTCCTCCACTTGTAAGGACAGTAATTATCAAAAGATAAATGACAATATGTGTTAGAGAAGATGCTGAGGAAAGGGAACCCCAGGACACTGTGTGTGAGAATATTAAATAGCACAGCTCCTGTAAAAAACTTAAAAATCTAAAAATAGAACTACCACTCCTCCTGTGTATGTACTTGTAAGAAGCTACATCACTTTACTATAGAGACATCTGCATACCAAGTGTATCACAGCACTATTCACAATAGCTAACCTATGGGATTAATATAGATGATCAAGAGATGAATGGATAAAGAATACTTTTTACTTTTGTGGAATATTGATACAATCATCATTCACTCATAAAGAAGAATGAAATAGTGCCACAATTGTGATATACACAAATTTTAAGGATACACAAATGTTAAGAATATTAAATAATTAAGTCCAGGCAAAAAAAAACAAATACTTCCATGTTCTCAATAACCATATTCTCAATCATATATATATATGTGTGTGTGTGTGTGTGTGTGTGTGTGTGTGTCTGTTTGTGTGTGTTTGTGTGTGATATATATGCTATATATATTTTATATGTATGCTTTATATATGTATGTTATATATCATAAGACAACTGAATCGATAGAATTAATGAATATAAGGGAAGTGGCTATTAATTGCACAGTCAAATATAGTTCATTTCAGTTAGTTTTATAACACAGAATGTTAACTATTGCTAATAATTGTTTCACATTCTTAAAATCTGCTTAGAGAATAAGATTAAAATGTTCTAGCTACAAAAGTAGTTATTTGAGGTTATAGATATGTTAATTAGTTTGACTTAATCAATTCAAAATTTATATCCTCAGATCACATGCAATTTTAATTTGTCAATGTATAGTAAAATACTGCATTGTTAAGCCCTAACAGAAAAATGGAAATTGGTAGGCAGTACCTGGAGTAAAGATAAGGTCTACAAGAAGAGCGAGAGATACATAGCTTGAATTCACTTGCATTCTTGCTTACACACATATTTATTGCGGATGGTAATAGCTTTTTATTTCCTAATAACATGACTTCATGTGGAATAATCCAGTAAATTTAAAAGAGGCTAGATGCAATGAAAGGTTTATGTTGTAATTGCAGTTTATTTTGAAGGCTGAGTCTTAAGCAAAAGGCGAAAGTCATGAATTGAATAAAAAGAAGGATTCAAGCAGTCAGCAAAAGGGAAATGAACAATAACACCAAACTGGGCTGTGTTCATTTCAATTTGTTTTAATCAGGTCACATATCTATGCATTCTCGATGCCAAAATAAACTGACAACCATTGCCTCACAATTAACAAAGTGGAGTTCAACTAAAAGAAAGGAAATGGATATATTCTATCAAAATGAAGCAGAAACCACTTTCATCCCTAACCTTCAGCAAACTATCACATTAAATACATTGAAATACATTGATTCTATGCTTTCAAACTAGTTTAGATTCAGTTTTAATTTTGCTATTTTATTCTGCATATTTAATTGACATTTTCTATATTGAGCATAGATATTGATGCTTCCTACAATAACATTACAGCACTTGATCTGTTTTGTTTGTATATGTACAAATTTGCATGCTGGAATTCAGCTAGTAAAGCAATTTAATTTTGAAAATATTCACCACTGCATAAAAATAATTAATCCATGAGAATACCTTGATTACATAGCAGAATACTAAGAATGCTATCCAGTGAACTCTAAAACTTTAATACCTTATTTAGAAAGCCTGTTTGAAGCACACCAGAGGTATATGAATTCAATGACTGACTTTTTGCCTTTTGTTAAAAGTATTTATTTTGAAGTAAACATAGAAAGAAAGACAGCATAAAGTAGTGAGAAAACTGCAGAGTCTGAGGTTTACTATTGCATTTCGATTTCAGCTCTGCAAGTAAGACACACAACATAACTTCTCTCAGCATCAGTTTTTCATAAGGAAAATGGGGTTCATAACAATACCTGCCTACTAGCATTTATGTGTTATCTGATGTGAATTAGCATGCCTAGCAGAGTATTAAGGGAATAAATGTAAATTGGATAGAAGTTTTACTCTTAAGTTGGTATAATAAGCCACCAACAAGTGATTATATTTTACTTCTTAATATTGTATACAAATGTCCCTGACATGCTTTGGAAGGGTGTATAACTTCATGATTAAGTATATGAGCTTGAAAAGAAATACAGAGAACTGGGAACCTCATGCCCCTTCTATCTCTCTGATTCAGTTATGGATCCTGCTTGCTTTTCTCTGTTTTCGAATGTACTGAGAGAACATCACTGAAGCACTTAAGTATCCAACCTTCCAGTTTTCTGTTTTGTATTTTACTTGTGAATGGATTGTGAAATTTTCCATAGGAACAAGGAACATGGAACTCCAATATGGCGATTCTACTTGATTCTACTTGAAGGTGAAGCTGATTTCAGAAAGTAATGTAGTGGGTCTCAGGTCTGATCCTACATGTGTCTCTGACTATTGGGACATCTTACACAAAATGTCAGATTTCTTTGGTTAAATAGAAGACACTGATTAGTGATGGTTTCAAACATTTCTTACAACTCTGTGTGCTCAACTGGTTTAAATTGCCATGGTGCCACAAGTCTATAATCTCACCACTTAGGAAGTTGAAGAAAGAATTTGAAGTTCAGGGTCTACCTAGGTAGGATACATGGCAAGACTATAGGTAAGACTGTATTAAAAAATATACCCCAGTTATATATAAGATCATAAAGCATTTTCCTTACCATCCTGCTTAATGCTGTATAACATCATTATAAAGCACAGAATCGTCTTGACTGTCTGAGATGAATATTTTTTACTGCTTTTTAAATTAGAATTCCATTGCTAACATTATGAACAGGAAGGATGTGGAAGGAGGGCCACACCAGCAATGAGAGAGGGGAACATGTTACAGCAGAGAGAATAGGCCAACATCCAAGGACTGCAAGTACGTAATGAGACATCTGGTTAAGTTCACAGACTTTCCTTCCTGATCATTTACAACTGACGGGATATGATCTTACCAGAAGGGGAGGGCATATAGTCTGGCAGATAGAAAGTAACCATTTCGCAGATGGGTGATTGACCCCTCCCTCACCACAGTTTTCTACTTTTATTACATATACCTTTGAATATACTCTTATAACAAGCATCTAATTTAACAGGTCTTTATCTCTGGCCAGGGGATGACATCCAATACCCATCAGGGTGGAGCCAAGGGCATTGCAGAAGCAGCAAAAAAGAAAAAAAAATCAACAAACCATAATCCAGAACATCAGAGACTCTATATCAATCACCTGGAACTAGGCCAGGCTAATTTCTCCCCATCCTGAAGCTCAGGGAAATTTTCGGAAGAGAGGGCAGTAAGATTGTAAGAGCACAAGGATGGGAGGAGTAATGATATGCAAGATACTCCACACAAGTTAGGGCCGAAGCAATCATAATTGGACTTTACATGCCCTGTGCAATGTCCAACACACTATTGACCTCACAAAGTCTAGAATTTGCTAAAGGCACTAGGATCCTGGGAGGCAAAGGAATGACAGCCACAATAGTGTTCCTATGCTTAAGGGGAACACAGGAAAGGGTTCTGGGAAATGTCACTGTGTCCTTGCACCTCATTGGAGAGGAGGACCCAGAGGAGAGTTTGGCATGCACATTAAAGGATGCTCCGGGGATGGGAGGGGGAGACACTGGGGGATGAGGAGGGAAGGGAGAGGGGAGGGGGGCACAGAGGGATAAGGGATTGGAGGGAGGGGGGACCGGTGTACCTGTTAAGTTTGTATGAGTGGAAATAAAAAAAATAAATTAGAATTTCATATGTATTTCTATCATTTTTATCCCTTCTTATCAAATCTAAAACCCCATTTTTTTGCACTTCAAGCCTTCTTTCTTATCACCCTTCCATTCTCATGTCCCTTCTGTGCATATATAGCTTACTAAGTTCCACCTGAGTTCCTGTTAATGACATATGTCTGCCTATTTGCTAGAGTGAAGACAATACAGTAATGGGCATATTCCTAGGGAGAAGTGCTCCCTTTAGCTCACATCCAGCCCTATCCTTCCTCAGTGTCCAAAGGAGCTGTGTTGCCTCTTGAGGTCTTTACCCTATCATGGCATAGATAGACCAATTCTTGTGGTTTTATGGAAGTATACTCAGATGCAGTTAATCTGAATATAAAATCCTATCTTGTTATTTGTTTGGCCAACTTCAGGATCTTATATTTTAACACTTTGCTTGGCCTCCATAATACTACAATTTATGAAATTATAATTATAATGAAGTTATTTCACACAGAGTTAATAAATGCAAATTGACTTAAAGGACATTTGGAGAGTTGTCAAATATTCTAAAATAAACCATCACTCTGCCTGATTGCTAATTTGAAATTTTATCTATTGTGGACTGTTTACTGTGAGTCAAGAACTTTGGTATATGAGTCCTGTTTTATCATTCTCTGGTTATAATAGTCCTGACAGGTAAATAATGGCCCATTTTATATAGGTTACCTTGTCTCTGTTAAGTTTACATGGAGAAAAACTAACGGAGCTGCAGCTCAGAGTTGCATAATTGTGAATCCAGTGGTGAGCCTTTACTTCCAGAACAAACCATCCTTTGAAAAGGCACAGACTCTTAAAAATCATGCAAATGTTCCTTAGCTAGAGCTTATAACCCATATAATCTCTTTCTTACAAAGTCATATTTACTTTATAGCATTTTCCTTTCAGATCCCTGATCTTTAAAAATAAGTATCATTAACTTTCTATAAGAGGACATATGATGTGGACAAACGTTAAAGGACATTATCATACTGCAAAAATAAGTCAGGATGAACTAAAAAAGTTAACCTACAGAACATAAGAGAGCATTATCAGCACACCTAGCTTATTAACATCTCCTTCCAAAAAAACATCTTGGTGCTGTTATTTCATATGTGTCTTTTTTAAAGAAGCAGGTGTTATTGATACGGAACATCAAATAGTAAATTGCAAATTATCAAGTGTAATTAAGTGTCCCCTAAAGTTTCCTAAGTCTGAGAAACTTCCAGAACTAGAAAGAACCACTCTGTAATGACATTTCCCGTATCCACATGGGTCCTGGATAACTCCATTTTCCTTGATGAATATATTCTCTAAGTGATAAAAAATATTATAACCTTCAAACAGAGGATGGTAGCTAAAATCAAGCAAGACAAGTGTTTAAAATATTATCTCCATATATTTTGTAATCATTAGGGTTACTTGCATATATTCCTTTCCTCATTCCGATATATGATTCATTACATTTCCTTTTCTTCTACTATATGATTTGCTTCAGCCAATTAAATAAAATATGAGTGGAAGTAAGACTTACTAAAAGGAACGTGTACTGTTTAAATTCCAGGTAGAAGCTTTGAAAATCAAAACAAACTTTATCATGCTTTCTCTCTTCAGCTGCAGTGTACTTGGATATACATATGAAAAAGCCTAAATCACTCCGGGACCCTGAGTAACCTCAAGGAACATAACTTCCTGCTAAATAATATTTTAGATAGAACATAAATAGCAAATAAACTTTTAATGTATTCAGTGGCTGAGATTTATTTTTATCACAGAATATCCTCATCAATCCTGACAAGTTCATTTATTCATTTATCAGGATGTTCACATAGATTTGATTAAAGGATCATGGTGAAAAGTAGTAGTGGTACATATTATATTTCTAGACAAAACAGAAAGATAGACAAAGACCTAGATGCCTCTGGAAGCAGAAAGGAGTAATAAAGAATTTTTGAAAAAACATTTTTTGATCTGATGGTGCCTGTTTGCTTCACAATGTTGAAGATCCAGTAGAGAGATGCCTTGAACCAATTCCTGGCTCTTACTAAGAGAAAATATTGTTTGTGTGCCTGAGGGAAATCAAAAGTTACTTGAGGTATGGATTTGGCCTTTATGCAGCTCATATACTAAAGTAAGTTATAAGATAATACAAAGTTGAATATGATAAGATCACAAAAAGTTTATAACATAAAGATAGGTTATGAGAAGAGGAAGCACAAAATGCTAGGTATACAAAACAAGTGACATTGAACAGGATCTACAGAGTATTATTTCAAGAAATGGAAAGGGGCTTTAATATTCAAAAATATCACAACTAGCATCAAACATTTGGGCTATGGCATGTATACAGGAACAGTAAGTGGTTGTGTACATACGTAGCAGAATGCACATGAAGAGTTGTTGCAGGAAAGAGTGGTTTGGTTCAGATCATTGAAGCCTAATCACAACGGTGACAGGTTAAGATTTGTTTCCTGTCTTTGGTGGTAATCCATGGTAGGCAGCAGAGCAGTGTGTGCTCTGGTCAGAACTGAAGTTTCAAAATTACACATATATGTTCTCCAATATACTATGTTTGGATAATTAACACTATAATAGTATACTGAATACCATTATTAGCAAATAATACTCCCCCCAAAAGCACAGATTTTTGAAATGAGTAGTTCTCAATTTTTCCTTGGCAGAAGAACTACCTAGTGCACTATTTTACATGTTTCTTTTTTGGGAAAAAAAACAGATGTTTAGACAACCAATAGGCTTTTCTACATAACTATACTTTAAGCAATCTTCCTGGGGGACAGTTATCATCAGACAAGTTTATAAGACACTTATATGACTGAATACAGGAAATATAGGAGTGATTGCGTAAGAATCCAAAATTTATAATTGTGCATTTATTCTTTTAGTCCAAAATATGAAAATATTAATTAAATAACGTGTATGTCTGACCTGGAGCTAGAAACTGGAGATGCAAGAATGAGCGGGCCAAAACCCTGTTTACCCAAAGTTTATGTCCCAAGAGAAGATGGAAACAGGACTTATATAATAAATTCTCTAAAATTGTGTGGAATGCTGTAGAGAATTTTAGTATGCTATGAAGCTGCATAATGGGAAGAACTGATTGCCTGAAGGTTACATGAAAAAATAAAACATGAACTCATATTTGAATTAAAAATGGATGTCAATCTTATTTTTTAAAAAGAAAACATAATTACTATCAAAGGAATGATCATTAGTATCTCTCTGAACTGAGAGTTTCTCAAAATCTTAAAGAATTCCATTGAGACTTGGCAACAGAAAAAGAGATAAACAGACAGCATAAGCTATAGCCCACAATGGTGACACACTGATATATGTCCAGTCTAAGTATGTGCCAACAAGATGCCACACAGACTTTGGCATGAGTCCCAGATTAGACTTCCGAGCTCCCCTAGCCTTGTGACCTTTCCCATGAAACTGATATACCTCAATACGAAGAGAACAACATTCTATTATTTCATTCACATTTCTCACTTGTGCATTTTAAACACTGTGACATAGTGGGAAAACGTGGATTTAAAGCCAACACACAAATTCAGCTTATTATTCACTAACTATATGGTTATAGGGAAGTCATTTAATTTTCTTGAGCTTTAGTTTCTCTAACAGTGCAATGAATAACAGCACCAATATGATAGGATGCCTGGAGAATTCCTGAGAAGATGTATGTGCAGTCTCACAGACAAGAGCTTAAATATGCACAAAACTCTTTTTGAATTTTGGTTCTAGCACTTAAATCTTGGTTGATACTGAGGCAGGATGATTTACTTTTCTGAGCCTCAATTTCCCCATCTGCAAAATGCTAGCACATATAATGAAGAGGTGTTACACACTCATTCACAGTCTGAGGCATTTAATGGCAGCCATGAATAACAGGTTTGGGTATTGGTACAGCACTCTGCATCTAATGTGTTCAGTGGACAGTTTTAGATAGTTCTGATCTAAGTCACTACCTTAGTTGAATTCGTTCCCATAGGAAAATCATGCTTCTCACCATCCCTATAGCAAATTAATCCCAAATCTATTGTTACTAATGCAAAGCACAAAATCACGTTCTCAGTCATTATTGCACAAAGTGCATTAAAATTTTTATAAATGCTTACTCTCACATTCAGCACCAAGCATAGAAGGGACAGATAACAGTCCTTGCTCTGGCTGCATTCCATGAATCACGCATTGCACAGCTGTGGCCTAGATGGTATCATAAGGTATATATGCAGCTTGGACACCTGATGCTCGGTGGAACAAATATATTTTCAAAGGAGAAGTCTGTTTTATGACAAATGATTTTAAAATAAAGAAAATGGAGGTCCAAAGGTGGTTTTGTTTTCTTTCAATGACAAAATGCATGGTAACATCAGAATGTTCACTTATAGGTACTCAACACTAGGTAGGCTTTTTCAGGACAAAGATTTAATGGCATTCATCTCTGAATCTCAGAGGCTGATACATTATCTATTTCATAAAATTTTAATGGATAGAAATCAATAAAAAGTTTTCCCAAATGTTACAAGATCCGGCATATATTTTCCCCTATATAAAGCCTGCAAGATTGGACTCTCTATAGTGAAAGCAATTATGGGGAAATGAACTTGTATGATTAGGAAAAAATGAAAATGTGGGAGAATAAAAAAAAAGGATGATCGGGCTGGAGAGGTGGCTCAGGGGTTAAGCCTCCGCCTTGCAGGCGGAAGCTCCTGAGTTCGGATCCCAGATTCGACGTATAGACGCCGGGCGGAAGCGGGGGCGGCCTGCGCTTCTGGTCCTGGTAGGGCGGAGCCTGTGAATCCCGGGGCAGAAGGAGGTGGAGGCGTCCATGGTGGTTCGCGAATTCGTCCGTGGTTCTACACACACACACACACACACACACACACACACACACACACACACACACGCAGACGCGCGCGCACATACACACACATATGCACACAGTTGAATAAATAATAATAATAATAATAAAAATTAAAAAAAAAAGGATGATCAAGGGGATGGGAGAGAGGAAGGGGGAGGCACTGGGAAAGAGGGAGGGAGGAAGGGGGCGAAAGGAAAGGGGGAAGGGGGAGACTGCAATGGGGGACAACTGGGGAGAGGAGGGTGGAGGGAGAGGACGGGGTACCTATTGAGCTAGTATGATTAGGAAAAGAATAAAATGGAGAAAAAAAGAAAAGTATGTGTAGTGGCTAATGGGTACAATTTCTTATTAGGAAACTCATGGTCAAATATATATGTAGATACACAGATGTGAGCAGGACTGTCTGAAGCCAGCAACTGTGGATAGTATGTACAATAGAAGAAGCTGGCACAGAAAAAAGGACATATATTTGAGAAAGTTCATTTGTGCAGATATGTACACATTATGTCCTACCATGGAAATTCAGATTAAAAGTTTTGCCACTTTACTTTTTTAATGACAAGTTATTGCTTGCAATTAGTATACAAGTTTTATTGAATAGAAGCCCATTTTACTCTCTCTACCTACAACAAGAACTTGTATATAGCATGCTATTAAGAGAAGAAATCCATCAAAATATTTAGCATATACAAGATACTCTACACAAGGTAGGGCTGCAGCAGCCAGAATAGGACTTTGTCTGACTTGCACAATGGCTGACATGTCAACAACCCCCAAATTCTAGCATGGATCACAGGGGAGAAGTCTACAGGCAGTAGGATTCTTAGAAGCAAGGGATTAAACAGTCATAATAGAGTTCCCATACTAATGAGGAGCCAAGAAAGGATTCTGAGCTTGCCATTGAGTCCTTACCCCTCACTAGGGTGGAAGACTCAGAGGGAGGTTTGGCATTCATACAAAAGGATGCTCCAGGGGATAGAGAGAGGAAGCGGGAGGCACTAGGAAGGGGGGAGGGGATGAAAGGGAGGGGAGAACAATGCAAGGGAGAATGGGGAGGGAAGGAGGGAGGGAGAGGACAAGGGTATTGAACTTATATGATTGGAAAAAATAAAATGTGGGGAAAAAGTATTTAGCATATACACACTTAATGTATATTAAATGTTTGTCATGTTCATGTTGTATTGTGTGTAGTAAGAGGTGTACAAGTGATAACTGAACCATAATTAGAAATTTATAGTTCCCTAGGTTGAATATTTTATTTTGTTCTTTTTTTTTGAACTTAACTGTGCTATTTTTTCTTGAAATTTTATTTAGATATAGTTTACAAAATATAGAATACACTCAGCTTAACTGAGCAGGTCAATGTGTTTTGGCACAGAATATAATTGCTCTAATATAATCCTATCTCCATAATAAACAGCAGTGAATACCTTTAAAAATTCAGTTGAAGAAATGAAGATATGACTTTGAAATGATTAAGAACAGGAGTTGAGTATATTAACTCTACTGTAAAGTATTCTGATCCAGGCCATCCCAACTCCCATGCATAGCAGTGATCTTTTCAGAAGACCCCAATCTCCGTCTTCTAACAAACGGCTCTAATTTTCTACCATGTACCATTCAAACAACATTAAATTCGATGGATCACATAGTCCAATAGGGGCGAAGCAATTATAATAGGACTTTGCATGACCTGCTAGACCCCACAAAGTATAGTATGGATTAAAGGCATTAGGATCCTTGGAGGCAGGGGATTGACAGCCACAGTAGTGTTCCTATGCTTAAAGGGAACACAGGCAAGGGTTCTGGGAAATGCCTCTGGGTCCTTGCACCTCATCAGAGAGGAGGACCCAAAGGAGAGTTTGGCATGCACATTAAAGGATGCTCCAGGGATGCGGGGTGGCACTGGGGGATAGGGAGGGAGGGGGAGCAGAGGGATTGGAGCAGGAGGGTTCTGGGGGTTGGAGGGAGGGAGGAGACCTGTGTACCTGTTAAGTTTTTTGATCGGAAATAAAATAAATAAATAAATAAATAAATAAATAAATAAATAAATAAATAAATAAATAAATAAAAATAGAGCTGTTTGGAACTTCAAACAGGTTCCTTAGATGAATAACCACAAAGGCCCTTGAGATTTTGAAGTATAATTCTTGTTATCTGCTACAGATAACTGTGTGCCTTTTGAAAACTCTGGATCTGCTCTTGCACCTTAATGATGAAAAAATTAATCATGAAACTAACTTGTGAGCTGCCTATTAGGTACTAGGTATTTTATTGCCCACTATACCAGAAACTTTACTATGTATATCAGCACTCTATAATAAAAAATAGTAATTTATATCAGAGAGCAAGACTAAATATTTCCTGAACATGAATAAGTTACATTTAGAGGACAAATGCCCATTTTCTTCAGTCACATTACACTGCTTCTTATTTCCCAGCCTGAACCTATATTGTCATAGAGAGCATTACTGATGAGATGACAGATGAAGAAATGTTTTGAACCTACTTTAAAGATAATTCTGCAGGATATTCAAACATTACAAAAAAGTGATTAGGCATTACAGTTCATCATTGTGACATTATTGAAAGATGACAATGAAAAAAAAAAAGGAAAAAGAAATGCTTCCAGTGGCTGGGCCTTTAAATAGGGCAACCTTGTTGTTAACTTTACTTAGAATTGATACTATTGGAAAATTAGAGACAAGGAAATCTGAGGAAATGTTACATGCAGACAATAAGCAATTATGCATGAGAAGCTTCACACATTCAAATTACCGAAGCCATCATTAGGAATGCTGTTCCAGGAAGTTATTTAAAATCTGAGGAAGCAGAACTATAAATAGGCATCTCACATAGCTCCCAACTTCTCATGATTGCTATTCGCAATATTGATTTTTCCAGGAGAGATTCCAATAATTATGTGAATAAATAATAGTGATGTATGCAATAGCAATTAGAAATGATGGAAATCTATTGATTACTACTCAACCGTTATTCATTATACCAGGTATATATTAGGCTAGGTTCTGCTCTAGTTACAAATAACCTCTGAAACTTAGCAGCTTATATATTTCTTCATATTCATTATATATTTCTTCATATTCATAAAATTCTTTTTAGCAGACGTGGAACTGGTTTGTTTCATGTAGTATTCATTTAGGGACCCAGACTGATGAATGTTTCACTATCTTGTAATCTGCTCATTAAAATATGAGGCTGGGTTTAACTATAACCAAGGAACAGAACATGGTGAATAATACTGAACTTCTAAAATGCTTCCACATAGAAATTAAGCAGATCACCTCTGTTCAGTTCTCATTAGCTGAAAAAAATTATATGGTCTCACCCAAATTCAGGAGGAATCATAAAAGAGACTACAACTGTAAACTGGTGATGACACTAGAAAACACCAAGTCCTATGATAACATTGGGAAATAAAAGAGAAAGATTGTATCCATTACCTCATGAAACTCATAGTATAGAAGAACATACAGTCATGTAGCCTCAAGTGTTAAGTGTGATAATGAGGATGAATAGTCACTGAGCTTCAGAGCAGCCTATGTAAGCAGATGCACTGAGAAATGATAGACCACAAGAAAGTACAAAGTGCAATCGAACACAACAGATACAAACTTTTGTTCTATGCATATGGCTCTGGCACATTTATCTGTTCAAAGTATTTATCTGTTTTGAGCATTTATCTGTTCAAAGAAAGAAAAATAAACAATATTATAGAAAATTCCACTATATATGGTGACACATACATGTAATTCAGTACATGAGCTGTTGAGATGAGAGAATTGCTGTTTGAGGCAACACGGCTCCACAGTGAGCTCTGGTCACATCTTAAATTGTGTGAGAACCTTTAAGAATATTACACAACATAGAATACAGAGAAGAATTTAACTGGAACTATGCAAGAAGCTTATTCTCTGGTAGTTTTTACAGTATTGGAGGAATTGTGTGAGCTGCTGTTAGAAAAAAGGCATCAGTAGTCTTACCCAATTATGAACTCTATGAATTGCAATAATAACTTGCCAGGCAAGATTTGTACATGGCCACAGTAGTGGCATGATGGGAACGGGGAAAAACAACCTCCCTCTAATTATACTTGAGATCTGCTCTCCAAGAAGGAATTCATGCTTTGTACTGTAACCCACTTAAAAACTGATGACTGATCAAACTTTGGGTCTTATAGCAGAACCTATTACTTCTACTTAAGAGAAATTAACATAACAACAAACTGTCTTCTTAACATGTTGAATGCCATAGTAAAAGGCTACTCTCACTCAGAGAAGGTTCTTCTTGAGTTTTCCCTCATATAAAAAGAATCATATGCAAAGACCTATGACTGCCCAAGAGATTTCTACTAGATGGCAGTGGAATGCTTAGCCCAAATCAAGATATTCACATCACTTCCTTAAGTCCCAGGGATCATTATGACAGAGAGGGTAGAAAGAATGTTAAGAGTGGGGAAACAGGATGGAATGTTGTGAAAAGTTACCTTTTAAGCATGACATGGCCACGGCAATAATGAACTGATGGGCGCAGTGGTTACTGGCACTGGGTTTTCACAAGATTGGCCAACAAAACTGACAGTTATGGATTGGGGAGGACTCAAATTAATATAGAACTTTTGAAAATAAGAGATCCTGGGAGAAAGAGAGGCAAAATATCCAGTTATGTATTCATTGTTTAAGCCACCTGGTTCCAAAAGATGGTTCTAAATAAATGGTCACACAAATGGCCCTGGTAAAGTTCAGTGGGATGCAAAACAGAAGACATAAAGATGAATATAGAGGGTATTTGTAAAGAAAAAAGGGCAGTAGTCTTGGTAGGGATGAGAAAAATACAAGAGGAGAGCAGAGGAAAGGAGGCAAAATGTATTACACATGTGTACGAAACTATCAAAGAACAAAGTTCATAAATAACAAAAATTATAAAAGAAAATTAGATTAATCATCACTTGTATGCATTTAAGTAGATGATGTAAGTTAAGATAAAGCATACACATAATCAATAGCTCAAGAAATCATAACACTTTATTGGTCAGAGAGTTCGCAAAGGCCCCAGAAACAATGTACACTTTGGCCATTTTTCTTGGTTACCCTGTGGAAACTGATAGACGTACTGCTGAAAACACCACACAAGTTGATCACAGAACATGAAGAAGTAAGCTGGAACTTATCTGAAAGTATCCTCCTTACTGGCCAGTTTTCATAGTGCCAGAAAGTACTATGTAGGATGCTGAGGAAGAAAACTCATCAACAGTCTAACCCACCTGTTATGCTGCAAACTACAATTACAACAATCCTGGAAGAAGTAATCAGTGGTCCAATAGTGGTACAAATATCTCCTAATAGCCAACTGCTTTACGATTGTATTTTGTTATAGTAACTCTTCTGTGTTACTATGCAAAAACACTCACAAACAACTTGAGAGAAAGAGAAATTCATTTGGCTCATGGCTCCAGAGGGGAGATATAGTCCATCATGTTTAAAAAGGCATGGTGGGTGGCAGAAGCCAGAGGTTGCCAGTTCAAGTCACTGCAGTCATCTTGTAGACAGAGAAAAGGAGAGGGCAAACTGCAAGAAGGGTTGGGATATCAAAATTTCAAGACCTGCCCATGTGACTTGCCTTCCTCCATTAAGATTCTGTCTCCTAAAGGTTTCATGACCTTCTCAATCATTAAAAACAACTGAGGATTCAAAGACAAGAGCCTTCATGAGAAAACTTACATTCAGACCACGACAGACTTAATGCATACTTTTTAGGAGAAAACACATACCTACCTCTGCAAACCTTTCAAAAACCTGTGAATAGGATAAATGTAGTTGTTAGGGTTAACAAAATGTGATTACTTTGCTATAGGAACTTGATAGCAAACTGCCATCGCAACACTTAGATTAGAGTACCTCTCAGCCCTCTACTAAGAAGGATTTTTGCAATGGAAGGGGTATAAAATGTGAACTACAGCTGGCAAAAATTCAGAGAATAAGAATTGAAGGGATAAATTCTGAATGGGACATCAAAATAACCCCTAAGACTTGGGAAGAGGGGGCAGTAAGAAGGTAAGTGTCAGAGAATGGATAACAGTGTGGCCAGACAATAGCCTACTGTCATGAAATTGCTGCTGAACCCAAATGCTCAATGTAGCTATTTCCACAAGACCTACATTACAACATCCTTAGAGATTATTGAGGATTAATGCGAGATGGAGAGAAGAGCTGCTACATTCCTCAGTGGCACACCCACTGATATGTCATCCATGTTCCAGTAAGTATTCCATACCAGGACTAGCTACCCGGATGAAACTCAGTGGACTGTACATGTAAAAGGACACAAGAATATAGGGAATAGACTGCTTCAGAATAAGGAAATTTTCAATAGGAAAAGGAAGGAGGATATGATAGGGTAATAAGAGATACAAATTTCATTAATTCATTGTATGCCTGTACGGACATGTCAAAGATAAAACACAGAATGAAATATTGGCTCTTCACACTGAGATTACCAGTAGCTCCTTCACATATACCAACAGTGCTAATGATATGCATGGGGGAAAAGTAGGTGAGCGTGCCCATGATCTTGTAACTTTCCCCACCACCTCCATGGTGTCACAGAAAACAGACATCAGCTTCCCACCACTGGGAATGCAGGCTCATACAACCACTCTGGCAAGCCGTCTGGCGATTCTTAAAGAAGTTAAAGATTGAAATGCCATATGACCCTGCTATTCCACTTTTGGGAATAACCCCCCCATACAGAAAAAAATTCACTTCGATAGCACAAGCATGACCATGTTCATAGCAGCACTGTTTACAATAGCAAAATCATAGAATCAACCCAAATGTCCAACAGTTAACGAGTGGATAAGGAAAATGGTACTTTATACAATGGAATACTACTCAGCCATCAAAAATGATGAATTAATGCAATTTTCCGGGAAATGGATGGAATTAGAAGCAATTATATTGAGTAAAGTATCCCAGACACAGAAAATTAAACACCATATGTACTCCCTAATAGGTGGATCCTAGTAACAAACCCACTCAGAGACACTCAAAGACAAATCTCTGTAACACTTACAGTAATTGTAAAGATTATAAACAGGAGGGATGGGGAAGGAGGGTCCCACCAGAAACAGAGGAGACCATGTTACAGCAGAGAAAATAGGCCACCATCAAGGACTGCAAGGAAGTAATGAGACATCTGGTTAAGTTCACAGACTTTCCTTCCTGATCATTTACAACTGATGGGGTATGATCTTACTAGAAAGGGAGGGCATATAGGTTGCCAGATAGAAGGTAACCATTTTGCAAATGGGTGATTGACCCCTCTCTCACCGTGTTCTCCTACTTCTATTCCATCTACCTTTGAATATACTCTTATAACAAGCATCTAATTTAACAGGTTTTTATCTCTGGCCAGGGGGTGACATCCAATACCCATCAAGATGGAGTGAAGGGCATTGCAGGAGCAGCAAAACTGGAAAAAAAATCAACAAACCATAATCCAGAACTTCAGAGACTCTATATCAACCACTTGGAACTAGGCCAGCCTAATCTCTCCCCATCCTGAAGCTCAAGGAAATTTGTGGAAGAGGGGCTGGTAAGATTGTAAAAGCACAAGGATGGGAAGAGTCATGATATGCAAGATACTCCACACAAGTTAAGGCTGAAGCAATTGTAACAGGACACTGCATGATCTGCACAATGACCAACATATCATTAACCCCTCAAATTCTAGCATGGACTAAAGGCACTAGGATCCTTAGAAGCAAGGGATTAACAGTCACAATAGTGTTCCTATACTTAAGGGGAACACAAGAAAGAGTTCTAGGAATTGCCACTGAGTCTTTACACCTCATCAGAGAGGAGGACCCAGAGAAAAGTTTGATATACTCATTAAAGGATGCTTCAGAGATGGGGGGAGGAGGCACTGGGGGAAAAGGAGGGAGGGGGGAAAGGAAGGGACAAAGTGGGGAGGGAACAGGGAGGTCCAGGGAGGGGTGGAGGGAGGGAGTGGACAGGGGTTCCCATTATATTTGTATGAGCAGAAAAATAAAATAAAATAAAATAAAAATAAAGCACAAATTTAAAAAAAAACAAACTTCCCACCAGTGCTTCTGGTTGAGAGTCTCCATAGACAGCAGGAAGACCCACATAGCCTCCACCATCTTCACGTGCTAACTTTCCAAAGCTTTACTTCTACAGCCTTCTCAAGCTTTAACACCACCAAAGGATTCAAACATATGAGTCTGTAAAGGATACTCACATTCAAATCACAAATTCTTCTTCAGTCAATATTGTTTTGTTTATCTTTCCTTTGGGAAGTTAAGTTTATCTTAGCATTCCTTAAAGTCCTTCATTTGATTCAAGACAAAGGACACTTTCAAGTCTTTTAAAATATTTCCTTGGCATTCCTTTTTCCTCTCTTAGCTCTCTCTCCACTTCATACTGAAGTTTTATTCATATTGAACTACAGGAATTTTGTACTCTTGTTTTTGAAATTAATTCTTAATGTTATTGATCCAACTCCTTTTCAGTGGGGATTCTTCTAATTATCTGGGGATTTGTGAGCCAACAATTGTGGTTCTAATGCATGCCCTGATCCCTTGCTAAATAATATGGCATTAGGAATAGGCTATAACCCAAGTTGGATCAAACTGATTGTTTTCCTGAAAACGGTCTCTAGCAGAATAGATGAGTATTTTGTACATTCTAATGGCCCTCTTGCATTCTGAAAATTCTGAAAAATGATAGTTAATAGTAAACAAAAAACAAAGAGGCAATAAGAAAAAAGAGTTGTTTCCACAAACAGAACTAAGAAGCAAAAGGCAAGTTTTCTTCCAGTTTTGTTTTTAGCTTCTCAATCCTTAAAGTCCTAAATATATCATATTTGTGACTTGTGCTTTTATATTACTGGAAAAAGAGAATTTAGTGTTCTGTGCAGGCGAGCACTCAAAAATCTGTATTTCCAGATTTTTTTCTTCACCGCTTTTGTCTAAAGATTAAAATAAAATAAAAGGTTTCACTAGGTTGCCTAGGTGATCCTTAAAATCGTGATGCTCCTTCTTCAACTTCTGGAGTAGCTGAGATTAGATACCAGAACTAGCTAAATAAAGATGTCAACTTGGCAGCTTGGGGACTGAACCTTTAAGCACATTTGTGAAGAATCAGTAGTTATGGCACATTTTTAGTAAGCCTGTTGGAAACTAGTAGGAGAGTGCAGATCCTGTCCACTGCAGGTGGGACTTTTCCTTGGACAGGTAGATAAGATGGAGAGAGCTTGTTCTGTAGTTTGTCATACTTCAAAACTTTCAGCTTTTACCAGGCATTAATACAACTGAAAAAGTTTGTCCCTGTCTCAGTAATTGCTGTGCACATGTTCCCTCAACTCCTAGGGTTGGTATGAACTATCCTATGAAGTGAACATATGGAACAGAATCTTAAGTTACAATAAAGTCCTTGTTCCCAAAGTTGTGTGGGCCATTCATTCATTCAGCAATCAGAAGAGTAACTGGAACAGATAGCTTGAAATACAAATTTTTTAATTATCTTTGTTAGTTCAAGTGAGATTAAGAGACCATGATGATCTCAACAGAAAATGCTGACTTGTTTTTCTGAGAAGACTGAGGAAACATTTGTTATTACATTTGGTGAGGTAGTCCATTGCAGTAGCATCTCACTATGATATTAGGAGTTTATGTGCATGTCGCTGCTTTCCCTTTTGAACTATTAGATATTTGAGAATAAAGGTCATGATTGTGATATCTACTTCATACAGTGTCTTCAGCAGTTTACCTGCATTGTTGCTCATAAATTACCACCAAATGGCTTAAGGGAACAAGGTGATTATTAGCTTATGAGAGTCCAATTACAGTTCTTAATCCAACTTGACAGGAGAGTTTACACCAGCACCATGGATGAGGGAACTGGCGACACCATCTTCACATAATGCCAAACAGAGGGATGATCCTTACTTGCCAGACCAGGATGTCTGGTCAAGTATACTCAAAGATGCCAATTTAATCAACCAGCTCTCTGCATTTTTAAATTTATCTTAAAATATGAATACATCTAACTTGATTAATCTTAAATATGTAAAAGTTTTAAAATGTTCAGTCATTAAAAGTTCAGTTCTAACATTTTAAAATTCCAAGATTGTAAATTCCAAAATCACTTAACTGTAAAAGTCTATCAAATAAAAATAAATTGAATACTTTAACACAGAAGAAACATCAAAATAGGTGCATTGTGACAATGAGAAAACATCAAATTATGATCAAAGGCCAATAAATCAAAATACCATAGCATTCTATACTTCAATGTCCATCTTCTACTGCTCATCACATAGTCATGGTTGCTCAAAGATTTTGGCCAGTCTCAGTCCCTCTTTGCAGTTGAAAGTTGTAGAAGCAGAGTTTCTCTGAACCAGCCTGAATCTCCACTTGCAGCAGTCTTCTGCATACATCCCATGGTTCTAGCAAAACTCTGGATTCACCTCTGCAGCTAAAAGTTTTACCTTCCCTTGCAGGTACACCAAGCCTGCCATTTGGTGCCAAGCTCCTTAATTATGCACCAAAACCAGTGCCTTCTGGGTAATGCTGACAAACTCTACAGTGAGGTTAAAATGTAGTTTGGTCCACTCAAACCACAGCTGTAACAACTTTTGCATGCTAACTCTGGTAAAGCCCTTTTTAAGAAAGCCAAAATTTTTGGAAGGGCAAGGAGGGTCCAGGAAGTAAAATGAACTGATGAAGGGAAGAGAAAGAGATGGGAGGGAGAGAGGAAGAGAGGGAGGAAGGAGGTAAACAGGGATAAGTACTTGATATGCTTGTAAAACTAGAAAAAAAATTAATTGAAAATGGTTTCAGCCGCCAGCCCCCCCTCCACGCCGAACCCCGACCAGCGCCCAGGTGAGAGAGAGCCCCTTCCAGCCCCGCCCCCCACCCCTGAGGCGAGCCGCTGGGCCAGCAGCACCCACGCATGGCCGCGGACTTAGCCTCCGGGGCCCCGCCCCGGACACCAGCCCCTTGTGCCCTCCGGCCCCCGCGCCCCTCCGCCCCCCCCCCTCCAGGTCGCAGGTGAAGAATTCTGCCATCAACATCAGACCCTCTGCCTCTCTGGCCCACCGGGGACCTACGCACGTGGTCCACGGAAGACACACTGCTACTCAGAATTCAATAGAGTCCAAAGGAAACTCAAGCAAAACTCTAAGGAACAAAGAGAACACAGGCCATACATCTAGACTTCACTACAACCATTGTATCACATGCGAGACTCTTCACATCCAGCCTAAAGATAAGTAAACCTTTTTTTTTTCTTTTTCTTTTCTCTCACCTTACTGATCCTTTCTAGTATCAATGTCAGCTTCCTCATACAGCCACCCCAAAAACATACAACTCCAGGGAGTACACCACCCACCCTCACATTTCACCAAGACACTAGATCGTAAAAGTGCACTACCATACTTATATTCATCCCCTGGTTACTTAACTGACGTACTAACATCCTAGTAGTCTCATCTAGGATATAACAGTACCAATACACGAACATACCCAATCCAAGGCAAGCACTAGTAACAACTGGCAGGTGTAACAATACCAACTACATCGGTTCAGTGAAAAACACACAGAAACTGAAAGGTCCTAAAAAACAAAACAACAATGTACAAGTCAAAGTGCAGATCCACGAGAAACAAACCCCAAGAACAATCTCCCACCAAAAGAATCAATCCCATAACGATGGATTGCGACCAGAACAAATCCATAGAAAATAGCCATGAAAGCCAGACCCAACATAACGACTTTCAGAGTATGATCACTACCATGATTAATAATATGAAAGAGGAAATCCGAGAAGAGTTAAATAACCGTGTCAACCACTTTGAACAGGAACACAACAGGAACCTGGAGGAGTTGAGAAAAACAGTTCAAGAAACAAAAATAGGTATAGAGCAGGTAAAACAGTCTCAGGCAGAGTTTAAAATTGAACTAAGAGATAAGTTATCTTCAACCCAAAACTCCACAGAGAGTCTTATCAGCAGAACAAATGAGGCAGAAAATAGAATCTCAGATCTTGAAGACAAAGTAGGAGAATTAACCAGCTCAATGGAAGAGATTGTTAAAGCCAAAAAGATACTGGAGAGGAGCATTCAAGAAATATGGGACACCCTGAAGAAACCTAACATGCGCATTCATGGAATACCAGAACAAGAATCCCAAAATACCACACCGGAGGAAATATTTCAATTCATCATAAATGAAAACTTCCCACAACTAAAGAATGAGAGGCCTATCCAAATACAAGAGGCATTTCGCACTCCAAACAGACCAAAATAGAAAATCGCCATGGCAAATAATAGTCAAAACACTCCACATTCAAGACAAAGAAAAGGTGCTGAGAGCATCAAGAGGAAAAAAAGCAAGTCACTTTTAAAGGTAAACCTATTAGAATAACAAATGACTACTCAATGGAAACAGTAAAAGCAAGAAGAGCTTGGAGAGACATACTTCAAGTATTAAATGAGCAAAAATGCCAACCCAGGCTGATATACCCGGCAAAACTATCTATCATGATTGAAGGAGAAAGAAAAGTTTTTCAGCACAAAGACAACTTGAAGGGATACATGTCTACCAAACCAGGCCTTCAAAAAATGCTAGAAATGATACTCAAGCTTGAAGAAAAGAACAAGCGTATCCAGGAGGACAGAAGGGAAGTATAACACCAACAAAATATAAATATCAAACATCATGCTTACAAAATCTACTAAACATAAAAAATGTCCAGAATTAAAAATGATTTATCCATTATAACATTAAATGTCAACGGCATTAACTCACCGATTAAGAGACACAGATTACAAACTTGGATTAAAAATCACAATCCATCAATCTGCTGCCTGCAGGAAACCTATCTCACCACAAAAGATAGGCACGCTCTAAAAATAAAAGGCTGGTCAACAATTCTACAAGCAAATGGAAGCAGAAAACAGGCAGGGGTAGCCATTATGCTATCAGACAAAGTGGACTTCAAACCAAAGAAAATTATAAGAGACACGGATGGATACTACATTTTAGTCACAGGTACAATTCACCAGGAAGACTTCACAATACTGAACATATATGCACACAATACGGGCCCCTCCACATTCATTAAGAAATCCCTACAGCGTCTAAAGCAAGAAATCAACCCCCAAACGATAATTCTAGGGGACTTCAACACCGCCCTCTCAACATGGGATAGATCAACAGGTCAAAAGCTTAACAGAGACACTTTGGAACTTAATCAAACCCTGAAAGAAATGGACCTTACAGATCTCTATCGAACTTTTCACCCACGCACCAAAGAATACACATTTTTCTCAGCAGCACACGGAACTTTCTCCAAAATAGATCACATATTGGGCCACAAAATGAATCTACACATATACAAGAAAGTTGAAATTCTAACCTGTGCCCTATCAGACCACCACGGCCTAAAGCTGGACATCCACAACACATCAAACAAGAGAAAATACACTAAATCCTGGAAACTTAACAATATGATGCTGAATGAGAACTGGATTCAGGAAGAAATTAAAAAGGAAATTCAAGATTTCCTTAAAGTGAATGATAACGAAAATACAACTTACCAAAATCTCTGGGACACAATGAAAGCTGTTCTAAGAGGTAAGTTCATAGCTCTTAATGCCTACGTCAAAAAAATGGAAACAACAGAAATAAACAACTTAACAATGCAGCTTAAACCTTTAGAGAAACTAGAGGAATCTGATCCCATATGCAGTAGAAGAGAGGAGATTAGCAAAATAAGGGGAGAAATATCTGAAATCGAGATTAAGAAAACGATAGAAAAAATCAACCAATCAAAAAGCTGGTTCTTTGAAAAAATCAACAAGATTGATACACCCCTAGCTAAACTAACCAAAAGCAAGAGAGAGAAAACCCAAATTAACAAAATTAGAAATGAACATGGAGTTATCACTACTGATACCCAAGAAATCCAGAGAATTATAACATCATATTTCAAAAACTTATACTCTGTGAAGTTTGACAACACAAAAGAGATGGATGAATTTCTAAGTAAACACAACTTACCTAAATTGAATCAGGAAGTTGTGAATTATTTAAATAGTCCAATAACATATAAGGAAATTGAGGAAGTAATCTTGAATCTTCCCACCAAAAAATGTCCTGGACCAGATGGATTCAGCACAGAGTTTTACCAGACATTTAAGGAGTTAATAACACCAATACTCCTTAAACTGTTCCATCAAATAGCAAAGGAAGGAACACTACCAAATTCCTTCTATGAAGCTAATATCGTTTTAATCCCAAAACCTAATAAAGATTCACTTAAAGAAGAAAACTATAGGCCGATCTCCCTGATGAACACAGATGCAAAGATTCTCAACAAAGTCTTAGCAAATCAGATTCAAAAACATATTAAAAAGATCATTCATGGGGACCAAGTAGGCTTCATCCCCGCCACACAAGGTTGGTTCAACATACGCAAATCAATAAATGTAATTCATCATGTAAACCAGTCCAAAGTCCAAGACCACATGATACTCTCGATAGATGCAGAAAAAGCTTTTGACAAGATCCAACAGCCTTTTATGATCAAAACGCTAGAGACAGTGGGAATGGAAGGAAACTTAATCAATATAATAAAAGCTATATACAACAAGCCCACAGCAAGGATTATGCTCAATGGGGAACAATTGGAATCATTCCCACTTCGATCAGGAACTAGACAAGGCTGTCCACTCTCACCACTTCTATTCAATATTGTACTTGAAGTCTTAGCTGAAGCCATAAGACAAGAAAGGGACATAAGAGGGATTCAAATCGGCAAGGAAGAAGTCAAGCTATCTCTATTTGCAGATGACATGATCTTATACCTGAGTGATCCCAAAAACTCCACCAGGAAGCTCCTGGAACTAATTGAGAAGTTCAGCAGGGTGGCAGGATACAAAATAAATGTGCAAAAATCAGAGGCCTTCCTATATGCCCAGAATGAAAGAAGTGAAAAAGCCTTGAGAGAAACAATACCATTTACTATAGCCCCTAAAAAAATGAAATACCTTGGTATAAACCTAACTAAGGAGGTAAAAGACCTTTACAATGAAAACTTTAAAACCCTAAAGAAAAAAATAGCAGAAGACACCAGAAGGTGGAAAGACCTCCCATGTTCCTGGATTGGCAGAATCAACATTGTAAAAATGATCATCCTACCAAAGGCAATATACAGATTCAATGCCATACCAATTAAAATCCCAAAGCAATTCTTCAAAGAAGTTGACCAAACAATCTCAAAGTTCATATGGAGGCACAAAAGACACAGGATAGCAAAAACAATCCTGAGTAACAAAAACACAGCTGGAGGTATTACCATACCAAACCTAAGTCTATACTACAAATCCATAGTTATAAAGACAGCCTGGTACTGGCTCCAAAATACACACACAGATCAATGGATAAGGATTGAAGACCCAGATATAAGCCCTCAAAGTTATAGCCATTTGGTCTTTGCAAAGGGGACCAAAGAATCCAATGGAAAAAGAACAGCATCTTCAACAAATGGTGCTGGCAAAACTGGATCTCCACATGCAGAAGATTATAGCTGGACCCGTACTTGTCACCATGTACAAGACTTAATTCCAAATGGATCAAGGCCCTTGATATCAGGCCAGAGACTATAAAAACCATAGTTGAAAGGATAGGGAACTCCGTCGAGCTGATTGGTCTAGGTCAACCTTTCCTAAACAGACATCCAATGGCACAGTCACTGCTACCAACTCTCAACAGTTGGGATCTTGTGAAATTAAAGAGCTTCTGTTCAGATAAAGAGATTATAACACGAGCTCAAAGGCAACCCACAGAATGGGAGAAAATCTTCAGTAACCACACATCTGATAGAACTCTGCTGTCCAGAGTGCACAAAGAACTTAGAATACTAAACACCAAGGAAACCAATGGCCCAATTAAAAAATGGGCCCTGGAACGTAAAAGAAACTTTACCAGGGATGAAATTAAAATGTCTAACAAATATCTGAAAAAATGCTCCACTTCCTTAGCCATCAGGGAAATGCAAATCAAAACTTCCCTGAGATATCATCTCACCCTGGTCAGGATGGCAAAAATCCACAATACAAACAACAACAAATGTTGGAGAGGATGTGGAGAGAGGGGAACTCTCCTACATTGCTGGTGGGAATGCAGGCTCATACAGCCACTCTGGCGAGCTAAAGGAGATTCTTAAAGAAATTAAAGATTGAAATGCCATATGACCCTGCTATTCCACTTTTAGGAATAACCCCCCGTATAGCAGAAGTTCACCTCGCTAGCACAACCACGACCATGTTCATAGCAGCACTGTTTACAATAGCAAAGTCATGGAATCAGCCCAAATGTCCAACAGTTGACGAGTGGATAAGGAAACTGTGGTACATCTATACAATGGGATACTACTCAGCCATCAAAAATGATGAATTACTGGAATTTGCAGGGAAATGGATGTCATTAGAAACAATTATATTAAGCGAAGTATCCCAGACCCAGAAAATTAAGCGCCGTATGTACTCCCTAATAGGTGGCTCCTAGTAACAAACCCACCCAGCCCACCTAGAGACAGTAATTCCAAGGATTATGAACAGGAGGGATGGTGTAGGAAATCCACACCAGAAACAAGGAGAGAAGGGACCATGTTACAGCAGGGAAAATAAGCCTCCACCAAGGACCCAAATAAGTAATGAGACATCTGATTAAGTTCACAGACTTTTGTTCTTGATCATTTACTACTGAGGGGGTGTGATCTCACCAGAAGAGGAGGGCATATAGTCTGGCAGATAAAAAGTAACCATTTTGCAAATGGGTGATAGACCCCTCCCTTAGTATGGTTTCCCACTTTTATTACATCTACCTTTGAATGTGCTTTTATCACAAGACTCTAACAGCTTTTTGTCTCTGGCCAGGGGGTAACACAATGCCCACCAGGATGGAGTGAAGGGCATTGCAGGAGCAGCAAAACTGCAAAAGAAAATCAACAAACCACAATCCAGAACTTCAGAGACTCTATATCAACCACCTAGAACTAGGCCAGCTTAGTCTCTCCCCATCTTGAAGCTCAGGAAAATTTGCGGAAGAGGGAGCGGTAAGAGTGTAAGAGCAAAAGGATGGGAGGAGCAATGATATATAAGATACTCTATACTAGTCAGGGCTGAAGCAATCATATTTGGACTTTGCATGCCCTGCGCATTGTCCAACACACTGTTGACCTCACAAAGTCTAGCATCTGCTAAAGGCACCAAGATCCTTGGAGGCAAAGGATTGGCAGCCACAGCAGTATTCCTATACCTAAGGGGAACACGGGAAAGGGTTCAGGGAAAGGCCACTGGGTCCTTGTACGTCATCGGAGAGGAGGGCCCAGAGGAAAATCAGACATGCACAAGAAAGGACTCTCTGGGAATTGGGGCAGGAGGCACTGGGGGATGGGGAGGGAGAGGAGTGGGGAGGAGGAGCAGGGGGTACGGGGGGGGGGGGGGGGAGGAGGAGGAAGGGAGGGAACTGGTGTACCTAATAAGTTTGTATGAGCTGAAATAAAAAAAAAGAAAAAAAAATAAACCTATGTAACACAGTAATTGCAAGGATTATGAACAAGAGAGATGGGGTAGGAGGGCCAAACCAGAAACAAGGAGAGAGGGGACCATGTTACAGCAGAGAAAATAGGCCTCCATCAAGGTCTGCAAGTAAGTAATGAGAAACCTGGTTAAGTTCACAGATGTTCTTTCCTGATCTCACCAGAAGGGGGGGCATACAATCTAGCAGATAAAAAGTAATCATTTTGCAAATGGGTGATGGACCCCTCCCTCACTGAGGTTTCCTACTCTTATTACATCTACCCTTGAATGTGCTATTATAACAAGACTCCAGTTTAACAGCTTTTTGTCTCTGGCCAGGGGGTGACATACAGTGCCCAGCAGAATGGAGTGAAGGGCATTGCAGGAGCAGCAAAACTGCAAAAGAAAATCAACAAACCACAATCCAGAACTTCAGAGACTCTATAGATCAATCACATAGAACTAGGCCAGCCTAATCTCTCCCCATTCTGGAGCTCAGGGACATTTGCGGAAGAGGGGGCGGAAAGATTGTAAGAGCAAAAGGATGGGAGGAGCAACGATTTGCAAGATTCTCAACAATAGTTGGGGCCAAAGCAATCATAATGGGACTTTGCATGCCCTGCGCAATGTCCAATGCACTGTTGCCCTCATAAAGTCTAGCATCTGTTAAGGGCACCGAGACCCCTGGAGGCAAGGGATTGACAGCCATAGTAGTGATCCTATGCTTAAGGGGAACAAGAGAAAGGGCTTATGGAAATGCCACTGGGTCCTTATATGTCATCGGAGAGGAGGACCCAGTGGAGAGTTAGGCGTACACAATAAAGGACTCTCTGGGAATTGGGGGGGAGGCACTGGGGGATGGGGAGGGAAAGGAAGGGGAGGAGGTTGTTCGGGGGGAGGAGGGGGGAGGGAGGGAACTGGTAAAAAATTTTTAAATGTATAATTAAATTTTTAATAAAAAATAAATAAATAAATAAATAAATAAAAAAGAAAATGGTTTCACCTTGGGCTTTTGGCCCTTGAAAGAAGCTGGATTTTCAAACCATGGAACATTCACACAGTGGTATTCATTTCCTCCACAATCCCAGTGCAAAGCACTAAGTTTTCCTTCAGTAATGCTCATATCTCCAACAATAGCAGCTGCTCTGCTGTCTGCTCTTCCCTCATCAGAAACTTCAAGGCTGCCAACACAATTCTCCTCTATGAAGCAAACCAGTCCACCATCTTTAAATTTAGCTCCATCAAAGTCCTTGTTCCCTTCATAACAAACCAGTTCCAAACAATCCACAAGTCTCTCAGCATTTCCATAATCCAAATGGCCCATTAAACGCTGCAGAATTTCATTTGTAATACCAAGACTCAAAATCATCAAACATTTCAAACTTTGTCCAACGAAACTTTTCAAAATCCACCAAATCCACAATTAGATTTATAAGCAATACCCCATTTCTCTGGTGCCAAATTCTGTTGCAGTTAACCTGCAACATTGCTGATAAATTACCACAAAATGCTTAAGGGAAAAAGGTGTTTATTACCTTATAGTCTGATTACAGTTCTTAGTCCCGCTTGAGAGGAGCGCTCACACCAACACCAGGGCTGAGGGAACAGGCCACACCATCTTCACATAATGGCTGAGAGATGGCGATCCTTACTTACCAGACCAGCATGTATAGCCAAGTATACACAAGGATGCCAACTTCCTCAACCAGCACTCTGTATTTTATTCACCTGTCTGGGCCCTAGTCTCATCCACTGTGGGGTGAATCTGCCTCATCAACTAAACAATCTACTTCAGGTTTGCTCTGGGCTTAACTCAACTATCAATTAATTACAAATGTATCCAGAGCTCGAGCCCTAAGCCATCAAGTTGACATCTGTACCTAACTATGACAGTGACTTTGATATAGAAGGAAAAGCACATTCTAGAAATATTTACAACTAAGTAGAATGTGTAGCTATTCTTTCACATTGCAGGCCATAAGAGTTTGGTTTTAATATATGACTAGGCATTTGTCAAGCATGGAGGGGGAAGATTTTCTATCCTGATTATGGAAAGAAAGTATTGCATGTTAATCCTTGGGACAATAAATCACCTTTAGTATAACAAGATCATTGATTACCTTCATATCTGACTTCTATGGCTACTGAAGTGAAACAAGGGGGTTTTAAAACATCTTCATTTAAAGCAATACTGTGTTTCATGATTTCCCAGTTAAGGACTGGGGGAGTGGGGGAGGGGGTTGAGTCAGGTATTCTCCAACTTTTCCAAGTATTTTGACTGAAGCATGTAAGGGAACATCTGAGCATATTCTCCTAATGCATGTGCACAGCCACTGTAATATCATTAGCACCTGCATTTTACTCTAAATACTGGGCTTAACTCTAAATTAACCCTTCCGGAAAACACCAACTCTTTCCAGTACTCTTAAAAACACACTTTTTCTGTTCTGTGGCCTCACACTTTGCATGGTAATTGAGACAATCTACTCCAGGAACCTGCAGCTTCATTTTCTTTTTTAGAAAAAAATTTTTATTCAATTGTGCATGTATGCGTGTGTGTGCATGTGTGTATGTGTAGAACCATAGACGAATTCGGGAACAACCATGGACCGCCTCCACTTCCTCCTTGTTTACTGTGACCCAGGATTCACAGACTCTGCCCTACCAGGGCCAGAAACGCAGGCTGCCCCCGCTTCTGCCTGGCGTCTATACGTGGGGTCTAGGATCCGAACTCAGGACCTTCTGCCTGCAAGGCAGAGGCTTAACCCCTGAGCCACCTCTCCAGCCCCTGCAGCTTCATTTTCAATTAGCGGGTCTGTTACTTTCCTGAATAAACACCTGGTCTAAATGATTTAACCAAACATATTTTTATATTTCAGATTATATCACTTGAGACGTCCTATGTGTGTTTTATGAACACAAAGCAAAAGATTCGCATATAACTTCAAATAGAAAAGGTCACAGCTTGATAGAATATATTTTAGATATGTTGGCACTGATACATACTTTAGTGTTACTATATTCATAATAATGCTATGTTTATGAATACTGAACAGTCACCTGGTCTACAAGATTTCAGGCCAAATGGGTTGATATCAATAAGGAAGAAAATTTTCTATTGATAATCGTGCATTCTAGTAGTTTATATTTTCACTCCAATTAAAGAAAGGTCGAGGGGCTGGAGAGGGTGGCTCAGGGGTTAAGCCTCTGCCTTGCAGGCAGAAGGTCCTGAGTTTGGATCCTAGACCCCTTGTATAGACGCCAGGCAGAAGCGGGGGCGGCCTGCGTTTCTGGTCCTGGTAGGGCGGAGCCTGTGAATCCCGGGCAGGGTAAACAAGGAGGAGGTGGAGGCATCCATGGTGGTTCCTGAATTTGTCCGTGGTTCTACACACATACTCATACATGCATACACATGCGCACACACACATAAATTCACAATTGAATAAATAATAAAAAAATTAAAAAAAAAAAGAAATGTTGGGCATTATGTGGTCATCCTTTTGTAATGATTTTAGTTCTGCTAACCCTTGCTACCTATTCTTGCAATACATTAAATCTTCTGCTCTTTCTTGTGGAAATTAACTTTCGTAATTTGATATTCTGAAAATTGCGAATTAGGCAAAACTGGTAAACCTCTGTTAATATCAGATGGAGAATAATATGTATTTCTTTAACTCATGTATCTGTTCTGATCATGTATGCAGCTCATTTGTTCCAAACTATGTGCATATGATATGCAGCTGCAACAATGTTCTAAAGTCATTATGATCACCATTGTCTTCCATAGTTTTTCATTTCTTCCACTGCACAAGTAATTCAATACTTTTCTCTTCCAATTGCTCTGTAATTTCTTATAGACTGACTTAAATGGCTAACCAGGAGGCAGTGTTAGAAAGACAACAATGAGATAAAAAGCACATCCCTTCGCACAGGCAGAAGATCAAACATCCTCCATGTCCATTTATTTTCACATCAAAGGATTCACTGAGTCATAGTCATTGAGTTTCACTCATATTCCTTGATCTCTAGACAGGTGAGTAGAAAAGGAAGATGGATACACAGATAACTTCAGCTTTTGTAGTTACTCTGTTCTCAAAGAATATTTTAAAAGCCCCAGTAGGTGCCTGATATCAAAGACAGTATCAAACCTATGTATATGCTATATTTTACTATCATAAATACTTACTAATTTTTTCAAGTATGTGTGTGTGTGTGTGTGTATCAGAAAATACTGTGTGTTCCTGCGAAGGCCCAAGGGAGACTTGAGGAACCATCCTGGATTATATTACATCCTTTTTGCTTTGCCCTAGGGTTTTCCATTCCCTGCCTTCCAGGCTGCTGCCATTTCCCACTGAGCATTTATACATGGGATCTGAGATCCACGCAGTGAATTCTAACTTATAAATTAGGCATGCAATAAGAGATTAAATATTACAATTACAGCAATATAGTGAACCACATGTTAAGTGAATAGAGTCTGTCAAAATATCTCATTTTATCTTTACGCTTAGAGAAAGCACTTTATAGTTTCTTTTCTTTGGAATATGCAAAATGCTGGCATTGCTACCCTTACCCTTTTGGATCAATACTAAATGAAAGAAAGGTGACTGGCACACCTGTAATGTGGTTTCACAACAGTCAATCAACTGAGAGGAACATATATTCTTAACAGATAAGTGAAATATGAAACCTATGATGTGTGGATATGATGAATAAAGGGATGATTCACAGTCCAGATGGGATGCATTTCACACAACACTCAGTTTAGAATTTAGGAATTGTTCATGTCTCAAATTTTGAGTCCCATACTTTCAGATCAGGTTGGTCACAAATAATCAAAATAAGGGAAAATAAAACATCAATTAAAATTGTGGATGAGATATTGTGTGACATAACTATGTGGTGTTCCAGGCCTAGCACAGCAATATACAGCACATATTGGATCCCTGAACGGGAGGCTATTATTCCTGAGTTGGGGAGCCTGCTAGAATATACTAATAACAGCTTCTAGGGATTAAATGGGTAAAGTTTTATTTTGCAAGAAGTGTTTTAGGGTGATGTATGGGAGACAGATATTAAATGACGTAAAATTATGTGAGATAACTTGCCTCTATTAAGATGAGATATAGAGATAGACATCTAAACAATGTGGTCTTCCCTGTGTATATGAAATAAGAATTAACATTTTGTCACTAGAGTTAATAATACACATGAACTATCTAAAACAATGTGAATTTCAGTAAGTTCTCAATCCAAATAAATGTGTAGAAGTCTGAATGCACCACAAAAGCGATGGGGAAAACAGTCAGTAGTTTATTATAATCATTCAACAAAAAATTCTTAGATATGAAGAAAATGGGACATATTAGAAAGATTTACAAAAAAAGGACCCAATTTCACTTTTGACAGGTTGTTCTAGATTGCTGGTTTCAAAATGTCATGAAATGAAGATGAAGTGACCACACTCAAATATGTTGTGAAAACCAAAACCTAATGTTCTAGTTATCAATTTATTGTCTTCCAGTTCCTTAATTAGTACCTTTTTTATCTTCTGAATATACCCACAGTGCTATAGCTCTGCTGGTTTATCTACTATCATTTATTGAAGAAATACCACCCTATCTCCTTGTACCCCCTCCAGCGCTGAATATGTTATATTCAAGAGAACATATGAGAGTAACTGATGTTTAGCCAAAAAAGGAGTCATCATGGGTCCCATCATTATTGAATCACTTTCTATCTGGAGAAATAAAACAAAGCTATAGACATTGCTTAAATTATTCTCCACTGAAAGCTAAATTAATTCATGTTAATACATATTTAGATTAAGATATAACAGAGAAAATAAAGTGGTGATAATGAAAACTAGCTATAGGATAATCAACTAAAATATTCATAAATGTTAATTCCAGCTAACACTGCATAAGTGGTTCTATTGCTTCTTTTGCAATTTTTTCAGACATAATATTGTTAATAGACATGAAAATGAATACTCATGATAATAACTAAGAGTATTTATGCGCTTTACAAACACAGTTGAGAAAATAATAACAAAAGCAGTGGAGAAAAAAGATCAGTTCTGCTTTTGGAGAAAAATTCAAATGATGCTTCACCCAGCAATACTTACATAATCAACACTTAATGAACTGCAATATGCAGTACTCCTTTTAATTTCCAGCAGGTATTATAAGCTCATAAAATTATGTTATTTTAGGCAAGGAAAAAACTCATAACTATTACAGAGAGGCAAAACTCCATGCTATTTTACCATAATAAGATTTTCCCCTTCCTGACATTCTAAATGCCTATAATTTTAGTCACTGAGACCCTGTGTAAGTTTTACAAGCAGAAAGCTCAAGTGCCTTATTATCTTTGCTATTTATAGAGCACAGATTCACCTGATTCTGGATCTCTGGAATACCTGTTTTTAAAGCCAGTATTCCAAATGCAGAGACAACATCTTCTATAATCATAGCATATCATTGACCTTTGATTGAGAAATGCGCAGCTGAATTAAAGTGCATCAAAATTACTATATTAAAGTGGAAAAAGTAATTGGCACCTAATAGAGGATAGATCAAACTTACAACGGAATTTAAAAATACATGGTCAAAATCTGGCAGAAATGTCCAGAATTTTTTCTTTAATTTAATTAGCATGTGTCACTGGTTTTATGGTCCTTTGAGGCACAGTATGTATATTAATATTTGTTTTATAATATATTGTTTATATTTTAGTTAAATTCCTGGTTCATAGAAAAGGCTCAACTGCTATTGAAGATGTGGCATAGATAATGTGTTATATGATAAATTGTCTACCAGAAAGAAACAAGGGTTTAAAAATCTTCCTGGAACTGAGGGTGCAGCCTTATAGTAAACCATTTGCCTAGCATGTGTTAGACTTTAGGTTTAATCATCAGCATCACAAGTAAAAATTCTATATTATCCATTTAGTTATATCATGGTCAAGGTAAATGAGCAATAACCCAGTGTTACTTAGAACTTAATAATTGCTAGGTGACTTAAAGATGTTTACCATATACCTTTTATCATACCTAACATTGTTGTTGCTACCCCACATTTTCCACTAAATAAATTTTGATACCTCTAATTATAATATACCATAAATGAAAATAAATGCTTAACATTTAGACAAAAAGACTCATTCTGTGAGCATGAGATTATGTTGCCATAGAGTAATGTCTTTGTCAGTCAAAGCTGTTACATGTATAATTTTTAATTCCCTTTTCTAATAGCGTTGTACTAGAATATGGAAAGGCTACTGATTTTTATGTGTTCCTTTTTGTGTCCTGAATACTTCATGTAATCATTTATCTGTTCCAATAGTTTTCTCTAAAGTCATATCATAAGCAAAAAAGTGTGTGTGAACAAACACACATACACACACACACACACACACACACACACACACACACACCCCATTACACTTTTGCCTATCTTGTAAGGATTACTTGCTTCTTTCCTTGCCCAATTGCTCTATACAATATGGAGTAAGAAATGGTAAATGTGGGCATCCTGGCTTCATTACAGAAGCTTAGAGAAAACCTTCCAGCCTTTGACATGTTTATGAACTAGGAGAATCAATGTTGCAGCTTCTATCCAAGCATGAATGGCTTATTTTACGAAAGTACTTAAATATGCATGGAAAGAAAAAAACACAAATATTCAAACCAGTCAACAACCAAAAAGAACAAAGGCATCACATTTCCAAATATATAAAAACAATATATTTTATGGGACCTTCAGTGATTCTGCGAGAGTACCTACCCTGGAATCCACTGGGTTACAATTGGTATTCCCAAAGCTATAGTTACACATGGACTGTGGTTGAACACAGTGGGTCTCAAATCCATACAAAAAGATGTAAATGTGAGAAACTTCTAGGAAGAAGAGGGCTAACAGAGATAGGAGAGGGACTAGAAAATAGGTGGGATTACAGTAAAGGCAATGCACTATATACACATATGAAATTGTCAGTACACAAATTTGCTAAAAGTTAAAAATTAATATAAATTATAAAGTGACTATAATATAAAATGGTACTCACAGGAAAGAGACACATTTACCGATAAACATGATTAAAAGGAGGAAAATTGACTTTTAATAAAAGTACAAAGAACGATCAAAGGGTAAAGGGCTGACTTTTCAATAAGTAGGACTAGGAAAGCTAGCTAATCATCTGCATGAAACTGAAATCTCATGACTGACAACATACAAAAAAAAGTTAATTTTAGATAGCAGAAGAGATGGCTTGGGGTTAAGCCTCTGCAAAGCAGGACCTGGGTTCACATACCAGATTCTATGTAAAAACACAGGGCAGAAATGGCCACAGCTTGCATTTCTGGCCCTGGAAGTCAGAGCTTGAAAAATTCCAGAGCAAAGAAATAAGGAGGTAGAGCAATGTAGTATTATTCCAGAAGTGACCCTTGGCCCTTCACAGATATGCAGATATGCAGTGCCTGCGGATAAACCTGGACATAGACACACAGTCTCTCTCTCTCTCTCTCTCTCTCTCTCTCTCTCTTTCTCTCTCTCTCTCTCTCTCTCTCTCTCACACACACACACACACACACACACGCAAATGCAAAAAATACACAAGATTAAAACTACTGGTGAAAACAGAAGGAAACCTTCACAACACTGGTCAAGGACAATGTTTTCTTTTATATGACATAAAAAGCATGAAAAGCAAAAGTAGACAAAGGACAGACTAAGAAATATTCTATGTAACAAAATAATCCACAATGTGAAGAAACAACTGCAGAATGGGGGATGCTAATCTCATACTTGGTAAGTAGTTAACACAAAATATATTAAAAATTTAAAATCAATTGCAAGAAAACTGAATTTAAAAGAGTGCAAATGACCCAAACTTCTGAAAACAAGTCAAATGGACACCACATACATGAGATTGTTCAGCAGGTAAAGGTGGCTGCATGGAAATCTGATAACCTGAATCTGTTCCCTAGAGTCCATGTGGTAGAAAGAAAACACAAGCCTCTGAAACTTGTCCTCTGATCCCCTCAAGCATACACCTTCTCTCATTCTCTCTCTCTCTCTCTCTCTCTCTCGCTCTCTCTCGCTCTCGCTCTCGCTCTCTCTCTCTCCCTCTCTCTTGCGTGCGCGCACGCACGCTCTAGCTATCTCTCTCTGGTTGCCTGCCTATCTGTCTATCTATGATAAAGAGAATTAAAAAAATAAAATTAAAACAGTATATGATCCGACCATCCTCTTTTTGAATCCTCATATAAAGAAACAGAAATTAGTGTGCCAAAGAAGCATCTTCGCTCTCATGTTCTTTACATTGTTAGGACAATGAGTGAGGAAAAATGTGGTATATACGAGCATTAAAATACTGTAAAATCTTGCAAAACTAACACAGGAAATTCTGTCATTTCCACCAAGATGGATGAATGTGAAACATGAAAAATAAAGTAAGTCTGCCACAGAAAGAAAAATATTGCATACTATGTATAAAGTCTAAAAAGGTTTCAATAATATAGACATTAGAATAATAATTGCTAGAAGCTGTGAAGAAAAACTGGGGAGTTATTAGTCAAAAAGTACAAAGTTTCAATGTGATGCAAAAATGAGGCCAGTCATACAACAAGTGATGATAATTAATGCATTATATTTCAAACAGCCAAAAAAGTAATTCCAAATGTCTCATTTGTGCCTAAAGTACTTATTTTATATGTTAATTTCCTCAATTTGATCAGTCCACCTTTCATAGACATTAAAACATCGTACTATAACTTATACATGTAAGCAACTTGATTTATCAATTAAAAATGTTTCTAAAACAACTTTTTCACATATATCAACCAAACAGATCTCATATTTCACTAATTTTACATCTGCAATTTCATTGTGGGAAATACGACTCTTTTTATATATATATATATTTTTTTTTATTTCCACTCATACAAACTTAACAGGTACACCGGTCCCTTCCCTCCCTCCACCTCCCACCCTCCTGTGCCCCCTTCTCTCCCCCTTCCCTCCCCATGCTCCAGTGCCTCCCCCTCCCATCCCCGGAGCATCCTTTAATGAGCATGCCAAACTATCCTCTGGGTCCTCCTCTCCGATGAGGTGCAAGGACCCAATGGCAGGGAAACACTACTCTTATATGGTGTCTGCACAAATTCCATGGTGACATACCACTCATTTCTTATCACATTTTTCTGCTTCATAGGTATGTGTCATCAAACAACTCACAATCCATGAATTTCTACACATAAACAGGTGCTTTATATAAAGGAAACATATTTCCTTCCCTTTAGGGCTATGTAAACCATGGCAAACAGACAGATATAACATGGCTTTCTCCCCTTAATTTGCATTCTAGCTAGAGTGCCAAATAAAAATAATAACATTTGTACATATACACTAACACATGCAAATTACCACTGGGTTGTAGTTTTACCTTTAAGAAATAGGGGTTTTTACAGTACATTAATGCTCAGGAGTAATGCATTTTATCTAGTGATAAATATGGTAGCATGAACTCAACATTTTCTTCTGAGATTAGTTTATAATTACAACTCATCTTTATATTCATTATTTGGAATATTTTCTAAAACATTTGAAACAGAACCTTCTAAAAATGAAAATATGGACAATGTGGGGATACAGTGGAACAGGAACTGTTCAAAATGATAAGAGAAAATTATACCAGGCAGCAGATTCAGGGCAATAACTCCAACTTATCAGTTAATTGGGCACAAAGATTTCTGATAATGAATCTCCAAAGATGGAAATATGGCGAATCTTCACCTAGCCATTGTCTCACAAAGCAAAGAAAACTCATTAGTTTACAGAAAGAAACTTTGTTTCTGCAGGAAAAAAAAAGTCTTAAGGTATCATCTGCAGAAAGAACACTGAGAAGTAGAGCAGGCAACACTCCCCCCTGTGATCCTACAAAAGTCACAGAAACACTGTTCACAAAAAGGTCATACTTATCCAGATTCTTCAAAAAAAATCACAGAGAGTATAACATTCCATCATGGCTAAATGAAGGCCTCTCTTCAAAGTAGAAACCATAGAATGACATACAGAAGTGCACAAAAGATTTAAGTAACACATTGCAATGATGGTAGATTCAATGAAAACCAGAAGTGATTTATACATCCATTATGCAATTTTGCCCAAATTAGAAGTTCCTTAAGTCATCCTCAAGTAGTATATAGTTATCTTGTTTGAAAGTCATACATTTGACAGACCAGCAGTATCATGCTGCACTTCCATAATATTTGATAACCTGAACAGTGAACCAAAACTTTATTAAAGAATCATCTCTGCAAGAAGGATTGTGTTCTATACCTCTTTGCCATTGGGCTAAGATATGTCACTTGGTTTATCAAATGATGTATTAGTGAAAGCATAATATGCCACAGCTGAAAAGACTTTCAAAATTCACTCTGTTGTATAGGGCTCTCTTTTCACTCTCCTTCTGTGAGGCTGGCATAGTCTAAGAAAATCGTCTGCTTCTTCAAACTTATTGTCACAACGAAGGAGAAAGAACATAGAACTGCACTTGACCTGTAAAAGTTGTGAAAAGCTAGACAGAAGTAAGTTTTGTAGATGAAACTTCTGAGATTTGAGGACTACATGTTGCCTTTTTGACAATTCAGCAAAGATGATGGGATCACACAACATACCAGAAAGAAATTAGCCTTTCGTGAATTAGCTGTCTTAAACAGGTATTCTTTCAGATAGTCTGTGGAAAACATACTGTCCTTCTTACCATCTATAAGAAAAAGGCAGACAACTGATTCCCTCTGTGTCAAAAGCAAGTGATTTGAAAAACTAGACTCTCAGGAGTATGGAGATAAATACTAAAATAGTTATAACAGGAGGAGGACTGAAAGGCAAGGAAAGACCCTAATCTGTTATGGATGTTTTCAATCTACTAGATATGTTACATACTCTTCATTTGATATTTGTGAAAAACCCAATTTGACCACATTTAAAAAATATGTTTAAGTAGTAGTTGATAAACTCCCACAAATAAAGACATAGTCAATTACATGTCTGAAATTAATCCTATATCAGATTAAATCCAAAGTTTATACTCTCTTATTGTCCTCTATTACAGGCTTCCCATGACAATGTGAATTGATTGGATAAGCAGAAATAATTATTCCTGTGATTACTTGAGAAGATGTTGGAAGATAATTGCTGGATTTGGATCTTAAGCATTCCCCAATGACTATGTGTTGAAGACTTAGTCACCAGCGTCCAGCTCTATTTGGAACTAATGAATCTTTTGAGATGGACCGCAGAGAAACTAAGTTAGGTCACTGGATGCATGTCTAAGGAGATATTTTACTTTCTTCTTGCTTCCTGATTACTGGACTCTTCTACCATGTTTTATCCCCCAGGATGTTTTACCTCATCTCTGACCAAAAGCAATGCATCATATAGACTGAAATATCTGAATTCTTGAGTCAAAATACTCTATCCTTCTTATAGTTATTTTTTGGGAGGAAGGGCAGGCATGGTTTTGGTCACACCAATAGGTAACTTAAAAGCATATCAAGACTTGGTCTAAAATAAAACGGTTGCAAAAGATTATTTGATTTGTTCATAAGTCTATAATGTAAGCTAATGTTTTCTTCAATCATTTGTTATTTCTATTTTAATTATTAATGGTCATAATAAGCATGAAAAATTTGAAAAATTCACAAAGGAAAACACATATCCCTGAGGGTCATGTATTAAACCTAAAAGCAATGAATAACATAAAGACAATTATGTTCATTATATAGAATATTAATCAAATATTGTGTTTCAAATATGGCTCTTAAATTTGCACAAATGCCTTTCTTCTAATTTTAGTGTTCTATTCATGTGAAATTTGATATTTCTATTATGCATTCCTGTGATAACAATGCACTTCTATGCTGTGTTTCAATTTTTTTGCACTTAACTTCCCTATATTTGGAATATGTTTCCGTATGGAAAGACCTAAATCATCTTTCCTTGGTATTCAGATTTGATATTTAGGAATTCAGCTCTTTCTTATTTCATTTTATAAGTAAAATTGCACATTTTGATGGTTAATCTTACATATTGCCTTAGGTCAATATGACCTGAGCATAGTGAGTTAAGTAGAGAATGCTGGAAATTGGTGTCAGAAAGATAGGGTACAAAGGTTATACAAAAAGTTGTTTGTAAGCCATATTAAGAAATTTTCATTTTATTCCAAACAAAATAGCAAGATGAAAGAGGATTTTAGGCATAGTAAAAATCATACACTGAAAACATCATGCTCACTAACAGTAGATAAGACTACAGGGGACTGGAATGCAGACTTTAAGAATGCATTACAAAAATTTAAGTAGTGGACCTGCAAATATGGTTCAATGAAAAAGTGCTTATCCTTAAAGCATGAGTAATCTTCAGGATAAGGTGGATAGCTAGCCTAGAGATTTGGAGAGTTCTGAGTTCCATTGACAGACCTCGATTTAATCATACATAAACACATAAAGCTCTCAAAGAAGACACCAATTATCAATTTTGGACTCCATTCCTATGTACATACATGGTATGTATAACTGCACATATATGTGTACCCACACACATGTGCATACATGGATGCATCAATGTCAGGATCTCTGCCCCCACATACACATCAAAAAATTCTAAGCAAAACATGATAATGATGTAGACTAAGGAGGTACTAGAAGAAATAGTAGGAAACAGACATTCAGAAGTTATTTTTGAAGCAGAGTTGACATGATTTGCTTGTGGATTAAACATATGTGGCTTGAGGGGCAAGGTAAAATCATGCCTTATTCCAAATGTTTTTAGCTTGAGAATTTAGATAAATAGTGGGGCAGTATTCTAAAATATCCACAGACTAAGAAGTACAAGTTTACAGGGACAATAGGTCTATTGCTTAATCCTTTCCTACTGAAGTGACTAAATGACATTCAAACATTTGTCACATAAGCCTTGACCTTTTCACTGACCTGAACTTTGAGGACATCCATGGTATCTTTGCTTAGATGTCATGTAGTGCAATGTAATCACTTGGGAAGTTAGTATAATAAGAATAGTGGAGTGTGAAATGCTGAATTCCTGTAACCTCACACGGTTTATATACAAAACCAATAGAAAACCAGAAAAAAACAGTAACTGTGACTAAAAAGAATCAGTGAAAAAATTAGAAGGTAAAAAACAATAATGTGATGTCATAAAAGGTAAAAATATTTAAGAGTGGATTATATAAACTTCAATTGAGTGAATAAATTGGTGGGACATATAATGAAGTGACCCTTAGATTTCACAATGTGCCAGGACCAAAATACAGATGACTTCCTTTCATTATTTTATATATTCTAAAATTATAAACTTTATACAAACATTATTTGACAACTCAGTTATATTTTATGTCAGCTTTTATCTTTTTTCATCCAAATTAACATTTATTTATATTAATAACTAAATTTGTACTTTATCATCGATGGATTCACATCAAATTGTAAAATTTTCTTGACCTCTTTGCTTGCAGTTTGAAAGGAGGAACATGAGGTCTTGACCATACTAACCAAATTACTGAATCATATCCACAGACCTGTGAAAGACTTCTGATGCACAAATTTTTTGTCCAACATTTTGAGAGAGATGGAGAAAGACCAAAGAAGGGAAAGAGAGAGATAGAAAGAGGAGAGAGAGAGAGAAAGAGACCTTATAAAGAAATTATCTATGGCTGATTTGAAATTCTTACATCACAGTCTTTCCGACTATCTGGTTTGTGATTCTCAGTTCTGTGGATGATTCTCTTCAATTTAATATTTAACAAAATGTATAGATTATTTGATCATAATAAATATTTTAGTTTTATTCATTTTAGTTTGATGAGATGCAGAACCTTTATAACAAGAGAATTGTCTTATGACATTTAGTTTGCCTGGTGTAAATCTGCATTTTTTTTAAACACACAAAATATTATTTTCCAAACTAAATGATTTTGAAACCATAACATTCCTTCATAAGTTTTTTTTCAATATTGTTTTGATTCAATGTTCATACCTGTCTTCCATTAATAGGTATATTTTATTTGTTCCCTTATGTATTGTACCTCATCATCATATTTAAGATGCTGAAGAAAGTGAAGAAGGAAGGAAGGAAGGAAGGAAGGAAGGAAGGAAGGAAGGAAGGAAGGAAGGAGGGAGGGAGGGAGGGAGGGAGGGAGGGAGGGAGAGAGGGAGGGAGGGAGGGAGGGAGGAAAAGAAAGAAGGGAGGGAGAAAAAAGAAGGAAGGAAGGGAGGAAGGAAGGAAGGAAAGAAGGACGGAAGGAAGGAAGGAAGTAGAAAGAAAGACAGAAAGAAGGAAAGAGAGAGAGAAAGAAAGAAAGAAAGAAAGAAAGAAAGAAAGAAAGAAAGAAAGAAAGAAAGAAAGAAAGAAAGAAAGAAAGAAAGAAGCAAGGAAGGAAGGAAGGAAGGAAGGAAGGAAGAAAGGAAAGAAGGAAGGAAGGAAGGAACATGAGATAAATCAGAAAGAAATGTGTTAAAGAATCTCTATGTATATCAGCATGACTCTGAAAGAATGGAGAAGATTCCCATAACTCAAAAAGGAGATACAAAACACTGCCGGATAAAGCAAATCATTATTGTCTTCAAAAATGGCATTTTATTCAAGAGGAGGACACAGAGGAAAGTTTGATATACACATTAAAGGATGCTTCAGAGATGGGGGAGGGGACACTGGGAGAAAGGGAGGGAGGTGGGAAAGGAAGGGGAAAAGGGGGGAGGGAGCAGGGAGGTCCAGGGAGAGGTGGAGGGAAGGAGGGGTACCTGTTACATTTGTATGAGCAGAAAAATAAATAAATAAAAAAATTGATATAAAAATGGCATTTTATTTGGGCCATAAGAAATATCATAATGAAAAGCTTAGAAACAGAAAAAGTATATGGTCTATTTAAAGAAGAAAGAAGAGAAAGGTATATGTATATGGGAAGAGAATTATTTATTGCTTTTTGTTTTTGATATGTTCAGGATTGTTAGCAAGTAGATGCCCAAGAAGGTGTGCTGGTATGAAGAAGGATGTGGGCAGTACTGGGGTATCGTGAATAGTGAATATGTGTGTGTAAAGGTGTTAAATACTGTGCTATAGGATGTATACAGGACTATATGGGGCATGCAGGTGATATATACATAAAAACCACAAAACTCAGAAAATGACTGTAATCAACAAACATTTTCAAGTATAACCTTAAATGTTAATGTACTTTACAATCAGAGACATGGGCTAAAAACATAGATTAAAAATCACAACCCATCAATCTGCTGACTTCAAGAAACACATCTAATCATGAAACATAGGCACAATCTCAAGAAAGAAAAGCTGGCTCTCAAAAGCTAATGGAACAAGAAAACAAACAGAACTGGCAATTTTAATATTCAACAAAACAGAATTCAAACCAAAACAAAATATTGGACACTACATATTGGTCAAAGGAACAAGCTATCAAGAATATTTCACCCACCATGAGCCAGATTTTTCCCATCAATTGGATAATCTCATGCAGGCTTGTTTAGGGCTTGCCTTATCTAAAATACTTCACAGATGTGCTGAAACTTGAGCCTGTAACTGTCATTTTGACATGTATATCAAACTATAACAGCTTTGCCTGAAAAATAAATACCAGATTATTTACTCTGTATATCAATAGAAATATGGTGTGATAAATTGGACTCTGGATTCAACCCATAAACTTTAGTTTTTCTCATTTTTGTCTTCTTTGAATCTGGTTGTTTCTGAGTTTTGAGTTCATTGGCCTTTGAAAGAACATACTAATTTCTTCTTTGGCTATTTACCATAAATTCTACTCAAGTACTGCCTTACCTCTGTCTTTTATACTGTAAGAAGAATTTGTTGTTACTCATTTACAGATGTCTCTTTTCTCCATCTTTTGCTGTTCATTCTTGTAAATTATCACTTTATTCCTTCATTATGATTTTCATTGAGAATTAGGAAAAGAAGAGGCAAATTCATGGGTTTGATTTTCTGTAGGAAACTGAAAGTTTTAAAATTTTGTTTAAAAGAAGATAAAATGCACATTCTTTGTTCCATTTGTAAGCAATTATGTAAGTTCTAGAAATCTATACAGTAGTTACTAGTGCTATATTTTACATGCAAATGTTTCAGAGTTTTAATTCTCATGTAAAGGTCACCACAAAAATCAGCAAAAGTAAACTATAGATGGGCTAAAAATAAAGTAAGATCACATCATAGGGAGTCTTTTTTGGTGATTGTGTCCGTTCCTCAAGTACTGACCAGTGACATCTGGGATAACCTGACGTGCATTGGGCTTGTAAGAAAACCAGATTATCGCTGTAAAATGAGTCTAGAATCAATTATGGCATTCAGAAAAGAAAGGGGAATGGAGCCAAAAGAGGAATTCTGGAGAATATGTAAGATCTATATGAGATGATGGAAGGGGAAGAAAATGCAGATTTATGGGGGAAAAATCATCCCCAGGAAGTAAAGGCAAATGAGATCACATTTAGAGATAGAAGCAAGTAAATTATAAGAGCTATAAAAGTCATCAGATGACTCATCTCTTGCTCCATGAAAGAAAGTTCATTCCTGTCATTCTTAGCATTGAGGGGATAAAGAAGTATCATATGTTTGAGTCTAATGTGTTACATCATGACTTCCAAACTACACAGTAAGACCCTGTCTTTACAAAACTAAAAGGAGAACTTCTCATGATACTGAAAGATATTCTGATGCTGTGGGATCAAAAAAAGAAAGAAGAGAAAATTTTTTTTCTTTTTTCTCTCTAGTTTCAAAATACGATAACTGTAGGAATCTGGAATGTTAATCAAAACCAGTACCATTTTCCATCAATTTGTTTCATCTTATCACATTCTATTTCAAAATAATAATATACTTGATAGATAGAAATCAGCCAAATATGAGTAACCTTGTATTGATTTAAAGGCAAAATATTTCAGGGCTATTTAAAGTTTATCTTAAATTCAATTGAAAATCGTGTTGTCATTTTTTTTCCTGACTCTGTTCCCTCCAGCACACTCAGATTCAAGTTTTTACCTAACCTCTAACCACAGCAGGACCTCTGAGTGCTGTTTAACTTTATTCATTTCATTTGTAAAATAGACTTTCTAACATTTTCTCTGTTTCTATCACAGCATCATTGTAAGGATCAAATAAGATACTGTGAACATTCATCATGAACACATGTTGCTTAGACACCTTTGTCTTCCAGATGAAAATTATGGTTGTCTCCTATCCAGCATACCATCCTGACAGCTATTTGCTGTGCATGTCTTTTTTAAATGTAATTATTTATTTACAGCAAGCTGGGTTTATGTCTTTGCCCTGATCACACCCCCCCATTTCTCTCCTCTCCTATCCTCTACACATCCTTTTCCCACTCTCCGCTCCCTTCATCCAACTCATAGCTTCAAAGAACTCCTAAAACTGTAAGAATTATAAGACCAACATGAGAATAAAAATATTATTCATTAAGTGTCCAGAAGGAAAGGAGACATAGAAATTATCTGACAAAGAATAATAGTTTTGCTAAGCTTAGCTAGCTATAAAAGAACACAACAGAATAAGAAAAACAATATATGAATGAAAGTGAGAAGCTGTACAAAGACAAAAATCATGAAAGTGAAATAAAATGGGAGATAAAGAAGAGAATGAATGGATAAAATAACAATAAAAGACAGTAACAGTACTGGCAGAACACTACTATCAGTTAAATAGTGGCATGAATGTCAAGAGAGGAAACCAACAGCTTTTTTATTTCCTTATATAAAAAAATGGGTTTATGTCTTTGCCCATTTCCCTCTTCTCTCACCACCCCCATCCACACATCTTTCTCCTACTCTCCCCTCCATTCATCCATCCTGGTAGGTCCAAAACACACCCCACACACTGTCCTTTTGCTTGTGAATATCTCCATACTCCCTTTGGGATTCTTGTGTTGGTAATGAGTCAAATTCCTCATAAACTTTATGTGTCTCTTCAGTGGATAAAGTTGGAAGTGTTGTAGTTCCTCTTCCCTTGTGCAGAACCTGTCATAGACACTCTCTGAGAGCAACTTTATCTTCTAAGATCCTAGTTAGTCCTCAGGGAGATGTTGATACATTGGTCATTGCATAGATCTGGTAGTAAAGGCTCTCATCTCAAAGACCTTCTGCTTACAGCAGCCCTGTCTTGGCTGGAGTGTGTTGGTCATTCAGGAGTACCTCATGCTATCTTTAAGCTCCTACAAACTTAGCTCCTCCTCTTCCATAAGTTTCCCTGGGTCTTGTATGGGACTGATTAGGGTTGAGTATTCCAGGTTCACTGATATTCTGTATACTGGCCTGATGTGGTTTTCTACCTCACTAGTCTTCCATTGTAATAAGGTGCAACTTGATTGTGCTCTGAAAAATTTTCATATCTAAGTTCCTTTTCTCCACTCTCTTGCGATCTTTCCACTACCCCTAAGCTATGTATCTTTTTGGATATAGAGAATATTATAGAAATTTTCCCTTGAGTGTATCATTTTGAGGACTTAATACTAGGTTATGCTTATAAGGGAGAACATGTGATGTCTGTCTTTCTGTGTCTGGGATACTTTACTCAGTATAACTTCTTCCAACTCCATCCATTTGCCACCACATTTCATTAATTCATTTTTTTATTGATAGCTGAATAGTATTCCATTGTATACATGTACCACATTTTCATTATCCATTCATCTACTGTTGGGCATTTAAGCTGATTCCATGACTTTGCTATTGTGAATAGAGCTGCAATGAACATGTATGTACATGAATCTCTATAGTACAATGAAGCATTCTTTGGGAATATTCCCAGGAGTAGTATAGCAGGGTCATATGACATTTCAATTTTTGACATTTTAGGAGCTGCCACACTGATCACAAGAGTAGTTGTACAAGTCCGCTTTCCCAACAGCAATGTATGAGGGTTCCTTTCTCCCCCCATTCTCTCTAGCATTTGTTGTTCTGTGTGTTTTAAATTTTAGTCATTCTGACCAGAATGAGATGACTTCCTGTGGTACTTTTCATTTGCATTTTCCTAATGGCTAGGAAGGTGGAATATTTTTAAGGTATTTGTTAGACATTTTAATTTCATCCTGGAAAAAGTTTCTTTTACGTTCCAAAGCTCATTTTCTTATTGAGCTATTTATCTCCTTGGAGTTTAATTTTTTTGACTTCTTTATGTGCCTGGATATTTGTCCTCTATCAGATGTGTGGTTATTGAAGATTTTTTCTAAGTCTATGGGTTGTCTTTCTGCTCTGCTAAATATATCTTTTGCCGAACAGAAAATCTTTAATTTCATGAAATCCCACTTGTTGAGTGTTGAACTCATTTCCTGTGCAATGTGGTCCTGTTAAGAAAATGTTATCCTAGGCCAATCAGTCAGAGGGACTTCTTCACTCTTTCTCCTCAGGTTTTCAAAGTCTCTGGCTTAATATTAAGATTATCTGGACTTTATTTTTGTCAGGGTGACAAGAAAGGGTCCAGTTTCTGTCTTCTGCATGTTGATATCCAGATTCTCCAGCACCATTTGTTGAAGATGCTATCCTTTTTCCAATGGCTTTTCTGGGCATCTATGTCAAAAATCAGATGATTATAGGAGCTTATGTCTGGGTCTTCAATTCTTATCTATTGATCTACATGTCTAATTTGTAGCCAGTACCATGCTGCCTTTTATCACTATGGATTTATAGTATAGATTAAGGTCTAGTATGGTGATAACTCCAGCAGAGTTTTTATTACTCAGGATTGTTTTTGCTACCCTGGGTGTGTTGTGTTTCCACATGAATTTTGATACTGTTTTGTGAATTTCTGTGAAATTGACAAAATTGGATTGGAATTTTGATTGATATTGCATTGAATTTGTATATTGCTTTTGGTAGGATGGTCATTTTTATGATGTTGATTCTACCAATCCAGGAGCATGGGAACTTTTTCCATCTTCTGATGTCATTTGAATTTACATTCTTTAGGGTTTTAATGTTTTCATTATACAGGTCTCTCACATCTTCGGTTAGATTTATACCAAGGAATTTCATTTTTTTAGGATATATGGCAAGTGGAAATCCTTGGTGTTTAAGAAATTCAACGTTTTTTTAGCTTTTTTTTGTAACTTGCTACTCAACTGAACTTATTTATTAGTTCAAAGAGATTCCTTATGGACTTTTTGCGGTCTCTCTGGTAAAGAATCATGTTGTCTGTAAATAGGGATATCTTGACTTGTTTTTCCTATGTTTACTTTTTATCTCCCTCTCTTGTCTTATGGCTCAGATAAGACTTCAAGTACAATATTGAACAGAAGTGGTGAGAGTTAACAGCTCTATCTAGTCTCTGATGGAAGTGGGAGTGCTTAGAGTGATCTTTGCTATAGGCTTGTTGTATATGGCCTTTATTATGTTGATATAAGGTCCTTCCATTTCTATTGCCTCCAGAGCTTTGATCATAAGTGATGTTGGATTTTGTCAGAAGCTTTTTCTGTGTCTATTTAAAAAATCATGTGGTTTTGGTCTTTGCTTTTGTTTACATGATGGATTACATTTATTAATTTGCTTATGTTGAATGAACCTTGTGTGTCTGGAATAAATTTAACCTGGTCATAGTGAATGATATTTTTTATAAGTTTTTGTATCTAGTTTGCTAAAATTTTGTTGAAGATTTTTTCATCTGTGTTTATCAATGAGATTGACCTATAGTTTTCTTTATTTTACTGTGCTTTTATTTGTTTTGGGGATCAGTGTAACCTTAGCTTAACAGGAAGAGTGTGAAGTGTTCCATCCTTCACTATTTTGTGGAATAGCTTAAAGAGTAGTGGTGTTAGTTGTTCTTTAAATGTCTGGTAAATTTCTGCACTGAATCCATTCTGTCCTGGACTTTTTGGGGTGGGACTATTTGTAATTATTTCTTTAATTTTGTTACTTGATGTAGGTCTATTTAAATGATCCATTTCATCCCAATTCAATTTTGGTAAGTTGTTTGTACTCAAAAATTCATCCATTTCTTTCTGATTCTCAAGTTTTGTGGAATATAAATTTTTGAAATATAACCTTATGATTCTCTAAATTTCCTTTGGTTCACTTGTAAAATCTCCCTTTTCTTCTATAATTTGATGAATTTGGGTTTTCTCTCTTTTGGTTTAGGTTAATTTGTCTAAGAGTTTATCAATGTTGCTGATGTTTTTCAAAGAAACAGCTCTTTGATTCCTTTTATCATTTTCTTTACCTCCATTATGGATATTTTTCCCCTGATTTTATGATTTTCTGCTCATCTACTACTTTGTGGATTGGGGTTGGGTTGTTTTTGTTTCTCTAAAACTTTAAGCTGTGTTGTTAAATTATTTACTTGCGATGCTTTCATTTTTTTATATAGGTATCGAGTGCTACAATCTTTCCTTTTAGAATCCTTATGTCCCAGAGATTTTGATATGTTGTGTTTTCATTTTCACTCACTTTCAGAAATTTTTGAATTTCCGTTTTAACTTCTGTCTGAATCTATTCCTCATTCAGTATCATAGTGTTTAATTTCCAAGAATTTGTGTATTTTTTGTTTTGTGCCTTTCTGTGGATGTCTTGCTTTTTCCCACGGTGGTCAGATAAAGTGCAGGATATAATTCTAGCTATCCTGTATATGTAGAGGCTTGTTTTGTAACCCAGTATGTAGTCTATTTTGGAGAAATTTCCATGGGTTGCTGAAAGAACATGTATTCCTTGGGGTTATTATGGGAGGTTCAGTGGAGGACAATCATATCCTTTTGGGTTATGGTTCGATTCAGCTCCAGTGTGTGTCTGCTCAATTTTTGGCATGTTGACTTATCCACTGATGAGAGGTGGGTGTTGAAATCCCCTACTATTATCATATTTGGGTTGATGTGTTGTTGTAGACATTGTAGTGTTCATTTAATAAATGTGGATGAGTCTATATTGGGTTAGTATATATTCAGAATTGTGACGTCTTCTTGAGGAGTGTTCCTTTGTCTAATATGAAGTATTCTTCTGTGTCACTTATGATTTGTTTTGGTTTGAAGTCTATTTTGTTGGATATTAGAGTTGCTGCTCTGTCTTGGGAAAACCAATAGCTTTTTGATTTGGATTTAAGACATACTTGTCAACAAGGATCACATTCTTGTTACCATGAACCAGAACAAGAACCCATAAAAGGTCAGAACACACACCCTGGGGGAGGCACAAAATATTAAGTTATAAAGACAGTATAACAAACTGTATTTTGAAATTTTGTCATTATACCAATAGATTGGAAGAACACTCAGAACTCAACTTGGAAGTTTCCTTCTGAAATGAAGGGTATTTATTACAGAAAACTGGTCAAAGTGCGAAAAATAGTTAGCAGAGTACTGGCCTGTCCTAAACGGGGTATCTAAACAACCACCACCACCACTACCCCAAGGTTCAGGGAACATCTTAGAAGAGGGGACAGTAAAGATTTTATGAGACTGAAGTAGGACAAAAAGATAAGTAGACATTGTTATCTGGACATGACAGGCCTGTTGTAACCATAAATTCATTGCAGCTATATATATTCCCACAGTACCTACAAAGGATTTTTCCTGTCAACATCACCATAGAAGAGGTAAGACCTCAAAAGTCTCCACAGCTCCCAAGAAATTTATGAATGTTAATGTTGATGGAGAAGTGAGGAAAAATGCTTTCCTCGATGGTATATCCACTGATATATGAGTTATGCTCAAGCAAGTACTCAGCCATATATGATCAAATGCAACCCAGGGAGGGAGGAGGGGGAAAGGAAGGGGAAAAGGAGGGGAGGAAGCAAGTGTGTCCGGGAAGGGATGGAGGGAGGGAGAGGACCGGGGTACCTATTAAGTATGTATGAATGAAAATAATTAATTAATTAATAAAAAGCAAACATATATACATACATACATTATATATATATATATATTTATATATATATAAAGAAATGCAGTGGGTCACACGTGAGAAAGCACATGAGGGCTCCCTTTCCCCAACCCGCCATCCTGGACACGCGCAGTCCAGCTGGGACTCACTGCGACATAAGTAAGCTCCACCCTTGCCCAACCCCAAAACTCCAGGTCAATAATCCAGTTCAGTGAAAAACGAACAGAAATTGAAAGAAGGTCTCAAGAGTTAAAACAACAATGCCCAAGTCAAAGAGAAACAACACCCAAGTAAATAAATCTGCCACTAAAGGAATTAATCCCATAATGATAGACTCCAACCAGAACAAACCCACGGAAAATGGCCAAGAAAGCGTGACCCAGGGTAATGACTTTCAAAACATGATCATTACTATGTTCAATACTATGAAAAAGGAAATCCAGGAGGAAATAAATAACCGCATCAATAGCTTTGAAGAAGAACACAACAGACACTTGGAGGAGTTGAGAAAAACAGTTCAAGAAACAAAAACAAACATAGAGCAGTTAAAACAGACTCAAGCAGAGCTAAAAACTGAACTAAAAGACAAGTTATCTTCAACCCAGGACTCCACAAAGAGTCTTATCAGCAGAACTAACGAAGCAGAAAACAGAATTTCAGACCTTGAAGATAAAGTGGGAGTACTAACCAGCTCAATGGAAGAGGTTGTTAAAGCCAAAAAGATACTTGAGAGAAATATCCAAGAGATATGGGACACCCTGAAGAAGCCTAACATGCGTATCCATGGAATACCAGAGCAAGAATCTCAAAATACCACCCCTGAGGAAATTTTTCAAACGATCATCAAGGAAAACTTTCCTCATCTAAAAAAAGAGAGGCCCATTGATATACAAGAGGCATTCCGCACCCCAAACAGATACGACCAAAATAGAAGCACACCACCGCAAATAATAGTTAAAACACTCCACATTCAAGATAAAGAACTGGTGCTGAGAGCTTCAAGGGAGAAAAAACAAGTCACTTTTAAAGGTAAACCTATTAAAATAACAAATGACTTCTCAGTCGAAACAGTAAAAGCAAGAAGAGCTTGGAGAGACATACTGCAAGTATTGAATGAGCAAAAATGTCAACCCAGGCTGATTTACCCTGCAAAACTATCAGTCATGATCGAGGGAGAAAGAAAAATTTTCCAGCACAAAGACAACTTTAAGGGATACATGGCCACCAAACCAGGCCTTCAAAAACTGCTAGAAATGATACTCAAGCGTGAAGAAAAAAACAGGCATATCCAGGAGAACAGAAGGCAAATATAACACCATTAAAAGTGAAGCAATATACTTATAAAAGCTACTAAACATAATAAATGTCTGGAATTAACAATAGTTTCTCCATTATAACACTAAATGTTAATGGACTTAATTCACCGATCAAGAGACACAGATTACAAACTTGGATTAAAAATCACAATCCATCAATCTGTTGCCTGCAGGAAACCCATCTCACCACAAAAGATAGGCACGCTCTAAAAATAAAAGGCTGGTCAACAATTCTACGAACAAATGGAAGCAGGAAACAGGCAGGGGTAGCCATTATGCTATCAGACAAAGTGGATTTCAAACTAAAAAAAATTATAAGAGACACGGATGGATACTACATTTTAGTCACAGGTACAATTCACCAGGAAGACTTCACAATACTGAACATATATGCACACAGTACGGGCCCCTCCACATTCATTAAGAAAACCCTACAGCGTCTAAAGCAAGAAATCAACCCCCAAACGATAATTCTTGGGGACTTCAACACCGCCCTCTCTACATGGGATAGATCAACAGGTCAAAAGCTTAACAGAGACACTTTGGCCCTTAATCAAACCCTGAAAGAAATGGACCTTACAGATCTCTATCGAACTTTTCACCCACGCACCAAAGAATACACATTTTTCTCAGCAGCACACGGAACTTTCTCCAAAATAGATCACATATTGGACCACAAAATGAATCTACACATATAAAAGAAAGTTGAAATTCTAACCTGTGCCCTATCAGACCACCACGGCCTAAAGCTGGACATCCACAACACATCAAACAAGAGAAAATACACTAACTGCTGGAAATTTAACACTATGATGCTGAATGAGAACTGGATTCAGGAAGAAATTAAAAAGGAAATTCAAGATTTCCTGAAAGTGAATGATAATGAAAATACAACTTACCAAAATCTCTGGGACACAATGAAAGCTGTTCTAAGAGGTAAGTTCATAGCTCTTAATGCCCACGTCAAAAAAATGGAAACATCAGAAATAAACAACTTAACAATGCAGCTTAAAGCTTTAGAGAAACTAGAGCAATCTGATCCCAAAAGCAGTAGAAGAGAAGAGATTAGCAAAATAAGGGGAGAAATATCTGAAATCGAGACTAAGAAAACGATAGAAAAAATCAACCAATCAAAAAGCTGGTTCTTTGAAAAAATCAACAAGATTGATACACCCCTAGCTAAAGTAACCAAAAGCAAGAGAGAGAAAACCCAAATTAACAAAATCAGAAATGAAGATGGAGTTATCACTACTGATACCCAAGAAATCCAGAGAATTATAACATCATATTTCAAAAACTTATACTCTGTGAAGTTTGACAACACAAAAGAGATGGATGAATTTCTAAGTAAACACAACTTACCTAAATTGAATCAGGAAGTTGTGAATTATTTAAATAGTACTATAACATATAAGGAAATTGAGGAAGTAATCTCGAATCTTCCCACCAAAAAATGTCCTGGACCAGATGGATTCAGCACAGAGTTCTACCAGACATTTAAGGAGTTAATAACACCAATACTCCTTAAACTGTTACATCAAATAACAAAGTAAGGAACACTACCAAATTCCTTCTATGAAGCTAATATCGTTTTAATCCCAAAACCTAATAAAGATTCACTTAAAAAAGAAAACTATAGGCTGATCTCCCTGATGAACACAGACGCAAAGATTCTCAACAAAGTTTTAGCAAATCGGATTCAAAAACATATTAAAAAGATCATTCATGGGGACCAAGTAGGCTTCATCCCCGGCACACAAGGTTGGTTCAACATACGCAAATCAATAAATGTAATTCATCATGTAAACCAGTCCAAAGTCCAAGACCACATGATACTCTCGATAGATGCAGAAAAGGCTTTTGACAAGATCCAACAGCCTTTTATGATCAAAACGCTAGAGACAGTAGGAATGGAAGGAACCTTTATCAATATAATAAAAGCTGTATACAACAAGCCCACAGCAAGGATTATGCTCAATGGGGAACAATTGGAAGCATTCCCACTTCGATCAGGAACTAGACAAGGCTGTCCACTCTCACCACTTCTATTCAATATTGTACTTGAAGTCTTAGCTGAAGCCATAAGACAAGAAAGGAACATAAGAGGGATTCAAATAGGCAAGGAAGAAGTCAAGCTATCTCTATTTGCAGATGACATGATCTTATACCTGAGTGATCCCAAAAACTCCACCAGGAAGCTCCTGGAACTAATTGAGAAGTTCAGCAGGGTGGCAGGATACAAAATAAATGTGCAAAAATCAGAGGCCTTCCTATATGCCCAGAATGAAAGAAGTGAAAAAGCCTTGAGAGAAACCATACCATTTACTGTAACCCCTAAAAAAATGAAATACCTTGGTATAAACCTAACTAAGGAGGTAAAAGACCTTTACAATGAAAACTTTAAAACCCTAAAGGAAGAAATTGCAGAAGACACCAGAAGGTGGAAAGACCTACCTTGTTCCTGGATTGGCAGAATCAACATTGTAAAAATGACCATCCTACCAAAGGCAATATACAGATTCAACGCTATACCAATCAAAATCCCAAAGCAATTCTTCAAAGAAGTTGACCAAACAATCTCAAAGTTCATATGGAGACACAAAAGACCCAGGATAGCAAAAACAATCCTGAGTAACAAAAACACAGCTGGAGGTATTACCATACCAAACCTAAGTCTATACTACAAATCCGTAGTTATAAATACAGCCTGGTACTGGCTCCAAAATAGACACACAGATCAATGGATAAGGATTGAAGACCCAGATATAAGCCCACAAAGTTACAGCCATTTGGTCTTTGACAAAGGGGCCCAAAGAATCCAATGGAAAAAGAACAGCATCTTCAACAAATGGTGCTGGCAAAACTGGATCTCCATATGCAGAAGATTAAAGCTGGACCCGTACTTGTCACCATGTACAAGACTTAATTCCAAATGGATCAAGGACCTTGATATCAGGCCAGAGACTTTAAAAACCATAGTTGAAAGGATAGGGAACTCCCTCGAGCTGATTGGGCTAGGCCAACACTTCCTAAACAGACATCCAATGGCACAGTCACTGCTACCAACTCTCAACAGTTGGGATCTTGTGAAATTAAAGAGCTTCTGTTCAGATAAAGAGATTGTCACACGAGCTCAAAGGCAACCCACAGAATGGGAGAAAATCTTCACTAACAACATATCTGACAGAGATTTACTGTCCAGAGTGCACAAAGAACTTAGAAAATTAAACTCCAAGGAAAACACTGGCCCAATTAAAAAATGGGCCCTGGAACTTCAAAAAAACTTTACCAGGGATGAAATTAAAATGTCTAACAATTATCTTAAAAAATGCTCCACTTCCTTCGCCATCAGGGAAATGCAAATCAAAACTTCCCTGAGATATCATCTCACCCCGGTCAGGATGGCAAAAATCCACAATACAAACAACGACAAATGCTGGAGAGGATGTGGAGAGAGGGGAACTCTCCTACATTGTTGGTGGGAATGCAGGCTCATACAGCCACTCTGGCGAGCCGTCTGGAGATTCTTAAAGAAATTAAAGATTGAAATGCCATATGACCCTGCTATCCCACTTTTGGGAATAACCCCCCATGCAGCAGAGGTTCGCCTCGATAGCACAAGCTCGACCATGTTCATAGCAGCACTGTTTACAATAGCAAAGTCATGGAATCAGCCCAAATGTCCAACAGTTGACGAGTGGATAAGGAAACTGTGGTACATCTATACAATGGAGTACTACTCAGCCATCAAAAATGATGAATTACTGGAATTTGCTGGGAAATGGATGTCATTAGAAAGAATTATATTAAGTGAAGTATCCCAAACCCAGAAAATTAAGCGCCGTATGTACTCCCTAATAGGTGGCTCCTAGTACCAAACTCACCCAGCCCACATTGAGACACTCAAAAGTAAACCTATGTAACACAGTAATTGCAAGGATTATGAACAAGAGAGATGGGTTAGGAGGGCCACACCAGAAACAAGGAGAGAGGGGACCATGTTACAGCAGAGAAAATAGGCCTCCATCAAGGTCTGCAAGTAAGTAATGAGAAACCTGGTTACGTTCACAGACGTTCTTTCCTGATCTCACCAGAAGGGGAGGGCATATAGTCTAGCGGATAAAAAGTAATCATTTTGCAAATGGGTGATGGACCCCTCCCTCAGTGAGGTTTCCTACTCTTATTACATCTACCCTTGAATGTGCTATTACAACAAGACTCCAGTTTAACAGCTTTTTGTCTCTGGCCAGGGGGTGACATACAGTGCCCAGCAGAATGGAGTGAAGGGCATTGCAGGAGCAGCAAAACTGCAAAAGAAAATCAACAAACCACAATCCAGAACTTCAGAGATTCTATATCAATCACATAGAACTAGGACAGCCTAATCTCTCCCCATCCTGGAGCTCAGGGACATTTGCGGAAGAGGGGGCAGTAAGATTGTAAGAGCAAAAGGATGGGAGGAGCAACAATTTGCAAGATTCTCAACAATAGTTGGGGCCAAAGCAATCATAATGGGACTTTGCATGCCCTGCGCAATGTCCAGCGCACTGTTGCCCTCATAAAGTCTAGCTTCTGTTAAGGGCACCGAGATCCCTGGAAGCAAGGGATTGACAGCCATAGTAGTGATCTTATGCTTAAGGGGAACAAGAGAAAGGGCCTATGGAAATGCCACTGGGTCCTTATATGTCATCGGAGAGGAGGACCTAGTGGAGAGTTAGGCGTACACAATAAAGGACTCTCTGGGAATTGGGGGGGAGGCACTGGGGGAAGGGGAGGGGGAGGAGGGGGGAGGGAGGGAACTGGTAAAAAATTTTAAAATGTATAATTAAATTTTTAATAAAAAAAATCACAATCCATCAATCTGCTGCCTGCAGGAAACCCATCTCACAAAACATAGGTACATCCTAAAACTAAAAGGCTGGTCGACAATTCTGCAAGCTAATGGAACCAGAAAAGAGGCAGGGATCTTTTCTATCAGACAAAGTGGACTTCAAACCAAAAAAAATCATAGGAGACACAGATACTACATTTTAGTCACAGGACCAATTCACCAGGAAGACTTCACAATACTGAACATAAATGCACCCAATACGGGCACTCCCACATTCATTAAGAAGACCCTACAGCGTCTAAAGCAAGAAATCAATCCCAAAACGATAATTCTGGGGAATTTCAACATGGCTCTCTCAACATGGGATAGATCAACAGGTAAAAAACTTAACAGAGATACTTTGGAACTTAATCAAACCCTGAAAGAAATGGACCTTACAGATCTCTATTGAACTTTTCATCCACGCACCAAAGAATACACATTTTTCTCACATGCACACGGAACTTTCTCCAAAATAGATCACATATTGGGACACAAAATGAATCTCTACATATACAGGGGTGTTGAAATTCTAGCCTGTATCTTATCAGACCACCACGGCCTAAAGCTGGACATCCACAACACAACAAGCAACAGAAAATACACTAACTCCTGGAAAGTTAACACTATGACACTGAATGAGAATTGGATTCAGGAAGAAATCACAAAGGAAATTCAAGATTTCCTGAAAGTGAATGATAACGAAAATACAACTTACCAAAATCACTGAGACACAATGAAAGCTGTCCTAAGAGGTAAGTTCATAGCTCTTAATGCCTACATCAACAAAATGGAAACATCAGAAATAAATAACTTATCAATGCAGCTTAAAGCTTTAGAGACACTAGAGCAATCTGATCCCAAAAGGAGTAGAAGGGAGGAGTTTAGCAAAATAAGGAGAGAAATATCTGAAATCAAGATTAGGAAAACAATACAGAAAATCAACCAGTCAAAAAGCTGGTTTTTTGAAAAAATCAATAAGATTGATACACCCATATCTAAATTAACCAAAAGCAAGAGAGAGAAAACCCAAATTAACAAAATTAGAAATGAAAATGGAGTTATCACTACTGATACCCAAGAAATCCAGAGAATTATAACATCATATTTCAAAAACTTATATTCTGTGAAATTTGACCACACAAAAGAGATGGATGAATTCCTAAGTAAACACAACTTACCTAAATTGAATCAGGAAGTTGTGAATTACTTAAATAGTCCTATAACATATAAGAAATTGAGGAAGTAATCTCAAATCTTCCCACCAAAAACTGTCCTGGACCAGATCGATTCTGCACAGAGTTCTATCACACATTTAAGCAGTTAATAACACCAGTACTCCTTAAACTGTTCCATCAAATAGCAAAGGAAGGAACACTACCAAATCCCTTCTTTGAAGCTAATATCATCTTAATCCCAAAACCTAATGAAGATTCACTTAAAAAAGAAAACTATAGGCCAATTTCTCTGATGAACACAGATGCAAAGATTTTCAATAAAATCTTAACAAATCAGACTCAAACACATATCAAAGAGATCATCCACAGGGATCAAGCAGGCTTTATGCCAGGCACACAAGGATGGTTCAACATAGGCAAATCAATAAGTGTAATTCACCATATAAACCATTCCAAAGTTCAAGACCACATGATACTCTGGATAGATGCAGAAAAAGCTTCTGACAAGATCCAACAGCCCTTTATGATCAAAAACCTAGAGAAGGTTGGAATTTAATGACCCTTTATCAATATAATAAAAGCAATATGCAACAAGCCAACAGCAAGCATTATACTCAATGGGGAAAAACTAGAAGCATTCTCACTGGGATCAGAAACTAGACAAGGCTGTCCACTCTCACCACTTCTTTTCAATATTGTATTTGAAGTCTTAGCTGAAGCCATCAGACAAGAAAGGGGCATAAAAGGTATTCAAATCGGAAAGGAAGAAGTTAAGTTATCTCTATTTGCAGATGACATGATCCTATACCTGAGTGATCCTAAAAATTCCACCAGGAAACTCCTGGAACTAATTGAGAAGTTCAGCATGGTGGCAGGATACAAAATAAATGTACAAAAATCAGTGGCCTTCCTATATGCCCAGAATGAAAGAAGTGAAAAAGCCCTGAGAGAAACAATCCCATTTACTATAGCCCCTAAAAAATGAAATACCTTGGGATAAACCTAACAAAGGAAGTAGGAGAACTCTATAATGAAAACTTTAAAACCCTAAAGGAAGAAATTGCAGAAGACACCAGAAGGTGGAAAGACCTCCCATGTTCCTGCATTGGCAGAATCAACATCGTAAAAATGATCATCCTACCAAAGGCAATATACAAATTCAGTGCTATACCAATTAAAATCCCAAAGCAAATCTTTAAAGAGGTTGACCGAACAATCTCAAAATTCATATGGAGGCACAAAAGACCCAGGATAGCAAAGACAATCCCGAGTAACAAAAATACAGGTGGATGTATCACCATACCAAAACGTAGTCTATACTACAAATCCATAATTGTAAAAACAGCCTGGTATTGGCTCCAAAATAGACACACAGATAAATGGATAAGGGTTGAAGACACAAATATAAGGCGACACAACTACAGCCATTTCATCTTTGACGAAGGGGCCCAAAAATCCAATGGAAAAAGAGCAGCATCTTCAACAAATGGTGCTGGCAAAAGTGGATCTCCACTTGCAGAAAATTAAAACTGGACCCGTACTTGTCTCCAAGTACAAGAATTAACTCCAAATGGATCAAGAACCTCGATATAAGGCCAGAGACTATGAAAACCATAGTTGAAAGGGTAGGGAACTCCCTCTAGCTGATTGGGCTAGGTCAATAGTTCCTGAACAGATCCAATAGCACAGTCACTACAACCAAGACTCAGCCAACGGGATCTTGTGAAATTAAAGGGCTTCTGTTCAGATAAAGAGATTGTAACTCAAACACACAGGAAACCAACAGAATGGGAGAAAATCTTCACTAACCACATATCTGATAGAGCTCTATTATCCAGAGTGCACAAAGAACTTAGAAAACTAAACACCAAGGAAACAAATGGGCCAATTAAAAAATGGGCCTTGGAACTGAAAAGAAACTTTACCAGGGATGAAATTAAAATGTCTAATAAATACCTTTAAAAATGCTCCACATCCTTAGCCATCGGGGAAATGCAAATCAAAACCTCCCTGAGATATCATCTCACCCTTGTCAAGATGGCAAATATTCATAATACAAACAACACCAAATGCTGAAGAGGATGTGGAGAGAGGGAAACTCTCTGACATTGCTGGTGGGAATGCAGGCTCATAAAACCACTCTGGAGAGGAGTTTGGCGATACTTTTTTTTTTAATTTTTTTTATTATTTATTCAATTGTGTGTGTGCGTGTGTGTGTGTGTGTGTATGTGTGTGTGTGTAGAACCACGGACGAATTCAGGAACCACCATGGACGCCTCCACCTCCTCCTTGTTTACTCTGCCCTGGGATTCACAGGCTCCGCCCTACCAGGACCAGAAATGCAGGCTGCCCTCGCTTTCGCCCGTCATCTATATGTGGGTCTAGGATCCGAACTCAGGACTTTCTGCCTGCAAGGCAGAGGCTTACCCCCTGAGCCACCTCTCCAGCCCCATTTTGGCGATTCTTAAAGAAGTTAAAGATTGAAATGTCATATGACCCTGCTATACCACTTTTGGGAATAACCCCCCATACAGCAAAAATTCACCTCGATAGCAGCACTGTTTACAATAGCAAAGTCATTGAATCAGCCCAAATGTCCAACAGTTGACGAATGGATAAGGAAAATGTGGTACATTTATACAATGGAATACTATTCAGCCATCAAAAATGATGATTTAATCCAGTTTGCCAGGAAATGGATGGAATTAGAAACAATTATATTGAGTGATGTATCCCAGACACAGAAAATTAAGCCCTGTATGTACTCCCTAATAGGGGGATGCTAGTACCAAACTCACTTAGAGGCACTCAAAGTCAAATCTCTGTAATACCCACAGTAATTCTAAAGATTATAAATAGAAGGGATGGGGGAAACCGGGCCCCATCAGAAACAGAGGGGACCAAGTTACAGCAGAGAAAATAGGCCACCATCAAGGACTGCAAGCGTTGACATCCAATTCCCATCAGGATGGAACCAAGGGTATTGCAGGAACAGCAAAACTGAAAAAAAAGCATCAACAAAGCATAATTCAGGACATCAGAGACTCTATAACAACCACCTGGAATCAGGCCTGCCTAATCTCTCCCCATCCTGAAGCTCAGGGAAATTTGCAGAAGAAGGGGTGGTAAGATTGTAAGAGCACAAGGATGGGAGGAGTCATGATATGCAAGATACGCCACACAAGTTAGGGCCAAAGCAATTATAACAGGACTCTGCATGATCTGCGCAATGACCAACATATCGTTGACCCCTCAAATTCTAGCATGGACTAGAGGCACTAGGATCCTTAGAAGCAAGGGATTAACAGTCACAATAGTGTTCCTATACTTAAGGGGAACACAAGAAAGAGTTCTAGGAAATGCCACTGAGTCTTTACATCTCATCAGAAAGGAGGACCCAGAGGAAAGTTTGATATACTCATTAAAGGATGCTTCAGAGAGGGGGAAGGGGGGCACTGGGAGAAAGGGAGTGAGGGGGAAAGGAAGGGACAAAGCGGGGAGGGAACAGGGAGGTCCAGGGAGGGGTGGAGGGAAGGAGGGGACAGGGGTTCCTATTATGTTTGTATGAGCAGAAACAAATAAAAAAAAAAAAAAAAAAGAAAGCACATGAGGGAGACCAGCAGGGAAGAAGGGTTATAGCAGGTAGAGAAAGAGGAGGGACTAGGGATTAATATGTGAAAATATCACAGATTCACTATATTCGTGTATGAAACACTAAAAGGATAAAATAAATGAGTAAAAGAGACCATCAGAAGTAGGCATAAGAATAAACTTGTGTACTCAGAAAGAGATCATCAGCCTCTAGGGGAGGCATATAAAGAAGCTTGGAGCAGTAAAGGAAAAGCACACAAATAATGGTAATCTCTGAGAAAAAAAAAAAAACAATCTCCCTTTTTCATCTATTTTAGAGAAATTAAAGCTGAAATACCCATAGTTATTAAAGGAGTGAATATGATCAAAATATAATTGCATGAGTATGCCACAACAAATACCAGTACATTGTTTAATTAATATATGCTAACGCAAACATTTTTAAAAGTAGGAGTATGAATGGATCAAAAATTAATGAGGGTATTGAATAATAACCAGAAACATTTAAACAGGAATTGCCAAGCCTGGCACAATGGCTCATACCTTAATGCAGCACTCAAGAAGCTGAGGTAGGGCAAACTATAGCAATTTTGAATAAAGTGTGGGTTACATAGAAATTTCCAGGAATGATTGGGCTTCAGAGTCAGGCCCTGTCTCCAAATACATAAAGAAAATAAATTCTTTCAGTTCATACTTATTGCCTCCAATATTTTATTGTAATGATAAAAATATCTGTATAAAAATATAAATTAAACCAAAATAAATTATCATCAGACAGCTATGATCTCACAGCTATTAGGATAGTTACTATGAAGAAGATTAACCATCATCTCACACCAGTCAGGATGGCAAAATCCACAAACAACACCAAATGCTGGAAAGTATGTGGAGAGAAGGGAACTCTCCTACATTGCTGGCAGAAATGCAGGCTTACACAACCACTCTGGAGATTAGTATGGCAATTTCTAAAAAAGTTAAAGATTCAAGTGCCATATGACCCTTCTATAACACTACTGGGAATAATTTCCCATAATGCAGAAATTTACTATAGTGACATGAGCACAACTATGTTCATTGCAGCACTATTTACAATAGCAAAGTCATGGAATCAACCCAAATGCCCAACAGTAGATCAATGGATAATGAAAATGTGGTACATTTATACAATGAAGTACTACTCATCAAAAAAGATGAATTAATGAAAATTTGCAAGAAGATAGATGGAACTATAAAAAATATTGAGTGAAGTATTCCAGACACAGAAAGTTAGACACTGTATGTACTCCCTAATAAGTGTATCCTTGTTCCAAACCCACTTAATGACATATTCAAAGGTAAATATCTACAATACCTACTATAATCACAAAAGATTATAAACAGAAGGGAAGGAGGAGGACCTCAAAAAGAAGGGGATAGGGTATCACGCTTCAATAGAGAAAATAGGCCACAGTCAAGTATTGCATTTAAGTAGCTAGACATCTGGTGCAGTTCACTCTCACTTCCCTTACTGGTCACTTATGAATGAACATGTTTGATCTCACCAATCAGAAGGTATATAGGGACTGGCAGATAGATGGTAAACATCCCAAAAATGGGACACTGACACCCTACACCCGTGGCATACTACTGTGGCCTACTCCTGTTCTTCCATCTACCTTTAAGTCTTCTCTTATATTAATATCTTCATTTAAACAGCCTTTTATCTTTGGTTAGGAGGTGACCTTCTATACCAATCAGGATGCAGCCAAGGGTGGTGCAGGAAAAGCAAAACTGAAAACAACAACAAACCATAATTCAGAACATCAAAGACCCTACATTATTCACCTGGTACCAGACCAGCCAAATTTCTCCCCATCCTAAAGCTCAGGGAACCTTGTGGAAGAGGGGGCAACAAGATTATAAGAGCCAAAAGATGGAGAGGACCAACAATATGCAAGATACTCTACACAAGTTAGTGCTATAGCAGGCAGAATTGGACTTTGTCTGACCTACACAATAGCTGACATGTCATTGTTCTCCCAAAGTCTAGCATGGATCACAGAGGAGAAAGCCTAGAGGCAAAGGATTAAACAGTCATAAAAGTTACCATACTAACAGGGAGCCTAAGAAGGGGCTCAGGTTTATGCCACTGTGTCCTGAACCCTCACTAGAGTGGATGACTCAGAAGGAGGTTTAGCATTCACATAAAAGGATGTTCCAGGGGATGGGAGGAAGGAAGGGGAAGGAACTGGGAGAGGGGAGGAAGAGAAGGAGGGGGTAAAAGAAGGGGAGAAGGTGGGAGAGTGCAAGGGGTGATGACTGGGGAGGGAAGGAGGAAGGGAGTAGATGGGGGTACCTATTGAGCTTATATGATTAGGAAAAAAATAAAATGTGGGAGAAAAAAATTAAATTTTTTGAAATTTAAAACAACTAGATGATGAACCATAGCAAGTGCTGGGAAATTCTTGGTAACTATAGGTGGAATGTACATTATTATAGCTCGTACGTAAAAAAACTTAGTTTCCTCAAAAAATTAAAATCCACATCACTGTAGAAGGGTATATATCTACAAAATAAACCCAATTTGCTTTTCACTGTGGAATTATTGGTGATAGCCCCAAAGTGTTCACTAACTGGCAAACTTTTGAAAAACATGTACATACACATCATTAGGTTAAGAGTCAACCTCAGGGATGAAGTTTTATAATTTTTGACACCCTGATAAAAGTTAAGTCAGAAAAGATAGATCCAGAAAGGCAAGTACCACAGGTTATACTTCTTTTTTTAATTTTTTTTATTATTATTATTTATTCAACTGTGCGCATGTGTGTGTGTATGTGCACGCGCGCGTGTGTGTGTCTCTGTGTGTGTGTGTGTGTGCCTGTGTATGTATAGAACCACTGACGAATTCGCGAACCACCATGGACACCTCCAGCTCCTTCTGCCCCGGGATTCACAGGCTCCCCCCTACCAGGACCAGAAGTGCAGGCCGCCCCCGCTTCCGCCTGGCATGGGATCTGGGATCCGAACTCAAGGCGGAGGCTTGACCCCTGAGCCACCTCTCCAGCCCCACAGGTTATACTTCTATGTGGAATTAAAAACACTTGAATTCATAAAAGCAGAGAGTAGAGCAGTACTTGCAATGTCCTGAAGAGTGGATAAGATAATACTATTTTTCCTGCATATAGGAAAAGTAACTACTGGACATTTCATGTATGTACATCATGTCTATGGTTAAGAAAAGCTCACTGAACACTTTGAATTTAAGTCTAACTATTCTCTCTATTAAAATGTTGACATTAATTGATGGCTATGTTATATCTACTGATGATGATAATCACACCATAATGTGCTTCAAAATATTTTATAACATATTCTACATTTAGTTCATTTCAAAACAATTTGTGGTATATTTTACTTTTTAATAAGCTTTTCATTCAAAAGTTTCATGATGACATTCTATACATTCTATATTTTGCTTATATTCATTCACCCATTAGCTTATGATTTCTCCCCTCTTCCACCTCTGGATCTCTTGCTCCCATTCCTCCATATCTTAGTTCCCCTTATATTTTTAAGTCAAGTAATTGGTGATACACTTATAAATAAGTAACTTTGATATCCTGGTGAAGGAACAGGAATATGAAGTTGAATATGTGTGTATACATATTCATTCTAGAATCCATGTATGATAGAAAACATTTACTCTGGACTTTTTTACTCACATGATCACCTCCAGATCCATTCACTTCCATGAAATGATTTACTTTCCTTCTTTATGGCTTAATACACACCAATCACATCAATTTTTAATACATACCAAGTTTTGTACATGTGTGCATGTGTGTGTGTTTGTGTGTGTGTGTGTGTGTGTGTGTACCAGAGAGCATTCCATGTGCCTGTGGAGGCCCAAGAGTGAGTTCAGAATCATCCTTGATCACTCTACTTCCTTTTGGCTATGCTCTAGGGTTTCCCAGGTTCTGTCTTCCAGGGCTGATAGTGCAAGCCACAGCCATTTCTACCTGGTGTTTTCTATGTGGTTTCTGGGATCTGAACTCAGGTCTTTCTGCTTTCTAATCAAAGGTTTAAACCTTCAGTCATCTTTCCAGCCCCCATATTTTCTTTATCTATTCCTCTATTAATACTGTTGGGAAAAAGAAGAAACCATTTTATATGGTAAGTTTTTATGTTTCTATTTGGCGCTCTACTTCATGTATCAAAAAGATACATCAAACAGATAATATCTCATTCATTCCATTGATTATTGATATTTTCAAATTTACTGTATATATTCAGTATCAGTTTCATTGTGCTGCTCAAAAATTTCATATATGCCTGTAGCTTCAGACACTTTAAGGAGAATTTGAAAAAATAGAATGCAAATGATTTTACGGAACATTGTTTAAAATAGGTGAGGTGGGAATAAAATCTATCCAGACATCACCTAAGCATGAAAAAGGATTGCTTTTTGTAAGGCAGAAAGAGAGCATCTCAAATATATTATTTTAGTTCAACATTTCTTTAAAATTCTTTTATTGGGACTGGAGATATGGCTCAGGAACTAAGATTCTGCCTTACAAGCACAAGGACCTGAGCTCGGATCCCAGATACTATGTAAAAATGCTAGGCAGAAATGGCAACAACCTGTACATTTGCCTATACGTCCTTCTCTGGAAGGCAGAGCCTAGGAAATCCCAGAGCGAAGCAAAAAGGAGATAGAAACAATCCAGGATGACTCCTGAAGTCGCCTTTGGTTCTCTGAAGGGATACACAGTGCCCTCACATACACACACACACACACACACACACACACACACACACACACACATGTGTACATGCACACAAAAATAAATAGATAAAAAACTGAAATTCCTTTGTTGATTTTACAGCTAGAGAAGTTTCATGCATCTGTGATGAACAATCAAAAATAAAGAAACAACGGTAGAGAAAAACAGAGACATGATGGCATTGATATGATTGCACTGAATAGTGTAGTTTGTTTCTGTGAGTGTGACATTGAGAAAGGACATCACCAAGAGAAATGAGTTCAAAAATCAGCAAATTAATAGACTCCATGTTTAGCCCAACTGAAGAAGAGAGGAAGAAATCACACAGAGCACCCACTGATCTCTAAGAGAAGCTGACTAAAAGGCCATTCACGCCAATGATCGTATGATAAAATAAACCAGCTAATCATTGGTTTGAAAAGCTTAGGAAGCTCCTTAAATGCAAATAGTTAATAGAGTTGACTGCTTTCTGTCTAATAAGTAGGATATGAAATATACCCCATTAATAAATGACTTTAAAAGAAGAGAGAGAGAGAAGCCTTGTGTTTCAGTTCTACAAGGTCAATTAAGTACACAGATGTACCTCTGTCTGTCCCAAACTTCTTTGGTAATCATTAAAATTATTTTTCAGGGGGAAATCTATGTCATTGATAGAGAGATCAGAAAGGGAATAAGTAGGACATCAGAGGTTTCAAATGTACCTAAGATGATAGAAAGCAGATGAGACAGAATTTACTAAGGAAAGAAGATTGAAAACAATAATCGAAATAATGAATGAGAAAAGTTCTTCCTCCTGTAAAGTTTAAGCAAATAACTCTTGCCGGGGACTGACTGGGCTATAGGGGAATAATGATGACAGTTGTAGAATGAAGTTCATATTAATAGCTAAGCCACTCTGTCACTCTTTTTCATTCTTCTTCAGCATTCCTCCCAAAGTGTTGATACCCAGAGCTAGGTTTCTCTCAAAATTCCTCAGAATTCCAGTCCATATAGGACAGGGACATTGCTCAGAGAGAGTCCTTAGTATACATGTTACGCCTGAGGGGGAAATGATTTTAGGGTATCTCAACCTATATGAAGCATTAAAACGATCAGTTAATTATGGAACAAGAGAGAAGCAGAGCATTACTAGAGCAATATTTTTATTGATAGAGTGCCTGCCTTGCATGCAATGCACAAGGTCCTGGCTTGATCCCCAAGCATTGTGCAAACTGGCCATGATGATTATGTATACCATCACAGCCCTTAGGCAGTAGAAGCAGGAGGATCAGAAATTCAAACTCATCCTCAGCTACGTAGTGAGTTGGAGGCTAGTCTGGGCAACAAGAGACTATCGCCCCATTGCATGGATGGATGAATGAGGACAAAATAGTGTAAAATATATGTACTCATAATCTGGGATATTCACAGTCTAAGAAGTTCCCTTCTCCTCCAGCTTTGTCATAAAAAAGCTCTCATTCACTTAAGTACATGGTAATATGAAGAATAAATTATAATTTTTGTTTGAAGTTGAGTTCAAAACACACTTTTGCTCAAAGATTCCTCGTAATGTTTTGGAACCACGATCATCATCGGTCTTTATAAATCTTGCAAGGCAAATTACATACCCATTGCACCATTATTTCTTCATTCTCATTGAAGTAATAGCTCTTCATTTTCCTTCTCTTAGCTCCTGGCAACTACCATTCTACTTTATGTCTGAAAGATTTGGATATTAAATACCTTGTACTTCATGTAAATGGACATACAGAATATTTTTAATACTGTTTGTTTTCTCTTAGCACAATATCCATATAGACCATCCACATTTTGCGATGTGTCAGAATTTCTGCTCTTTTTAATGATTGATACAATGTTTATGTGTGGCACATTTTCCTTATCTCTTCATCCTGTGTGTTCTGCCACTTCAGCACTGATTAGCATGAAGATAGAGAAATGAATAGCATGCAAGCTTCAGGTTTAAGTCAACTTGCAGTGACAACCCCTGTTTTTTCATTAATCTTTGCATACAAATAATCATGTGCCTTATGAGTAATCCACTGGGAGAAAGAAAGAAAGAGACAACTTCCAGCAATGATTAAGGATGAGGCTTTCACAATGAGTAAATTTCAATCACAGGAAATCTCGCAACTAACACTTAGTTGCAAAAGCTTACAGCTTTCTTTATTCTAAAGTATATTCAATATCCATTACCTCATCTTAATGTTTTCATAAAAACTGAATGTTAGTAGGAGACAAATATGATGAAAAAAGATCAATCATTGTATTAACTACCCTTTTAGGCAAAAGCAAGGTCTGTTTAGAAAAATAATGAGATTGGCTACATATTGCAGGAAAAATAATTGGGAAGGTGATTCAAAACAAAGTGATGGAATGTTGTAATAATGAGTATATAATACCTATAATGTACAAAAATAGAAGGCTTTTCAGCATTCGGCACAATTGGATCTTTTGAAATATTTACAAAAACAAAACATGGTCTCATATTTTATTGGTTACCATGAGTGTGGGAGATGCACCTGTAGCACAAGAATATCTGGTGATACTAACAGGCCAGGGAGATAAAAAAAATGAGCAGGAGCAGCTTTCTAGAGCAAAATTCCTAAGACGTAAGCCCAAAAATATTTTGCTAAATTGAACAATTAGAAGCAGAGAATGTTTTAAGGTAAACAAATAGGAAATCATTTTATAAAAATCTCAAAAAGAGTCACTGCGGCATATGAGGCAAATCTATTTCTCAGTCTGGATAAAGAAATATCTATGAGATTGCCAATTTTCACAAGTACTCCCATAGGTATGCAAACGAGTGATATTCTCTCCCAGTGGTTCGAAAGATTGGATGGAAGCGATGCAATGTTGTAAGCAAGAAGGAAGGAAATAGATTGTATCACAAATCTTGATGATCATACAATGTCTGCTGGATCCAGGCTCTTTGATAATCTGGTAGAGGAGAGTAGAAGTTTCAGTGGTCATGGAAAAGTTTCTTTTATGCCCTGTTGGATCTTGTTTGGTAGGGAAATAAACTAAATGAAGCTATAGGCATCTATGGTAAGACAAGGCAGAACACAGAATAACAGTTCTGATTGTTGGAATTAAAATGCCTCATTACTGAGTTGTCATTTTCAAAGAATAAAGGCCAAATGCTTAAGTTAACGTATTTGGAGTTATAATGCAAACCATTAGTAAGAAATTAATTAGAGATACCCAAAGATTTTACAGCTTCTTAGAGTTAATGTTCATTATAATAGCTGGTACAAATATTAAATGAATTTTATTTTTATTTTATATTTAGTATTTCTAGACTGTCTTCAAATTAGCTAATTTGGCTTTGTTCCCTGGCTGCTGTAATGCACACTCTTATTTTCCTACCTGATAACTATACTTCTGCTTCCTTACTTGCTAGCAAAACCAAGATTTTACTCAGCATCCTGTAGAGGCAAAGTTCTATATCAATATGGTGAATTCTGGTCTGCCCCAAGACTGAAAGAATTGATTCCACTTCTCTTGGTAAATGATTGGTTTAAGTGAGGGCAAATGATACTGTTCAGGTTACTAAGATTTTCAGAAAATATGAGCTGCAGACATTGGGGAAATAAAGGAACATAAAGCATGTATATTTCAAACACACAGACATACACACCTATGCACACATCCATTCTTGTTTGAGATTAAATGAAATTCTCATGGAATTAATTTAAGAAAATTCCCATCACATAGTCAATAATTGACAGGCACATTGCTCAATAATTATTAAGGTATAGTGTCTTATTCTCATTATTGTTATGTGGTAAAGTTGCCATGAATCTCTTACTATGGAATGTAATTTGTACACTACATTGACAAAATCTAACATATCATAATTAGAGTGCTGACACAGAGCAAGTGTAATGCACAATAAACACAACAACAAACACACCACATAGCCATAGAGAAAAATTTTAGTCATCAAGAGGAAGATAGTTTAAAAATTTACATGCCTATAATCCATCGTTATTCTTACTTCCAAGTCTAATCTTTCTCCATGTATAAAGCATGTGCATTATATATTAGGTATATTAGAATAACAAGGCTATAAGTTATATAACATGTAAAAGAAAAAATGTCATGTTTAATGCATGAACATTTTGGAGATTAGATAACTGTTTTCTATTCACTTATTGCTGATGTAAATATTAATGAAATGATTGAAAAATTCTAGTTATATGGAACATAAACATAGTTTTCTCCATGAAAATTTTTCAAAGTTATTTGATGTTCATTGGGTAAATAGAAATATAAAATGATAAATATCTCACAAATTAGAAAAAGTTAAAAATTTACACTTTAAAAGATAGTCCACAAATTGAGAAGGAAACAAATAGAATGGAGGGAAATATTTTCAAAGAATATATCCAAAGAATAAATTTTGATTGTATGTAGAAGGTAATAATATAGTTTAAATTCAAAGGGTGAGGATACAGGACAACCAGAACATTTGCACAGACATGTTTCTGTTGTCCTCCATGAAACTTTTAAGCAAGATGAAAAGTATAAGAAATATAAAATATGAATGGTAAATATTTGGGGTTGACCTCATGCATATTTTTTCAAAATGTTTAGCATTACCATAACTCATTAATGAACACAAATCTTTCAGCATTGTAAAATAATTCCCTCATTAGCTAGTGACCTGAAAATTAAACTCAGTGTTTAAATATCCATATATTACATATAGCTTAATCTCAGCATTTGCAAAATTTGCTGTATATTTTTTAACATAACAACTGATTCCCATTATATAATGTCAGAGGTTCTGTTTTACACTGGACAATGACTTTAACTAGTGAATGTCCCAAAGTGTCTGAACTAACCCAAATCACCATCTAGATACTGAGCATTAGAGAATTAACCTAACAACTTACAGTTCTATATATTTCTTGCACAATTGGGCTACAGCTTCCGCTTCTGTAAAATAAGCTATGGAATGAGATAGGTCTCTTTCATATCTAAATCCCATTATTTTCTTGATAAGTATGGCATAGACACATACTCTTTGCAGATCCCATATTATTATTTTTCTCTAGGACACACAAAAAGACATTTTATACTCCAACCTGATGTGGAGACGAAACCATATGACCCACTTCTTGCCAGTAGTATATGGTTGAAGTTAGATGCATCACTTCCATATCTAACCACTAAACAATCTCAGGCAATCCTTCTTGCTTGTTCTGTTCATTTACATGGATGAGTATAAAACCATTTCCAACATTGAAACAAGTCCAACTACTGAGTTATTGGCTGAGAATACATTTGTCTAAGAGTATCTTTGCTAGGAATATTTACATCAGACTCAGTTCAAATGAAAAATAAACCCATATTAAGATCAATTGCTACAAATGTCAGGTATTATTCTACTGGCAACAATGAGCATGAAACTAATACAAACATACTTGTATATGCAAAAACATAAAACAAATCTACTGTAAACACTGACAGCAAATTTTGAACACTATTCAAAAGACTCATGTGCTACTGCACATATTTAGGTATTATTTTCATTGACAAATGATAATTGTATATACATAGATATATGAACAATCAAATCAAGATGACTAATGCACTGACCATTTCAAGTTATCACAAATGAAGATATTTAAAACTGGAATTTTAACTGTTTTAGACATACTACTCTTGTAGTATTAGGGATGGATGCGAGAGCCTCCTTATTTAAAGCAAGTCTCTACCACTAAGCTATATATTCCTGGCTATAATACAATTACTTGCTGTGCAGTAGTCTATCAGAATTTATTCCTCTATTCTAACAAAAACTTTAAGCTTTTTGGCCAACATATTTTCCTACTCTGCCTGTGCACACCATACCTCCACTCTCTAAAAAATTTTTTTCCACTCTACTTCTATTATCTGGTTCTTTTATAGTCCAACAATGTTCCAAGAACAGATAAAGGTGATTTTACCTATGAAAAATAGACTCCAGTTATTCTGTAACTGAATTATTGAAGAATAAAAATACCCTTTTCCATTTAAATTGCAAGTTTTTAGGACAATGCATAAAATTAGAGCAGTTTCTACTTTTTTTTCCAAAAAAAGCTGTTTTTCCTTGGTTCAATGATAGTGTTTTAATTTTCAAATTTTTATTTCTATGTGTGTGTGTGTGTGTGTGTGTGTGTGTGTGTGTGTGTGTGTGTGTCTGTGTCTGTGTCTGTGTGTCTGTATGTATCAGAAGCCACTGTGTCACTATGTCACTGTGAGACTTCGGAAATCATCCTGGATTGTTTCTACCTCCTTTTTGTTTCTCTCTAGAATTTCCAGGCTTTACCTTCCAGAGCCATAAGTACAGGATGCCTGGTATTTTGCATGGGATCTGGGATCCAAACTCAGGTCTTTGTGCTTGTGAGGCAGAGTCTTAACCCCTGAGCCATCTTTTCAGCCCCAGTGATATTGTTTTAAAATATGTTCTACAATGTAAGAATGAATTTGAATATGTATAGGTTCAAATAAACTATGGATATAGCAGGGTAAAAATTACACACGAAAAATGTACTACATATTTGCTTTTAGATGTATTCTTTGTACTTCTAGAAATTTCATATTAGGTTATTTTGTGCCTTGTTTTTCTTGCTTGTTTTAAATACAACATTCTTCTAAAAAAAACTTTTAATTCATTCATCATGTGTGTGTGTGTGTGTGTGTGTGTGTGTGTGTGTGTGTGTGTACATCAGAGGGCACATGTGTACTTGTGGAGGACCAAGAGTGACCTCAGGAATCATCCTGGATTGCTTCTACTTCCTTTTTGCTTCACTCTGGAATTTCCACCCACCAAGACTGGAAGTGCAGGCCTCCATCATTTCCACCTGGCTTTTTTACGTGGGAACTGGTATCCAAACTCAGGGCTTCCTGCTTGTGAGCCAGAGCTTAACCCAAGTCACTTCTCTAGCCCTTAAATACAATATTTTATGATAAGATATTTATAAGCATCCTTTCTATTTAACTATTAACATTGAATAAAATTTATAAAGTAATTTTTAGCCAACATTTGCCAATCACAATGCTGTATAAAAAGTAATGGAAATATTTTAGAAAATGGTTTACTAGCATTCATTGTTTGAAAATTATATTCATCATTCATGAAGTAATTCCCCCCCCCCAAAAAAGGCCTATGGAAAAATGTTGGACTTGCTTACTATATTTGCATAATAAACTGAATTAAAAAAAAAGTTTTTGTGCAGACTATAACACTGCAATACACATGTCATAGTTAGGCACAGTTGTCAACTTGTTGGTTGAGGGTTTGAGCTCCAGGCACGTTTGTGGAGAATTAGTGGTTGGGTTAAGCCCAGAGCAAACCTACAGGAGATTGTCTAGTTAATGGGGAAGGCCCAACCTATGATGGGTGGGACTAGGCCCTGAACAGGTGAGTAAAATACTGAGAGCTGGTTGAGGAAGTCGGCATCTTTCTGTTTACTTGGCCAGACATGCTAGCCTGGCAAGTAAGGATTGTCCATCTCTCAGCTGTTATGCAGTGATGGTATGGCCAGTTCCCTCAGCCCTGGTGTTGGTGTGTGCTCTCCTGTCAAGCTGGATTGAGAACTGTAACTGGACTGTCATGAGGAAATAAACCCCTTGGTCCCTTAAGCTGTTTGATGGTCATTTATCAGCAACCATGCAGGCAGACTGCAATGACACATACACATGAAGGAATCCACATCCCAATCTCCAGAACTTCTGGATATATTGGATAACATGCTACAGATGAACAGATGTTATTAGGGATGTTAACAACTAGATCTTATTGTCATTTTGTATTATTTCTGAGATATGGTTTGACTGCATAGCCCCAGTGTGACTTTAATCCTGCAATATTCCTGCTTCTGCATCCCAAATGCCAGGATTATAAACAAGTGGTACTATTACAGTTACTCTGCATGGTTAGTGATAAAATCATGACAAAACTGTTTATGGAAACAAGGGGTTTACTCTCTTATGATAGTCTGGTTACAGTTCTTAATCCGGCTTGAATGAGTTCACACCAATACCTGGGCCGAGGGTACCAGTCACACCATCTTGATATAACGGGGGACACACAGTGCCCTCTCTCACACACACACACACACACACACACACACACACACACACACTCACACACACACAATAAATAAATAGAATTAAAAAAAAAAAACAGATTCTGTTCAAGTGGAAAACAGATTTGATTTTACCCAAAACCTTATTATTATTTTTTTTTACAAAACCTTATTTTCTGACTTCCTAGTTTAGGCTACTTTATATCCAAAAATTTATAAAAATTAGTTACAAAAGCAAAATTCAAAAGAAAAAATTCTCTTGAGGCTCTCTCTGAGCCTAGCAATGTGGCAGTTACTTGGAGAGATGTCAGCAAGGTAATGAGTAGTTCCTGCCTCTCAGCTGCTTCCCATCTGCTTGAAGAGACAAGGTATACCCACGTTCTCATCTGCATCTTCAACCAAATGGTTCCAGGCAAAAAGTGCTATGTCATTCTGACCATGGCAAAAATTTCTTCTGCAGGCACAGGACACATTGCTGGTCAACTACTGGCATAGCTAGATTATTTGTCATTGCACTGAACTACAGATTTAAAATTTTAACAAAGGAAATACCTGAACATCTGAAGAGAACTTGAGGTAGAACAGGGGTTTCATCTCTAGAAAAATGAGTTATTATGCAGAAGAATATCATTGAGCAGGGCGACAAAACCAATCCATTGTCCAAAATTTTCCTGGCCTCCTTCAGAAATCAGCATTCCTGAAAAATATCCACTGAAACTGTAGCCACATCACCTATGGAATTGACCTATTTCCCCACTCCTCACATGTGTCCATGCTAACAGATACAGTGATTCAAATTCAACCTCCTCAACTACACTTCTCACAGAAACACCAAGAAGTGTATCTCCTAAGTGATTTCAAATCTGGTCAAAATGAAAAGAAAGACTGACCATCACAACAGGGCAATTGGTTATGCTTATTAAATAAGGTACATTGTATTAAAATAGGGCCTTAAATCCTCAAGTATAATGCAATCATTATTCTTCACTGGTGCTAATTAACCATAACTAATCATATGTCCGCTTTTGCATTGGGCAGCCCATACTTATACCAGTCTTAATTATAACATTTCTTTCACTCACAAAAAAGTCTCAAAATAATACCTTAATATTTGAAAAGATAACAAGAAGCCAATAGTTATAACATAGTTTGACTTATTATCATCAACAAAGTTGAATTACAGTAAAACATGGTTCATTTGGTTTGAGCTTCTTAATCTTGCCTGTGCACAGAACAGACTTGCCTCAAGAAACTGTGGCAGGACTTTGGAAGTGGTCAAGGGTATGGAAAAGTCCACTGGCAGAAGACTTCACCTACATCTTACACTTTTCTTCTCTTGAACATTTTTTCTTCATCCTCCCTAATCCATTGAGACAACTAGGATTAGAAAGAGCCAACTCTGCTGCCATTTGATTATTTCAAGCAGGCATTTTTGTCTGTCTCCCTCAAAAGAACAAAGTCAAATCCTTTTGATATCAGAAGGCTTCAATGCTTTAAAGCACAAGAGCTGTGATTATGGTCTGAAAATAGCTGCTGACATAAAACAAAGATTAAAGATTCAGATAAATTTAGAGATGGACCCTTCTTGGGGCAAAGGAGGCTAAAACCAGGGTTAGTCCAAACAACAATTTATTACAGGGATAAGATAAAAAGGCATAGTTGAGCAATTATTCTTTGTAATAGCTTTTATTCCTTTAAAAATATCCTTTGCAAACATTACATTCATGACTTCATTTATCTTTCTCAGATGTATCTGTCTCTGTGTGTGGATATATAGTCATATGTCTGCTATGCTAATAAAGCATAAAAATAAAATAAATGGAGCATGTATGTCAATATATACTTGATAAAAATCTGAAGAAATATATTTCTAGAGAATGAGAGAAGATTAATAAGGAGGGATAAATTTATATATTATTCTGTAGTCAATGGTCAGTCAATTTGGTAGTGAGTGTAACAGAGAGAGAAAAAAACAGAGAGAGAAAAAAGACAGAGAGGAAAGAGAGAGAGTTGGAAATTGAACACAAGGTCTACAACTGTTAATCAAGTGCTTGCCCACTGAACTCTGCTCCTGATTCTTTTCTTTGTTTTACAAGTTAGTTCTGTATCATGTTAAAAATTAATAGGAAAAATGACTGTGTTCCAATATAATAATAGAAGTCTTTGTGAGAATATAGAGTTATGGGAGTGCCAGCTTGGCCTAACAGTGGGAAAGCATTCAGATGGAATGAAAGTTTCAAGACAGAAGAAGTAACACCATGGCCATATACAGCAGCATATCATGGGACTAGAACAATACCTGCATAAAGCCCACAAGGACAAGGACCAAGGGAGCATCTGAGCTTTATAGACTTTTCAGTGCAGGAAATTTTGCATCAGGTGACACAGATATGTGCCAGGGGTCAGGCAGATACTGACCTGGACTGTGAGGGAAAGAGGCTGCAAATTGGGGAAAGAAACTGCCAGAAGCTGAAGGTTGGGGTATAAAATGAATTTCTCAATGTTCCAGCTAGAGAATCTGTGATCTAACAATGCCAACCTTTGATTTCTAAGCATAATTAAGTTAAAAATGCAAACATCCCTCTGAAAACTGAAAATTAATAGATGAGATGGTTAAACAGAAAGATTATGGTTTTAAATTGTTATTCTGTGCTAATTATTGCTCAAATAATTCAGAACACATTGTCTCTTAAAAGCATAGCATCCTCAGTACTCAAACACAAAAACTTTTCTTAAGAATCCATGGAATTGGGGGCTGAAGAGGTGGCTCAGTGGTTGTTCGGATCCTAGACCCCACGTATAGACGCAGGGTAGAAGCGGGGTCGGCCTGCATTTCTGATCCTGGTAGGGTGGAGCCTGTGAATCACGGGGCAGAGAAAATGAGAAGATGGAGGCGGTCCATGGTGGTTCCCGAATTCGTCCGTGGTTCTACACATATACATACATACACACATGCGCACACATGCTCACATGCACAATTGAATAAATAATAAAAATAAAAAAATAAAAATAAATTAAAAAAAAGAATCCATGGAATTGTTGTAAATTCCAATGCATAACCTGGGTGTATAGATCAAATATCTCCTTGAATATGCTTAAGATTCGAGAACGTGATAGACTATCACTCACATGAACATGTATACATTCCATATTGTAGAACATATTGTGGACATCAAATTGATGTCCCCAATGAACTGATTTTAAGAAAATCATTAATTTTTTTCTTGTGTGCTTCATCTAATCAGGTGAGGCTGTTAAACCTGGGACTATAGTTTAGAGCTAGGAGAAGCAGCAACAGATACTTTATTAACCTTAAAGGAGTATACTGTCATGTGAAGAGGTCATGTCACAGAGAAAAACAGGAGAACTAGAGTAAGAATCTCCATTTTAAAGGCACATAACACTAAATTGTATATACAGAACCATCTCCAGCCTCAGACAATCCTTTAGTAAGACAGCATAGAAGAACAGTTAAAATGTGTGGATGGCTACTATTATACTCACACATTTGAGGAGAACTTAGTGCTCAGCCTAGAAATCTTCTACAAGAGAAGTAACGAACCTCAACATCCTGACAGGATCCAACCTAAGGCAATAGAAGAGCAGTGAAGTGAACAACTAAGGTCAGCCATAATGCAGAATACCAGCGACCTAGCAATGCTCACCCAGAATCAAGGTATCCTAATCTCTCCCCATCCTAAGGCTTAGGCAACCTTGTGGAAGTGGGGTGGTAAAATTTTAAGAACCTAAAGATGGGAAAGTCCACTGTTGGACAGGACATTCCATTCAAGGCAAGACTGCTGTATCTGGGAACTCACTGCAGTGAGACTTATCCTTACTAGACCTGCATAATGACTGACATACCAACATGCCCCCATAGAATGTGAGGAACTGAAGAGAGATAAGAACACACAATGGAAACCTTGGAGACTAAAGCTAGGTAAGGGAAGAGAAACACCCCTATTAGAGAGGTGGTCCAAGGAGGGGCAACCTGGTATGCCACAGAAGCCTGAACCCCAATGAGAGAAGACAATCCAGAGGGAACCCTGGGGTCCATAGAAGTGGTCAGGCAGGAGGGTGGGAGGGAATGGAATGGATTGATGAGAGGAAGGGAGGGAGATGGTATGGAGGAGGAAAGCAGGGATTAGTACTCAATATACTTGTAAAACTAAAAAAAAATGAATAAATAAATAAATGAATAAATAATAAAATGAAAAAAATGTGTGGATGGTATAGCACCAGAGATTTCTATAATGGAAATTTTCTGTATTGTTACTTTTTCTGCCATAACCACTACCTACATGTGGTTCTTACGTTCTTGAAATATGGCTAGAATAGCAAAAGAACTGAATTTACACTCTATTTAATTTGAATGTATTTAAATTTGAATAGTCACAAGTGGTTACCAAATTGGAAAGTGCCATTTTAGGCCAGCTTGGTGAAATTCCAGCTCTCCTACCTAGCTTCATACCTTTACACAAATTCCCTCTGCTCTCTGTGGCTCCATTTTCTCATAATTAGTCTGCCTTACAAGGTGTTTATGATCAGTAAAGGATTTGCTACTTGTGAGGTACTTTTTAAAAATGCCTTAGGGCTGTGATTATAGCTCAGTAGAGGATTATTTTGCCAAGCGTTTTAATTTTCTGGTTCAATCTGAATACTGCAAAGACAAATAAAAATTTTGATATTTGAGAGAGAGAGAAGAGAAAGAGAGAGAAAGAGAGAGAGAGGAGAGAGAATGAGAGAGGGTACATACATGTATGCCATAACACACAGATGATGACCAGAAAACAACATTCAAAATTCAGTTCTTTCCCAACATGAGGCTTCTGGGACCCACTGAGCTAAACAAAATTTTAAAAAGAATGCCTTTTACATAGTAAAGACTACCTGTTGATAAGTAGATTCTACTAGCATCTATTCTCATCTAAATCCTGTATATTTATTCTATAAACTTTCAATGTTCTCTCCTCTTCACATGAAGGCTTTTGGAATAACTGCAAACCACACAATACTTAACCAGGTATGATACTATTTTGGCATACTTACCACCTTGAATGGTTATTTAATTACTGGTGGGCAGAAATTTTGGCTCTGTCCAAAATTTGACTCCCAATGAACATTGCTAAATCTTATTAACTTTATTTTTTATATCCCATAGTGAGGAACACAACAGTTTTTCTAAAAGATACTCAAGAAATATTGATTGACTTTTAAATAAGACCTCGAATTCAAGATGGAAGAGAAAATAAACAGGGCCACACTAATAAATTCCCTATGTAGCTAAGATGTTTCTACTTGTAAGTAAAAGTACCTTTTTGTGAGGTACAAAGGATAGATAGAAACAAGCAAATTTTGCTTAAGGCTTCCAGAGAAGACACAAGACTTACTGGAAAAAAGCTTTGTTGAACCTCGACTCTAGTCATAAAGACTATGTGCTATCACTTTTTTATGCCCAACATGACAGTGGCTGTCCACTCTTCTCGTGGAGGCTTTTCTTTGGGATCCTTTCTCAATATGCCAAGCATCTGAACCCACTTTGCCTCTACGAACAAAGTTTTGCTTTTACTTCTGTCAGGACCTGTGGCTACTAACTGTTGAATATCAGCTTTAAATTATGCTGATTTTCCTTATGGTGCTGGGGAATTGACCCAGGGCCTTCGGCATGCTAATCAGGAGCTTTTCCACTGTTAGTGCTCCAACCCCCACTTCTTCATCTTACCTTAAGCCCTGTCTGAAAGGTGACTTGTCTTGTCTCTGCACTGTCTAACCAATCTCTTGCTTGCTTGTTTTGACATCAGTTTGACAGGTTACAGTTTTACCTGACATCGGGCACACAACTCTAGGATCTTATTAAGAAACTAATTAACATGGAGCTACCACATTCAGACAGAAGAGTAACAAAGGATTTATAGTCTCCCCTTTTTTCCCAAACCCTATCAAATCTCTAGTTTAATTGGGTGATTCTGAGCCTGGAGCAAAGTGGCAAAATGTTCCTCAAGGACCTACATAAGCTCAGGCTGTACTTTCTCTTGCAATCAACCAGCTGTGGTTTGTGAATGACTATCATTACTTTTCCTAATTTTTGGAATAGTTAATAATTTTTACTGCTGGGTATCTCCAGTTACAGCCTTTAACGATCTAATTGGTTAAGGAAGAAAAATAATAAAGTACTCAGTTCTCTATAAGGAAAAAATCAGCAATAAAGTATTTAAAATATATAAAAATAAAAGGCAGTAGACTCATCAACTTTAATATTGCTCATCATTAATACTTTCTCTTCCTTTCTTATCCATTCTTAATGTAGCCTTTCATTTCATTGTAGTTTTTCATTAGTAAGCTCACATATAGTGTACTGTATCAGCAGCAAATACTCATCATGCTCCATTTTGAACATGGTAATAAAACTTGAATTACAAAGCTCATTAGTAAATACCAGTGTCTGATAGTCACCTAATACAGAAAATTAAGAACAACATTCTCATTGCTATTCTGCATTATGTTTCAAAGCATGAAACCAAATTACAAAAAAGTGTAGCTTAATTATAAGCTATAAAATCTCTCCCCTTATGTATTTTAAGTATAATTATTTGTTGAATATTCTGCAATTGAAGAAAATATTCCCATGTTCTTAGTAAAACTGAATTTAATTGACCAGTAATCACTGCAAGTTGTATCACAATCATGTTACCCATTTATATAACTTCAAGGAAGACAATTAAGCATTGTTTTTAAAAAGTTAAGGAAATATACTTCTACAAGGAGAACAAAGAATAAGACAATCAAGTATTTTCCATCTGGGAAGGAAAATAATGTTGCCTCTCATGTGTGTTACAAGCAATTAAAAGTATCAAGTATGTGCCTTGCATAGAAACTATATCCAGTTGAAATGGCTATTGTAATGTTCTGGAAACCCACTTTTTCCACCCTTCTCAAAATACCTTTCTTCATTATATAAGTAAAATAGCTTCGGCCTACCTGCATTTAAAACAAGTCAACCAGAAATTTACTACATATTTCTAATAATTTTTGCTGAGTATGAATCTGGCCTGCTTCTTCCTGGTGACATTCGATCCCAACTCCAATTGTGAGTTCTCTGGATCACAACTGACTTTGTCAGATCTGGTTATTACAAAAGCAGCCACTGTAGCTTTCAAAATCCTCACTTTGGAGCAGGACCTCGAGATATGTGCCTCTAATGAGCCTGAGATGCACAGATCACATCTCAAAGGAAGAAAACAAAACAAAATCGAGTTTTGGTGATAAACATGTGTGCTGTTTGAATTTCCTAAAAATAGTGTAACGCATAAAAAGAGAGCTTAGCTCAAACACAAAAGACACACCCTGCAATCATTTGCAAGGATTTCTTCTTTGACCATTCCTTTCCCTAATTCTAAGACTCTTAAGCTTTTGTCTGAAGGCTGGCCAAAGGGAATGGAAAATCCCTGTATATCCAGAAAGATTTAGCTCCCCCTCCCTCATCCCTCACCTAAAGTAAACTTCTCCAATTTTAGAATAAATTAGTATCTCACTCTGAATTATTTACACTTAGATTACTTCCAACAGTAAAGGACAAATAATAAGTACTTCACAGACTTCTGTATGTCAATAAAGCTCGCAAGTAATCCCTTCCAGAACAAAGAATGACTACCTTCCCCCAAGGCACAGTCCCATTTATACTCTATCCCAGTAAGCAAATTCCTTATAATTTTAAAAAGCAGATTTATCTTTTCAACCAATAATCAAAAAAATCAGAAATATTGAGGTTCTATCTTGGCCTACCATCACTACAATATGAGTAGCATTGATAAGTTCTTGCCATGCTATGTTAAGTAAATGACGTTTTTTTAAAAATCTGAAATTAGTACATTTAACTGTTTCTGTACAAATAGGAGCTGCCAAATTTCAATTAGAAAGCAATTGGTTACCAAAGTAAGCCAACAATTAACCTGAAAATTTGTTGAGGACTTTTTTTTTAGACAGTACAAAGATAAATTTCAGCCTAGACTGCATTTAAATGATCAAAAAAAGAAGAATCCAATTAATGAGCTTGTGCCAAACTGTGAAGCTAGGCTTCATTTTGTCTTAATGCTAGTCCAACAATCCAGAGTGATTGTCTTTATATATGGTCGCAATATTCTTTAGCAGAAAAAAAAACCCTTATATAGTTTTAATCTTATTCTATTGCTTTTAGAAGAAATAGGACTAGAGAGGTAGCTACTAAGCTACTAAGACACACTAATAAGTGTCCTGCACCAGACAACAAATATTTATTTGCAAAATATTTATTTTGCAACATTTATTGGCCTTAAAAAGATAGTATTGCTTAGGCTTAACTACATAATCTATGGGTTGGGTTACTCTTTCTACACAAATAAATGTAGAAGTCAAATTCTTAAGTTAAAAAAATGGGATGATAACTTAGTTAGTAAAGTGCTGCCTAACAGTCACAAAAATTTGATTTAGAACATTGGCCATGGGGGTGGGGGAAAGCCATTATAGGGACTCCAGTTTGTAGTCATAACACCAGGAGACAGAGTCTCTGGGATGCACTGCTCTGCTCTGAGGATGCTATGACTTCCACGCTTACCTTGCAATCCCAATAGTACCAGAGGGGGATCAGCAAAAATTAAATCAAGCTGGATCAAGAGTAGATCTTGGAAAAGCCAAAAACCAAGTTAACTTTATTGTGGAACCTAATCCCTTATATACCATGAAATAGGGGGTGATACCTGTACACTGTGCTGAGCAATGACATTGATAGTGACAGACAAACAAGTGCAAATTAGTACATTTAACTGTTTCTGTACAAATAGGAGCTGCCAAATTTCAATTAGAAAGCAATTGGTTACCAAAGTAAGTACCAAAGTAAGTCAACATTAGGTGGGACCACCACCAACAGTACAGCCCTGACAATCCTTAGACATGTTAATAGGCCCTAATGGTGCCATTCATTGTGGGGAAAGAACAGGCTGCTGATAGGTCAGGAACATGGTGATACAATTACAATGATAAAGTTCTGTGCCCTTCCTTTAGGTGTGCTAATCAATGCCTAGATGGCTTCCAAAGAACAAGAAGGAATATGTAAAAAACACTTCAGCCTTTGAACCCAATTTGAGACAGGAGATCCATCCCTGCTCCTTGAGGGAAAGTCAACAGGAGTCAGCCTACAACTATACTAGCATAGGCTGGTCTCTATGCGGGCATAGACACAGAACTATGCTGATATAGGAGGCACATTGCAACTGAGACTGTGAGGAATGCCCTTGGCATCTGTCTTCAAAATGGAGATCTCTAGCTTGAGTGTTCCATACTGTCTGCCAGCCTAACAAATCAGCAAAATATGGCCCAATGAAAGACCCGGTCTCCAACAACAAAATGGATGGTAATTGATAAACTACAGCTAAGGTTGCCCTCTGGCCTCCACACTCAAGTGCAAATACATGAACTTGCACACACTCCCAAACAAACCATATCCCAAACTAGGCAAATTACAGCTATGTACCCTGTTCTTTAGACCAAAGCACATTGTGGAAATCTGTCTCCTCAATTTACAGGGTAGTTCTGGTCTTTATAGTTCAAGTTTCTGAAGGAAGAGGATTAAAAGGAAGAAAGGAGACGGATCCATATCTACTTGTAAAGGAACTACTCATGTAGAAGCCTATGTAGAAGCCTAAAAGCCCCTTTTTCTCTCAACTGTCCCTTTAATTGCTGAACTAACAGTGCAGGAGCCCAAAGCCTGAGCAAAGCCAGATAAAGATAAATCACCTGCCTGGGGGGCAAGATACAGTTGACCTGTTCCTGGAAAAACCATAGGCACCCCTTGTGACAATCAAGTGAGCATATATCAGGAAGAGCAGATGTACTGACCCAGGTTTGGGTAAATCACAGGCCCCCTTGGCGACAGCCAACTAAGCACATACCAGGCACAGTGGAAATTCCCCAGTTCTTGTCTGTTAAAGGTATAAAAGGCCTACACCCTTCTGCTTCAGGGCCTCACATTCTCACTGCGTTGGGAGCTGTGTGGTCCAGGTTTAAGCTTGCTTCAATAAAGGATCCTCGTGTGACTGCATCAGTAGTCGACTTCAGTGGGTTTCTCCTGGACTTTGCAACATGGGCATAACACTCAGAACATCAAAATGGTGTTTTCATAGTCATTTACAAGCATGTATTCAAATGGTGGGTACTCGGTTACAAGAGTTTATGAATGACAGTCTTTTACTCTGGGAGACAGTATTGGGATTAAAAAAAGTAAACTTTCTTAAGCAATGGAAAAAAACTCTGTGCTAACAAAAAAACACAGCTCACGCCTCAAAGGTAACAGGAAACCATTGATTCTAGAGGCAAATACTGACCTGATAACACAGATTCAGGTTGTCCTATGCTGCAAGAATTCCTCCTCTGGGAGAAATAAGCAAATATCTAACTACTAGCTTCTCATAGGACTCCAATATCCAACTAAACTATGATTGCACCAGATATCATGGGGAACCAAAGAGTTTATTGGCCTTAAAGAGCATGGCTGAGGATTTACTTACTGGAGTGTAAGGTAAACCAGTGAAGGCACACCAGAGGTCTCACTTCAGAATGGACAGCAGCTTCTTCAAAGCTGTTCTGTTGACATTCTGTTTGACTAATTCTGCACAGTTTATATAGGCATGCACCTCCTAAGATTATGAGGCCACAGATCCTTATAATAGAATTACATACAGCTGTTCAGACAGTACAGGATAGAGCAGCTGGAGCCTCAGGTGAAAGTTCATTGACTTTCCCCAAACTTTCCTTTTATAAAGAAAGGTCAACAGTCAACAGGCTGATACTAATGGTCTCCTGCAAATAATGAAAATAATGGCCCTTTGGCCAGGAGAACAACATTTTAACCCCCTCCTCCAAAAACCCCGTATTTAAATGTGGTAATTCATTCATAAAATTCCTAAACTTACAGAACAAAAGAAAGTAATAAACAAGGTGCTTTTCAAATACATTACTGGGAGCATCAGGTGGGTTACAGGAAAAGAGATATCTGTGATATAGGTTGTAAATGCCATCTGATAACATTCTCAGCTTTTAGTTTGGTAGAAACTAGTGGTCTGTTAATGAATTTCACAAGGATTTACCTGAAAATATACCTTATAAAGGCATTAGTTTAGACACAGTTAGACAATGAATGGGTGGAAAGGAGGTTAAAGTTAGTCCAAGATCATTTGGCACTAGATCTGGAAAATTTCACCTCTCCACAATCACAAAAGTTCTTATCAGTCAATCCACCTTCTAGAACCTTTAACTCAGGTACAACTTTTTTTCTTGGAATTTTTAGTTCACAACTGCAATTTTGATAGAAATAACCTGCAGAGTAGCTTTTGCCCATTTCAAGTTTAGTGTTCTTTTAAGGACAGATTTATAATTTAAAATGGCATTCACTTCTATTACCAGTGATTTTAGGATTCAATGAAATGATATGTCTATAGAGATCTGGCTTCTTGGTAAATTACACTTCACTTAGCAGAATTACAAATTTAAGTCTAAGTCACATGACAGATCTGCATTTCTTCTTCAGCTAGCCAGTGTAACAGGCTGGTCTGATGTATATCTGTATGAAAGGCCAAGGAGACTCTTGACAGGAAAGTCACCTTCAGGACAGAGCCATCAATTGACTCCTTATTCTTCTTTTTTTTTAACATAATGACTATCAACTGATAATAGACTATACAACTGTCACTGAATACATATATACATTGGCAAACAACAAGAAAAACAGTTTTGGCATACAGACCATTTAAAACATGAATAGTAAATTAAATGATGCATTTTTATAAATTGTTATTTTATAAGTGGTTTTGCTGGATATTCACATGCAAAAGATTAAAACTGGACCCATACTTGTCACTATGCACAAAAATCAACTCCGAATGGATCAAGGACCTCAATATTAGGCCAAAGACTATAAAAACCGTAGTTGATAGAATAGGGAACTCCCTCCAGCAGATTGGGCTAGGCCAACATTTCCTAAACATAAATCCAATAGCACAGGCACTAGAACCAACACTCAATAAATGGGATCTCGTGAAATTAAAGAGATTCTGTTGAGCTAAAAAGATTGTAAACCAAACAAAAAGGCAACCCACAGAATGGGAGAAATTCTTCACTAACCACATATCTGATAGAGCTCTATTATCCAGAGTGCACAAAGAACTTAAAAAAATTAACCATCAAGGAGATAAATATCCCAATTGAAAAATGATCATCTGAACTCAAAATAAACTTTTCCAGGGACAAAAATGGAAAGGTCTAACAAATATCTTAAAAATGCTCCATATCTCCAGCTACCAGTGAAATCAAAATGAACACTACCCTGAGATATCATCTCAACATGGTAAGGATGGAGAAAATCCACAATACAGGCAAAACCAAATGTTGGAGAGGATGTGTAGAGAAAGTAATTCTCATACATTGCTGGTGGGAATGCAGACTTATACAACCACTCTGGAAATCAGTATGGAGGTATCTAAAATAGTTAGTGATTAAAATGCCATATGACTCTGCTATCACACTACTGGGAATAATCTCCCATTAATGCAGCAATTCACTACAATGACATGAGCACAATCATGTCCGTTGCAGCCCTATTTACAATAGCAAAGTCATAGAATCAATCCAAATGCTCAACAGTTGAGGAATGGATAATGAAAATGTGGTACATTTATGCAACGGAATACTACTCAGCCATCAAAAAAGATGAATTAATAAAATTTGCCAGGAAATGGATAGAATTAGAAGAAATCATATTGAGTGACATATCCCAGACACAGAAAGATAGATGCCTTGTATACTCCTTAATAAGTGGATCCTAGTTGTAAACCCACTTAATGACATATTCAAAGATAAGTCTTTAAAGTACCCACTATAATCACAAAGAATTATAAATAGCAAGGAAGGGGAAAGAAAACCTCAAAAGAAAGGAGACAAAAGAACACAGTTCAATAGAGAAATTAGGCTGTGATCATGTACTGAATGTACTTCCTTTCCTGTTTACTTGGGACTGAACAGGTTTCATCTCCCAAGTCAGGGAGGGAATAGAGACTGGTAGTTATATGGTAACCAACCACAAACAGGAGACTGAACCCTCTCACTGCTGTGTTCTACTCTTATTCTTCAATCTACCTTTGAGTCTCTTCTTATATTAAGATCTTTGTTCAAACAATCATTTATGTTTGGTTAGGAGATGATTTTGACAACCAATCAGGATGCAGCCAAGGGCAGTGCAGGAACATCGAAACTGAAAACAACAACAAATCTTAATTCAGAACACCAAAGACCCTACAACATTCACCTGGAAAACAAATCTCTCTCTATCCTAAAGCTCAAGGAACCTTGCAGAAGAGGGAGCAGCAAGATTGTAAGACCCTAAAGATGTAGAAGACCAAAGATGCCCAAGACACTCAACACAAGTCAGGGCTGAAGCAGCCAGGATATAGCCACAATGTGATTTGACCTTGCCTGACCTGCACAATGGCTGACATGTCAACAACCCCCCAAAGTCTAGCATAGATCACAGAGGGAGAAGGCTTCAGGCAGTAGGATACTTAGAGTCAAGGGTTTAAACATTCATAATAGAATTCCCATACTAGCAGGCAGCCCAAGAAGGGCTCCCAAGCTATGCAACTGAGTCCTGAACCTTTACTAGTGTAGATGACTCAGAGGGAAATTCAGCGCCCACATAAACAGATGCTCTGGAGTATGGGAGGGAAAAAGCAGGAAGCACCTAGAGAGGAGGAGGAAAGGAAAAGGGGTGAGAGGGAGGGGGAGGGAGAGTGGGAAGGGGGAAAGAGTGCATTGGGGGACAACAGGGGGAAAGAAAAGGGGAGGGAGACAAAGGGGGGTACCTATTGAGCTTATATAATAGGCACAAAAATGTAATAAAATTGTAAAAAAATGTGGTTTAGTGCATTAGCATAAAAAAGTGTATTTGTGAAATTTATAAATTTCATAGATGTCTGTGAATAGTGAAATATATATATTTATATATATAGTATATATACTTACCATATAGAATTTAAACATAATGATTTAGATATCTGTGTATTAACATTTGGAAATCTCTGAAAAAAGATTAAGTTAATAAATGGAAAATAATACCTAAATTGTTTTGCTTACAAAATAAACCTGTATAATATCCAAAGACCTATATGTCATATCTATACATACTTTACATATATATGTGTAATTAATATTATATATATATATATCCACCCACAAAATGAATAGGAATTACACTGCTTCTGCTGACTATTGAAAATAGAAATAGTGATATAGTACAAATTCAAATTCACCTTGACTCATATGTGTTTGTTTTTGTACTTACAACATTGTTTACATTTACTTTAAATTTTTCAACAATTTGGAGAGTAAGGACAAAAGATTTACATTTATTCTGTGAATTTTTCTTTCTTTTTTATCATTAATTCACTCTTAATTCTCAAAACAACAAAGCAACTTATTAAACTCTCTGTGGAGTAAGGATCCTACTAGTAATATTTCTCTTGGGCATTTGTAACATGAAAGAACATAAAACATAAAACTTGTCACTGAAAGAACATAAAAAAGTATAAATGACAATTACATACACTCACGATTCTAACAATCCATAAGAAACTGTAAAAGGATAATTGCTTCATATAAATTATTTCTTCATATTTCTAAATCCAGATACTTCAAGATATGTAACTTCTCTGAGTATAAAATAAATTATACAGTGTATGATAAAGCAGAGTGACCTTCGAATTTGAAATTGTAAAGAAAATTTCAATTTTGGCAAATTATGAGCCAGATCATGCTATTTGTATAGATAAAAGTCACTGCTGGTCAATTTATGTACATATGACCTTTAAAATCCTTTTTCCACATGAGAGAGAATGACCAATATTTTTCTTCCCATTAATAAAATGTAATAATACACAGTAATGCTCACTTAACAGTTCCCTGCACCATAGTCATGTTGTATACTGAATACATGAAATTTCCTCAGAAACATGACAGTGTAGTCAAAAGTACCTATGATAACAAGGGCAATAGTTTGTCTTCTATTAAGGACTTGGAGTGGAAGGGTTCAATCTTTAACTAAATTAAGAAATAAATACAGTGCTAGAGAGATGGTCAGAGGTTAAGACTTTTCCTCAGAAGCAGAAAGTCCTGAGTTCAGATCCCAGGTCCTATGTAAAAAATGCCAGGCTGAAAAGATGGTGGCCTGCACTTCTGATCTTAGTTGCCAGAGCCTGCAAAATCCCAGAGCTAAACAAAAGGGTGGTAGAAGCAATCCAGGATGATTCCCAAAGTCACCCTTGGTCCTCTACAAGGATACACAGTGAGTGCCCTCTGATACACATAAACACACACATACATATACATTCATGAGCGCACACACACACTTAAAGGTAAAACAAAAAAGGTAGTGAGCTAACCTGTTCAGAGTCTTCTCTATCAAAAATTGTCACATGTTTCCTGAATAAGGAGAGAGAGAGAAAGAGAGAGAGAGAGGAAGAGAGAGAGAGAGAGAGAGAGAGAGAGAGAGAGAGAGAGAGAGAGAGAGAGAGAGAAATTCTTTGATTTTCCAAAGGATGGAGCTCTTCATTCTTGGAATCAAACTAAAGAAATTGAGAGGAGAATATGTTTTCTTCTTCACCTTATAAATGCCAAGATAGCATGAAACTTTGTTATACATATTTTTCATGTTTCTCAAGACAATTCTCTCTAGGTCAGTGTAATTAACCATTCTTTACAAGAGAGGAAATCCAGGCTCCAAGAATTTTAAATTTGTCTAAACTTAGTTCATACTGACTTTTTTGTTAGAGGATCAAGCTGGGATTCTAGTCCAGATGTGTCTGACCCGAGAGCTCATGGTCTTGCTATCTGTACTTCCTTAAAATGGAATCAAGATGTTGAAAATAATTCTAGCAATATAGTAAGGTATGAAAATGTCACTTGTCTTTTCAACATTTTTGAGTACTTGGTGCTTGTCAATTACATATATTTGGTTAAGTACTAGAGCAGGGCAAATGAATATCTTTTCACAAAAATGTCTTGTTTAATTTGAAGTTAATTCGCCATTGAAAGTTTGAGACCTTAAGTCCCACTCTAACTTGGGTGTGTACACACAGTACGTATTAGCAATTACAATGAGTTACAAATGTGTCCAGAAGAGATTCTGTTGCTGAAATCCAGGTCAGCTTATTTGAAATGGATATCCATCTTCCTCTTCTAAATGTTAATTAGGTGTTCTATTTTATCTTCAGAAGTTTCTTGCAGAAGTTTTCTTGAAGTTGACACTTACAGGTCAGGAGAGCTTCATGACAGTGTTTTCAGTTCCTACACTTCTGAAGCCTATGGATGGGGGACAATGTAGCATCACTCAGAAATTTGAAAGGAAGAAGAAAGCCAAATGAAAGGAAAAAAATACTGTATGGAACCTGGTCACCCTGTACTACCCTCAAATTATTCAGTAAATCTCAAAAATGTTCACAGAAAAATTAAGTCATTTCTCACTGCATTCAACTTGACATTTCAGCATCTGTGGGGCAATAAAGTACTCACACTCAATATTAAGATCTGTGTTCACATTTCAAAACTTAATGTTTCTCAAGAATTTTACTCAAATTTATGTTGCTTATCTCAAAGCACAAATACCAATAAGCCTTTAACAAAAAAACCTGAATATAATATTCTCTTTATGTATTGGTAAAGAAGGCATGTTTTACATACCTAAAATAATATGGTTCATCAGTAGGGTTTATTGTATAGTGTGAAAATTTAAAATGATAATGAACAAACTATATCATTCTAAAACTTCAGTAGTAAAACATCAAAAAACTGAGTGCAGACATTTCCATGAGATCTAAAAGACCTGTGTGACAAGTACATCGCCTTACCCCTTTAAGCCTGCTTCCCCTACAAAATGGAGCTGTTGAAATAGAATTGATTTTACTGTTTACATCAGATTCCTTTGAAAATCATACAAAAATATCATTCCCAGAAAATTCAATTCAGTGTGTCTGGAGTGAGGCCAGAAATCGGACTGTTTAATAAGAGATTCAGGGGATATACATGCTAGATATGCATAAGGACATCAAAGAAAGGTGTATTAAATCTCCAGCCCCTTACAGATCCACTGCTCTAAGAGTCTGTGGAAATTTCAGTAAAAATAACAATTGTGATGGCATGTTTCTTGTAGAAACTTAATATATGGTATTGGTACACTGTAAGTAATTGCTTCCTCAGAAGACTATTGCCTGTGGTGGTTATAGATTTTACTGACAAAATGCCTAATTGTGGATAGAGGAACTTCCAAATCAACTTCAAAAGAAGACACAAAAGGGATGGTGAGGGACTGAGAAAGGGTAGAGAAACCGATTTACATAGTAAATATGAGTTCTTTGATTGTCAAGTGTTGCTGGTCAAAATCTGCACAAAAATAATAGTTGATATTGTGCAAATAGAAAATCCTTTTTTTTTTATTTATTTATTTATTTATTTATTTATTTATTTATTTATTTATTTATTTATTTATTTATTTGAGGGGGGAAGAGAAAGGAGAAGGAAGAAGAGAGAGAGAATGCATAAAAACGTGAATGCCATGGCTCACAGGAGGAAATCAGAGGACAATTTTGGATGTCAATTCTATTTTCCACCATATGTGTTTCCATGAGTCAGCTCCAGTAGCCAAGGTGGAGAGCAGGTGCCTGCTAAGTTGACTCCCAGGCTCCAGACAAGAAAGTTCTTAAAGAGGATTTACTGTTTTGGTATTTCATTGTGTGCAAAAGCAACGTCTAAACCTAATGATTAACTGCAAAACATCAGCTCTATGCATTATATGTAGAGTTGCTATATTATAGTACGGCAGTTTTGCAAAATTACTTAAACTGCTATTACAAATCAACATGGACAAGAGATCAAGAGGTTATATGACTGATCTTGATATAGGTAATTATTCTCCTTCAGAGCACTAGGACTCTCTTTTCAGTTGAAACTCTTACTTACAAACCAGTAGAAAAGCACAACTTGATCAATGCATGTAGTTTATGATCAATACCACTACAGCTCAAGGGTGAATTTGGTTAATGTCTGTGGCAGAGGTAAACAACTTAAACTTCTAAACTGAGCCCAAAAAACACCAGTGTTCTCAGTGAAAATCAAAACAAATCTGCTCATACCTTTGAGTAAAATAATGCTATTTGAATTCAAGCTACTGCAACTTACAGCAATGATTCCAAGTTACATAAAATGCTCTGCAAATTTTGTTTGCACAGTATACATAGAGGTTTAAATTGGATAGAATGGTTATATTTTTAAAAATAATAAGTAGAACATCAATTTATTAATTTGTCAACTGGCCTTTCTTGCTGCAAACAATCAGTATTCATCATTTGTCACATATGTATTTTTTAAATATTGGAATTTTGGTTAAAAAATACATGAATGTAAAACAGTTCAATATAAGCAATGGTGAATGAGTGGTACAGCTTAACTAGTGACATTTCTTGACCTGGGACACCATATGCATAAAACTCAAGTATCAACATATTGAATCAATTATTCTGAACCAATGATGCATAGCAAAAAATGAGCTTGGTTTTTACTCCTTTCAAAGTATTGGAAACGTAAAATTGATACCACTGCTTAAGCCTGAGGCAGGGAAAGTATGATTACAATTAAATTTCCAGTATTTTCATGGCTTTCTGGCACTGTCCCAAAGAGATGCTTTGTTAGATAATCAACTTCCCCTGATACATTTCAAGCTGTTTATCTTACAGAAGGTCAGAGACATTTAGATCACCATTTGACTTAGGAATGACCTCCAAGTAATAATCAGGTAAATAGGTTATACTAGATGTCATTGTAATGCTGTTTAGCAACAGCTTGTGAGATGATAAATGGAAGAAAGAAAAAAATAACTGATATGTCTGAATAGGAAGCCATCAGAATTGAGGGTGGAAAAAAATCACCATTTTATCTTCATTGATTTGTAAAGATGGTTGAATACTGAATGCATCTTGCTATCCCAGGGAATTATTTACATTCTAGTTCTCATCTCACTTCTGCACCCACCATTTCTAAACCCTGTTTTACTCTATGCAAATCATAACTTTAGTATAGATCTATAGTATGTCATTCCTGCCATTTTTACTATTAATGGACTAGTCCTCTTCACAAATGACATTTTTAAAAATCAGAATACTTAATGCAAATCCGTAGTAGCTCTCTCCAGGCTGCAACTCTCTGTAACTCTTTACAACTGGACATCCTGCATGCAAACATTTTTGAATGTTTCAGCAGAGTCAGCACTAAACTCATTACCACAGCTCATTCTTTACCATATATTTATACTAGCCAAATATAAATACATAAATAAAATCAACAGAACTTTATACAGAGACTCAAAGGCATTACACCATTCCAATAAAGTACAATGTCAAACCAAATAAATTTGTTTCCTTCTGAACATATTAGGTTGTAAGCCCAGATCAAAATAAAACTTTCAGTGGCAAGTGAGATTAACAGGATAGAATGTCTCAGGATAAGATGATATATCTCCTAATGCTATCCTGAGCCTTATCTGGACAATCTGTGGCTTTGGCAATGCATATTTGCGTCCAAGCACAGAAAGCTTAAACACGGTTTTTATTGATGAGTCACTGGACTTAGCCAACAAAGAGAAGATCAAGAATCTTCAAGGAACAGGAGCAGGAACAGGAGCCATTGTTAGCTGCCACTTGATATAACTGGTCAAGTACCATACATTTTTCTGTCCCTGTGCACCACATATGCTTTTTTCTCCTCTGTTTCTCTTCTTTGCCTCAGCATCTATTGTCCATTTTTCTCTTTTTATCACATTTTCCTTCTTTCCTACTCAATCCCTTATAATAGCATTTCCAAACTACTAGACAGACTCTATTAGTTACTCTTGAATTCAATTTAATAGATCACAGAAAGAATGTTTTAAAAAGCCAACTTATAGTATAATATTTCTGTCCATAATATTATGATGAGGGTAATATTTTTTCTGAAAACACTTGTTTCTCTCCCTATGGCTGTGTCCAGGGTCAGGATGTGAAAGACATTTTTTCCTGAGAAACAGCATCAGTATATATCACCTGCCTCTACTGATGGTTCATGGAACATAAATGGTAGCAGATTGAGTAGTGTAGTATATAAAATGCGAACTCTCAGGCATCTTGAAATCCTGCTCTTGGGGCTGAAGAGGTGGCTCAGGGGTTAAGCCTCCGCCTTGCAGGCGGAAGGTCCTGAGTTCGGATCCCAGATCCCACGTATAGACGCCAGGCAGAAGCAGAGGCGGCCTGCGCTTCTGGTCCTGGTAGGGCGGAGCCTGTGAATCCCGGGGGAGGAGGAAGTGGAGGCGTCCATGGTGGTTCGCGAATTCGTCCGTGGTTCTACACACACACACAGACACACACACACACACACACACACGCACATACACACGCACACGTGCACAGTTGAATAAATAATAATAATAAAAAAAGGTTTAAAAAAAATCCTGCTCTTGCTGTGCACATTAAGCCATGATGAGCATTGTGTTCCTTTATGCTGTCCAATTGTTACATGAGGGAGGTGTTTATAAATATAAATATATTTCAGATACCATCTACACACATTGCTAGGGATATTGCTAACACACAAGATAGCCCTGCTCAAGACATAATCATCTGGTCTAAAATGTCAATTGTGATGAGGTTGAGCAACTCATATATACATATACATATATATATATATATATATACATATATATATACACACACAGTATTATATATATAGTATTTTTTCTCATTGTGTGACAAAATATGTAATGAAGGCAGGTATACTTAGAAAGAAAGGTTTATATGGGCTCACAGTTTAAGGATATAGCATATTGTCATGGGAAGGGCATGTTAGCACAGCATGAAACACACTGAATCCTCAGTAAGGAAGCAAAGAGAGATGGATGTTGGTGCTTAGCTTGTACCACAGTTTGATGGCATGTTGCTAATAAATTCATTACCAAACTGCTTACTAGAGAACAAGGGATTTTATTCTAATTACAATTCTTAATCTACCTTGATTAGAGAGTTTATACCTATACTAGGCCTACACAGTGAGCTGGCCACACCCTATCCACAGGACTGCTAAGAGAGGGACAAACTTCACTTGCCAGATAGTATGTCTGTCTAACTATGCCAAAGAATGTCAACTCACTGAACTAGCTAAAGAAGAAGGCTTATGCTCATAAACCTCACTGGTTTTACCAGCTCACTTCAGGAGCTGAACATTTCAGTCCAAGTTTGGTGGTAAAGAATGCCAAACTTTAGTAAGACAGATTTTGCACATTATCCATCTTTCCAGGGAGTAATCTCACCCATCATGGGCTGGGTCCTCCCCATCATTTAGACAATATCCAGCAAGCTTGTTCAAGGATTAATGCAAGGTACTAATTCTTTAAAAATATGCCCAGAGCTTGACCTTTAAATTATCAAGTTGGCTCTTAACACCTATATCTAACTACCATAACTTTTTTTCTCTTTATCATTCAGCCCAGGACCCCAACCCATGAAATGGTACCATTCACAGTTAAGGTGGATCTCCCACATCAAGGAATCTAATCTGGAGATTCTTTCATGGATATTCCCAAACATTTATCTCCAAGGAGATTCTATCAGGTTAGCAATCAATAATAAACATCACACACATATTCATTCATTTGGAAAAATCTGGAAAACATATTAGAATATTTTGAGGTTTTCATTTGAATGGTTAGAATGATATATAATAAGTAATTGGGATCATATTTTTTTCTCATTATGATTCTATTAACTGAAATTAAAATACTGCTTTCTTACTAAAATCTTTATGTTTTCTGCAACTTATTTTAGGGAGTATAAGAATTCCTTAGCTCAAGATGTGTCACTGTGGAATTTTCAAGAAGAATTTATATACATCCTGCCCATATTGATCCCATGTGCTAGTAGCCAATTTTTCACATGCAGGGAAACTGAAAGAGGTACAGACCCCACCGTGAACCCATGATAAAGAAGCGATGGGAGTGAGAATTAAGTACAAATTTTTGGGTTCTAAAGGCTTGGATTCATGCTTGATTTAAAGTCAAACTGTTCTGCATCCCAGCACACTATTCCAAATAAGCCAAAAATCCTGCCAAAATAATCAAATTAATTCATTGAAATGAATTTAAAAATATCAGTACTTTGAATAGCACCAAGAACCAATAAACCAAGAGCACTAAAGTTTCAGCTTTAATTATTGTTATTAAGGGCATGTCCTCTTTAGGTTATTATTCTTTTATTTAAGAATTTTTCTATAGAGTTCTTCTTTTCAATGTTTCCTTCAAAGAGTACGGAAGACACATCTTCTTACTACTCATGGCTCTTTGTCCCTTCTGCTGTTCCTTATTGTTTGAAGCTCTTTGGTTCTGGATAAATGTAAAAAAGGTCATGAAACATGTTCAGGTAAACTATGAACTATACAGTAGTAACTAGAGAGCATCTGTGTGTCTTAGCAACCATATTTTTCTCTTCCTAGATGATGAAATTTCTGGCTTTCTTACAATCCCAAGGCACACTTATAAAAATCTAGACAAATCTGTATTTCTCCATTTTCTCACTAGAATTACAATCTCTAAGCCCTTAGGAACACAAATCATGCAATGGACAACAACACACACACACACACACACATACATAGAAATATACTTGCAGTGTTCCTATGTCAAGAAATAATAAAATTAAATATTTATTAATAAATTTCTATTTGTATTCATGTATATTTGATATTCAACTCTATTTACAAATTTTCCTCTAACATGGAAAGTTTTAGAACAGTCAATATAAAGCATCTTTTGAATAAACTGATACGCATCATTTTTTCACACACTTCAAGTTCTCTTCTACTGTAATTATCTATGCAACAACCTTCACACAAAGTTTTTCATTGCTCATCATTCTCTCTCTCTCTCTCTCTCTCTCTCTCTGTCTGTGTGTGTGTGTGTGTGTGTGTGTGTGTGTGTGTGTATGAGTGCTCATTCAGAACACCCTTCAAAAAACTACCCACCTCCTGAAATTTTTATGCTGACAAAAGAAAAAATATGCTCTTTTTAATTTTGGTCTTACTATCACTACTGGTCCCATGTGGAAAGGCAGGCTGCTAAATGCTTTTTGAAGGTTGGTGAGCATGTGAGATTTGCTTACAAGGCTAATTAAAATTGATGCATGCCATCTATTACCTGGTTCTCTCTGATCCAAATAAAATATCCATGTTTTCTATAGTTGTTATTATGTGCATCACTTAATTTTCATAGTAATTATTGCTGTGTGTTTGCCTGTCTTAGTATTCACTGACTCTGTGTCTGTATGTACATACATGTGTTGTGCATATGTGTGTATGTTTCTGTGCCTGTGCCTGTGCCTGTGTCTGTGTGTGACTTTTTGTGTGTGATGTGTATGTTTTTCTGTATTTCTGTATTTGTGCCTCTGTGCATGTGCATGTGAGTATATCTGTGTTGTTTCTGTCTATGTTCCCTTAGGCTAGAGACACACAGTCCTTCTCAGGATACTGTTCTTTTTCTCCAGTGAACTGCCTCATTATTTCTGCATCTGAATGATCTCTTTGCTGTGTTTTGTCCTTGTTTAGAACACCCATCAAATAAATATGAGAAGATGACACGATATGGAGAAGAGGCAAAGACAGAAAAGTAAAAGATCAAGTGCCCTCTGTAATAATATGATACACATCACTATAAGGACTCATTGAATGTTTTACATTTAAAAACATTACAAAAAGTGCAAACTGTAAATAATGTGTTCATTTTCATATTAGAGAGCTATATTATTCTGAAATTGCTTTGTCTGGATGATAGGGAAATTAAAAAAATACTTTTTACAATTTGAAGTAAGAAGAACATTAATGATCCTTAGAGCCAAGAGACAAAATGAGAAAATTCTTTGAGTTATTACTATAGTAAACTCCATATTTTCATGTAGAAGATTATCAGTAATAGCCTTTTCAAAAGGTTCCACATCATCTTCTTAGAAAACCATTATGTAAAGAAAGCCAGAGAAAGAAGGCAGAAACAAACACAAATGATTCCCAAGGGTAAGCAAAAGGAAGGAGAAAAGCAGTGTTGTGAGAACCCGGTTTACTTGTGTGGGAGACAACCTTGAAAGTAAATATTTTCAGGTGCAGATTCATTAAGTCTAGAGGTAATTTTTGCTTTAATTTTCTGTCTCTCTCTTGTTTCCTTTTGGGCTCTTCCCTTCCTTATCTGTTCT